>OY804582.1:32987718-33464431 GCA_963680875.1 Bathymodiolus brooksi
GCGATGATGCCTATAGAAGATGATGCCTATAGATTTGATGAACTCTAGCGATGATGCCTATAGAAGATGATGCCTATAGATTTGATGAACTCTAGCGATGATGCCTATAGATTTGATGAACTCTAGCGATGATGCCTATAGATTTGATGAACTCTAGCGATGATGCCTATAGATTTGATGAACTCTAGCGATGATGCCTATAGAAGATGATGCCTATAGATTTGATGAACTCTAGCGATGATGCCTATAGAAGATGATGCCTATAGATTTGATGAACTCTAGCGATGATGCCTATAGAAGATGATGCCTATAGATTTGATGAACTCTAGCGATGATGCCTATAGAAGATGATGCCTATAGATTTGATGAACTCTAGCGATGATGCCTATAGATTTGATGAACTCTAGCGATGATGCCTATAGAAGATGATGCCTATAGATTTGATGAACTCTAGCGATGATGCCTATAGAAGATGATGCCTATAGATTTGATGAACTCTAGCGATGATGCCTATAGAAGATGATGCCTATAGATTTGATGAACTCTAGCGATGATGCCTATAGAAGATGATGCCTATAGATTTGATGAACTCTAGCGATGATGCCTATAGAAGATGATGCCTATAGATTTGATGAACTCTAGCGATGATGCCTATAGAAGATGATGCCTATAGATTTGATGAACTCTAGCGATGATGCCTATAGAAGATGATGCCTATAGATTTGATGAACTCTAGCGATGATGCCTATAGAAGATGATGCCTATAGATTTGATGAACTCTAGCGATGATGCCTATAGAAGATGATGCCTATAGATTTGATGAACTCTAGCGATGATGCCTATAGAAGATGATGCCTATAGATTTGATGAACTCTAGCGATGATGCCTATAGAAGATGATGCCTATAGATTTGATGAACTCTAGCGATGATGCCTATAGAAGATGATGCCTATAGATTTGATGAACTCTAGCGATGATGCCTATAGATTTGATGAACTCTAGCGATGATGCCTATAGATTTGATGAACTCTAGCGATGATGCCTATAGATTTGATGAACTCTAGCGATGATGCCTATAGATTTGATGAACTCTAGCGATGATGCCTATAGATTTGATGAACTCTAGCGATGATGCCTATAGAAGATGATGCCTATAGATTTGATGAACTCTAGCGATGATGCCTATAGAAGATGATGCCTATAGATTTGATGAACTCTAGCGATGATGCCTATAGAAGATGATGCCTATAGATTTGATGAACTCTAGCGATGATGCCTATAGATTTGATGAACTCTAGCGATGATGCCTATAGATTTGATGAACTCTAGCGATGATGCCTATAGATTTGATGAACTCTAGCGATGATGCCTATAGAAGATGATGCCTATAGATTTGATGAACTCTAGCGATGATGCCTATAGATTTGATGAACTCTAGCGATGATGCCTATAGATTTGATGAACTCTAGCGATGATGCCTATAGATTTGATGAACTCTAGCGATGATGCCTATAGATTTGATGAACTCTAGCGATGATGCCTATAGATTTGATGAACTCTAGCGATGATGCCTATAGATTTGATGAACTCTAGCGATGATGCCTATAGATTTGATGAACTCTAGCGATGATGCCTATAGATTTGATGAACTCTAGCGATGATGCCTATAGAAGATGATGCCTATAGATTTGATGAACTCTAGCGATGATGCCTATAGATTTGATGAACTCTAGCGATGATGCCTATAGATTTGATGAACTCTAGCGATGATGCCTATAGATTTGATGAACTCTAGCGATGATGCCTATAGAAGATGATGCCTATAGATTTGATGAACTCTAGCGATGATGCCTATAGATTTGATGAACTCTAGCGATGATGCCTATAGAAGATGATGCCTATAGATTTGATGAACTCTAGCGATGATGCCTATAGAAGATGATGCCTATAGATTTGATGAACTCTAGCGATGATGCCTATAGAAGATGATGCCTATAGATTTGATGAACTCTAGCGATGATGCCTATAGATTTGATGAACTCTAGCGATGATGCCTATAGAAGATGATGCCTATAGATTTGATGAACTCTAGCGATGATGCCTATAGAAGATGATGCCTATAGATTTGATGAACTCTAGCGATGATGCCTATAGATTTGATGAACTCTAGCGATGATGCCTATAGAAGATGATGCCTATAGATTTGATGAACTCTAGCGATGATGCCTATAGAAGATGATGCCTATAGATTTGATGAACTCTAGCGATGATGCCTATAGAAGATGATGCCTATAGATTTGATGAACTCTAGCGATGATGCCTATAGAAGATGATGCCTATAGATTTGATGAACTCTAGCGATGATGCCTATAGAAGATGATGCCTATAGATTTGATGAACTCTAGCGATGATGCCTATAGATTTGATGAACTCTAGCGATGATGCCTATAGATTTGATGAACTCTAGCGATGATGCCTATAGATTTGATGAACTCTAGCGATGATGCCTATAGATTTGATGAACTCTAGCGATGATGCCTATAGATTTGATGAACTCTAGCGATGATGCCTATAGAAGATGATGCCTATAGATTTGATGAACTCTAGCGATGATGCCTATAGAAGATGATGCCTATAGATTTGATGAACTCTAGCGATGATGCCTATAGAAGATGATGCCTATAGATTTGATGAACTCTAGCGATGATGCCTATAGAAGATGATGCCTATAGATTTGATGAACTCTAGCGATGATGCCTATAGAAGATGATGCCTATAGATTTGATGAACTCTAGCGATGATGCCTATAGATTTGATGAACTCTAGCGATGATGCCTATAGATTTGATGAACTCTAGCGATGATGCCTATAGATTTGATGAACTCTAGCGATGATGCCTATAGAAGATGATGCCTATAGATTTGATGAACTCTAGCGATGATGCCTATAGATTTGATGAACTCTAGCGATGATGCCTATAGATTTGATGAACTCTAGCGATGATGCCTATAGATTTGATGAACTCTAGCGATGATGCCTATAGAAGATGATGCCTATAGATTTGATGAACTCTAGCGATGATGCCTATAGATTTGATGAACTCTAGCGATGATGCCTATAGATTTGATGAACTCTAGCGATGATGCCTATAGAAGATGATGCCTATAGATTTGATGAACTCTAGCGATGATGCCTATAGATTTGATGAACTCTAGCGATGATGCCTATAGATTTGATGAACTCTAGCGATGATGCCTATAGAAGATGATGCCTATAGATTTGATGAACTCTAGCGATGATGCCTATAGATTTGATGAACTCTAGCGATGATGCCTATAGAAGATGATGCCTATAGATTTGATGAACTCTAGCGATGATGCCTATAGAAGATGATGCCTATATATTTGATGAACTCTAGCGATGATGCCTATAGAAGATGATGCCTATAGATTTGATGAACTCTAGCGATGATGCCTATAGATTTGATGAACTCTAGCGATGATGCCTATAGATTTGATGAACTCTAGCGATGATGCCTATAGATTTGATGAACTCTAGCGATGATGCCTATAGAAGATGATGCCTATAGATTTGATGAACTCTAGCGATGATGCCTATAGAAGATGATGCCTATAGATTTGATGAACTCTAGCGATGATGACTATAGATTTGATGAACTCTAGCGATGATGCCTATAGAAGATGATGCCTATAGATTTGATGAACTCTAGCGATGATGCCTATAGAAGATGATGCCTATAGATTTGATGAACTCTAGCGATGATGCCTATAGAAGATGATGCCTATAGATTTGATGAACTCTAGCGATGATGCCTATAGATTTGATGAACTCTAGCGATGATGCCTATAGATTTGATGAACTCTAGCGATGATGCCTATAGATTTGATGAACTCTAGCGATGATGCCTATAGAAGATGATGCCTATAGATTTGATGAACTCTAGCGATGATGCCTATAGAAGATGATGCCTATAGATTTGATGAACTCTAGCGATGATGCCTATAGAAGATGATGCCTATAGATTTGATGAACTCTAGCGATGATGCCTATAGATTTGATGAACTCTAGCGATGATGCCTATAGAAGATGATGCCTATAGATTTGATGAACTCTAGCGATGATGCCTATAGATTTGATGAACTCTAGCGATGATGCCTATAGATTTGATGAACTCTAGCGATGATGCCTATAGAAGATGATGCCTATAGATTTGATGAACTCTAGCGATGATGCCTATAGAAGATGATGCCTATAGATTTGATGAACTCTAGCGATGATGCCTATAGAAGATGATGCCTATAGATTTGATGAACTCTAGCGATGATGCCTATAGAAGATGATGCCTATAGATTTGATGAACTCTAGCGATGATGCCTATAGAAGATGATGCCTATAGATTTGATGAACTCTAGCGATGATGCCTATAGAAGATGATGCCTATAGATTTGATGAACTCTAGCGATGATGCCTATAGAAGATGATGCCTATAGATTTGATGAACTCTAGCGATGATGCCTATAGATTTGATGAACTCTAGCGATGATGCCTATAGATTTGATGAACTCTAGCGATGATGCCTATAGATTTGATGAACTCTAGCGATGATGCCTATAGATTTGATGAACTCTAGCGATGATGCCTATAGATTTGATGAACTCTAGCGATGATGCCTATAGATTTGATGAACTCTAGCGATGATGCCTATAGAAGATGATGCCTATAGATTTGATGAACTCTAGCGATGATGCCTATAGAAGATGATGCCTATAGATTTGATGAACTCTAGCGATGATGCCTATAGAAGATGATGCCTATAGATTTGATGAACTCTAGCGATGATGCCTATAGATTTGATGAACTCTAGCGATGATGCCTATAGATTTGATGAACTCTAGCGATGATGCCTATAGATTTGATGAACTCTAGCGATGATGCCTATAGAAGATGATGCCTATAGATTTGATGAACTCTAGCGATGATGCCTATAGATTTGATGAACTCTAGCGATGATGCCTATAGATTTGATGAACTCTAGCGATGATGCCTATAGAAGATGATGCCTATAGATTTGATGAACTCTAGCGATGATGCCTATAGATTTGATGAACTCTAGCGATGATGCCTATAGATTTGATGAACTCTAGCGATGATGCCTATAGATTTGATGAACTCTAGCGATGATGCCTATAGATTTGATGAACTCTAGCGATGATGCCTATAGATTTGATGAACTCTAGCGATGATGCCTATAGAAGATGATGCCTATAGATTTGATGAACTCTAGCGATGATGACTATAGATTTGATGAACTCTAGCGATGATGCCTATAGAAGATGATGCCTATAGATTTGATGAACTCTAGCGATGATGCCTATAGAAGATGATGCCTATAGATTTGATGAACTCTAGCGATGATGCCTATAGATTTGATGAACTCTAGCGATGATGCCTATAGATTTGATGAACTCTAGCGATGATGCCTATAGATTTGATGAACTCTAGCGATGATGCCTATAGAAGATGATGCCTATAGATTTGATGAACTCTAGCGATGATGCCTATAGAAGATGATGCCTATAGATTTGATGAACTCTAGCAGATGATGACTATAGATTTGATGAACTCTAGCGATGATGCCTATAGAAGATGATGCCTATAGATTTGATGAACTCTAGCGATGATGCCTATAGAAGATGATGCCTATAGATTTGATGAACTCTAGCGATGATGCCTATAGAAGATGATGCCTATAGATTTGATGAACTCTAGCGATGATGCCTATAGATTTGATGAACTCTAGCGATGATGCCTATAGATTTGATGAACTCTAGCGATGATGCCTATAGATTTGATGAACTCTAGCGATGATGCCTATAGAAGATGATGCCTATAGATTTGATGAACTCTAGCGATGATGCCTATAGATTTGATGAACTCTAGCGATGATGCCTATAGATTTGATGAACTCTAGCGATGATGCCTATAGATTTGATGAACTCTAGCGATGATGCCTATAGAAGATGATGCCTATAGATTTGATGAACTCTAGCGATGATGCCTATAGAAGATGATGCCTATAGATTTGATGAACTCTAGCGATGATGCCTATAGAAGATGATGCCTATAGATTTGATGAACTCTAGCGATGATGCCTATAGAAGATGATGCCTATAGATTTGATGAACTCTAGCGATGATGCCTATAGAAGATGATGCCTATAGATTTGATGAACTCTAGCGATGATGCCTATAGAAGATGATGCCTATAGATTTGATGAACTCTAGCGATGATGCCTATAGATTTGATGAACTCTAGCGATGATGCCTATAGATTTGATGAACTCTAGCGATGATGCCTATAGAAGATGATGCCTATAGATTTGATGAACTCTAGCGATGATGCCTATAGAAGATGATGCCTATAGATTTGATGAACTCTAGCGATGATGCCTATAGAAGATGATGCCTATAGATTTGATGAACTCTAGCGATGATGCCTATAGATTTGATGAACTCTAGCGATGATGCCTATAGATTTGATGAACTCTAGCGATGATGCCTATAGATTTGATGAACTCTAGCGATGATGCCTATAGATTTGATGAACTCTAGCGATGATGCCTATAGAAGATGATGCCTATAGATTTGATGAACTCTAGCGATGATGCCTATAGAAGATGATGCCTATAGATTTGATGAACTCTAGCGATGATGCCTATAGAAGATGATGCCTATAGATTTGATGAACTCTAGCGATGATGCCTATAGAAGATGATGCCTATAGATTTGATGAACTCTAGCGATGATGCCTATAGAAGATGATGCCTATAGATTTGATGAACTCTAGCGATGATGCCTATAGATTTGATGAACTCTAGCGATGATGCCTATAGATTTGATGAACTCTAGCGATGATGCCTATAGATTTGATGAACTCTAGCGATGATGCCTATAGATTTGATGAACTCTAGCGATGATGCCTATAGATTTGATGAACTCTAGCGATGATGCCTATAGAAGATGATGCCTATAGATTTGATGAACTCTAGCGATGATGCCTATAGATTTGATGAACTCTAGCGATGATGCCTATAGATTTGATGAACTCTAGCGATGATGCCTATAGAAGATGATGCCTATAGATTTGATGAACTCTAGCGATGATGCCTATAGATTTGATGAACTCTAGCGATGATGCCTATAGATTTGATGAACTCTAGCGATGATGCCTATAGATTTGATGAACTCTAGCGATGATGCCTATAGATTTGATGAACTCTAGCGATGATGCCTATAGATTTGATGAACTCTAGCGATGATGCCTATAGATTTGATGAACTCTAGCGATGATGCCTATAGAAGATGATGCCTATAGATTTGATGAACTCTAGCGATGATGCCTATAGATTTGATGAACTCTAGCGATGATGCCTATAGATTTGATGAACTCTAGCGATGATGCCTATAGATTTGATGAATATAGATTTGATGAACTCTAGCGATGATGCCTATAGATTTGATGAACTCTAGCGATGATGCCTATAGAAGATGATGCCTATAGATTTGATGAACTCTAGCGATGATGCCTATAGATTTGATGAACTCTAGCGATGATGCCTATAGATTTGATGAACTCTAGCGATGATGCCTATAGATTTGATGAACTCTAGCGATGATGCCTATAGATTTGATGAACTCTAGCGATGATGCCTATAGAAGATGATGCCTATAGATTTGATGAACTCTAGCGATGATGCCTATAGATTTGATGAACTCTAGCGATGATGCCTATAGATTTGATGAACTCTAGCGATGATGCCTATAGATTTGATGAACTCTAGCGATGATGCCTATAGATTTGATGAACTCTAGCGATGATGCCTATAGAAGATGATGCCTATAGATTTGATGAACTCTAGCGATGATGCCTATAGATTTGATGAACTCTAGCGATGATGCCTATAGATTTGATGAACTCTAGCGATGATGCCTATAGATTTGATGAACTCTAGCGATGATGCCTATAGAAGATGATGCCTATAGATTTGATGAACTCTAGCGATGATGCCTATAATCATAGATTTGATGAACTCTAGCGATGATGCCTATATATTTGATGAACTCTAGCGATGATGCCTATAGATTTGATGAACTCTAGCGATGATGCCTATAGAAGATGATGCCTATAGATTTGATGAACTCTAGCGATGATGCCTATAGAAGATGATGCCTATAGATTTGATGAACTCTAGCGATGATGCCTATAGATTTGATGAACTCTAGCGATGATGCCTATAGAAGATGATGCCTATAGATTTGATGAACTCTAGCGATGATGCCTATAGAAGATGATGCCTATAGATTTGATGAACTCTAGCGATGATGCCTATAGATTTGATGAACTCTAGCGATGATGCCTATAGAAGATGATGCCTATAGATTTGATGAACTCTAGCGATGATGCCTATAGAAGATGATGCCTATAGATTTGATGAACTCTAGCGATGATGCCTATAGAAGATGATGCCTATAGATTTGATGAACTCTAGCGATGATGCCTATAGATTTGATGAACTCTAGCGATGATGCCTATAGATTTGATGAACTCTAGCGATGATGCCTATAGATTTGATGAACTCTAGCGATGATGCCTATAGAAGATGATGCCTATAGATTTGATGAACTCTAGCGATGATTGCTAAGAAGATGATGCTATAGATTTGATGAACTCTAGCGATGATGCCTATAGATTTGATGAACTCTAGCGATGATGCCTATAGATTTGATGAACTCTAGCGATGATGCCTATAGATTTGATGAACTCTAGCGATGATGCCTATAGAAGATGATGCCTATAGATTTGATGAACTCTAGCGATGATGCCTATAGAAGATGATGCCTATAGATTTGATGAACTCTAGCTTAGAGATGATGCCTATAGATTTGATGAACTCTAGCGATGATGCCTATAGAAGATGATGCCTATAGATTTGATGAACTCTAGCGATGATGCCTATAGAAGATGATGCCTATAGATTTGATGAACTCTAGCGATGATGCCTATAGAAGATGATGCCTATAGATTTGATGAACTCTAGCGATGATGCCTATAGATTTGATGAACTCTAGCGATGATGCCTATAGATTTGATGAACTCTAGCGATGATGCCTATAGAAGATGATGCCTATAGATTTGATGAACTCTAGCGATGATGCCTATAGATTTGATGAACTCTAGCGATGATGCCTATAGAAGATGATGCCTATAGATTTGATGAACTCTAGCGATGATGCCTATAGATTTGATGAACTCTAGCGATGATGCCTATAGATTTGATGAACTCTAGCGATGATGCCTATAGATTTGATGAACTCTAGCGATGATGCCTATAGATTTGATGAACTCTAGCGATGATGCCTATAGATTTGATGAACTCTAGCGATGATGCCTATAGAAGATGATGCCTATAGATTTGATGAACTCTAGCGATGATGCCTATAGATTTGATGAACTCTAGCGATGATGCCTATAGAAGATGATGCCTATAGATTTGATGAACTCTAGCGATGATGCCTATAGAAGATGATGCCTATAGATTTGATGAACTCTAGCGATGATGCCTATAGATTTGATGAACTCTAGCGATGATGCCTATAGATTTGATGAACTCTAGCGATGATGCCTATAGATTTGATGAACTCTAGCGATGATGCCTATAGAAGATGATGCCTATAGATTTGATGAACTCTAGCGATGATGCCTATAGAAGATGATGCCTATAGATTTGATGAACTCTAGCGATGATGCCTATAGATTTGATGAACTCTAGCGATGATGCCTATAGAAGATGATGCCTATAGATTTGATGAACTCTAGCGATGATGCCTATAGAAGATGATGCCTATAGATTTGATGAACTCTAGCGATGATGCCTATAGAAGATGATGCCTATAGATTTGATGAACTCTAGCGATGATGCCTATAGATTTGATGAACTCTAGCGATGATGCCTATAGATTTGATGAACTCTAGCGATGATGCCTATAGATTTGATGAACTCTAGCGATGATGCCTATAGAAGATGATGCCTATAGATTTGATGAACTCTAGCGATGATGCCTATAGATTTGATGAACTCTAGCGATGATGCCTATAGATTTGATGAACTCTAGCGATGATGCCTATAGATTTGATGAACTCTAGCGATGATGCCTATAGATTTGATGAACTCTAGCGATGATGCCTATAGAAGATGATGCCTATAGATTTGATGAACTCTAGCGATGATGCCTATAGAAGATGATGCCTATAGATTTGATGAACTCTAGCGATGATGCCTATAGAAGATGATGCCTATAGATTTGATGAACTCTAGCGATGATGCCTATAGAAGATGATGCCTATAGATTTGATGAACTCTAGCGATGATGCCTATAGAAGATGATGCCTATAGATTTGATGAACTCTAGCGATGATGCCTATAGATTTGATGAACTCTAGCGATGATGCCTATAGATTTGATGAACTCTAGCGATGATGCCTATAGATTTGATGAACTCTAGCGATGATGCCTATAGAAGATGATGCCTATAGATTTGATGAACTCTAGCGATGATGCCTATAGAAGATGATGCCTATAGATTTGATGAACTCTAGCGATGATGCCTATAGATTTGATGAACTCTAGCGATGATGCCTATAGATTTGATGAACTCTAGCGATGATGCCTATAGATTTGATGAACTCTAGCGATGATGCCTATAGATTTGATGAACTCTAGCGATGATGCCTATAGAAGATGATGCCTATAGATTTGATGAACTCTAGCGATGATGCCTATAGATTTGATGAACTCTAGCGATGATGCCTATAGATTTGATGAACTCTAGCGATGATGCCTATAGATTTGATGAACTCTAGCGATGATGCCTATAGATTTGATGAACTCTAGCGATGATGCCTATAGAAGATGATGCCTATAGATTTGATGAACTCTAGCGATGATGCCTATAGATTTGATGAACTCTAGCGATGATGCCTATAGATTTGATGAACTCTAGCGATGATGCCTATAGATTTGATGAACTCTAGCGATGATGCCTATAGAAGATGATGCCTATAGATTTGATGAACTCTAGCGATGATGACTATAGATTTGATGAACTCTAGCGATGATGCCTATAGAAGATGATGCCTATAGATTTGATGAACTCTAGCGATGATGCCTATAGAAGATGATGCCTATAGATTTGATGAACTCTAGCGATGATGCCTATAGAAGATGATGCCTATAGATTTGATGAACTCTAGCGATGATGCCTATAGATTTGATGAACTCTAGCGATGATGCCTATAGATTTGATGAACTCTAGCGATGATGCCTATAGATTTGATGAACTCTAGCGATGATGCCTATAGAAGATGATGCCTATAGATTTGATGAACTCTAGCGATGATGCCTATAGAAGATGATGCCTATAGATTTGATGAACTCTAGCGATGATGCCTATAGATTTGATGAACTCTAGCGATGATGCCTATAGAAGATGATGCCTATAGATTTGATGAACTCTAGCGATGATGCCTATAGAAGATGATGCCTATAGATTTGATGAACTCTAGCGATGATGCCTATAGAAGATGATGCCTATAGATTTGATGAACTCTAGCGATGATGCCTATAGATTTGATGAACTCTAGCGATGATGCCTATAGATTTGATGAACTCTAGCGATGATGCCTATAGATTTGATGAACTCTAGCGATGATGCCTATAGAAGATGATGCCTATAGATTTGATGAACTCTAGCGATGATGCCTATAGAAGATGATGCCTATAGATTTGATGAACTCTAGCGATGATGCCTATAGAAGATGATGCCTATAGATTTGATGAACTCTAGCGATGATGCCTATAGAAGATGATGCCTATAGATTTGATGAACTCTAGCGATGATGCCTATAGAAGATGATGCCTATAGATTTGATGAACTCTAGCGATGATGCCTATAGATTTGATGAACTCTAGCGATGATGCCTATAGATTTGATGAACTCTAGCGATGATGCCTATAGATTTGATGAACTCTAGCGATGATGCCTATAGAAGATGATGCCTATAGATTTGATGAACTCTAGCGATGATGCCTATAGATTTGATGAACTCTAGCGATGATGCCTATAGATTTGATGAACTCTAGCGATGATGCCTATAGATTTGATGAACTCTAGCGATGATGCCTATAGATTTGATGAACTCTAGCGATGATGCCTATAGAAGATGATGCCTATAGATTTGATGAACTCTAGCGATGATGCCTATAGAAGATGATGCCTATAGATTTGATGAACTCTAGCGATGATGCCTATAGAAGATGATGCCTATAGATTTGATGAACTCTAGCGATGATGCCTATAGATTTGATGAACTCTAGCGATGATGCCTATAGATTTGATGAACTCTAGCGATGATGCCTATAGATTTGATGAACTCTAGCGATGATGCCTATAGATTTGATGAACTCTAGCGATGATGCCTATAGAAGATGATGCCTATAGATTTGATGAACTCTAGCGATGATGCCTATAGAAGATGATGCCTATAGATTTGATGAACTCTAGCGATGATGCCTATAGATTTGATGAACTCTAGCGATGATGCCTATAGAAGATGATGCCTATAGATTTGATGAACTCTAGCGATGATGCCTATAGATTTGATGAACTCTAGCGATGATGCCTATAGAAGATGATGCCTATAGATTTGATGAACTCTAGCGATGATGCCTATAGATTTGATGAACTCTAGCGATGATGCCTATAGATTTGATGAACTCTAGCGATGATGCCTATAGAAGATGATGCCTATAGATTTGATGAACTCTAGCGATGATGCCTATAGAAGATGATGCCTATAGATTTGATGAACTCTAGCGATGATGCCTATAGAAGATGATGCCTATAGATTTGATGAACTCTAGCGATGATGCCTATAGAAGATGATGCCTATAGATTTGATGAACTCTAGCGATGATGCCTATAGAAGATGATGCCTATAGATTTGATGAACTCTAGCGATGATGCCTATAGAAGATGATGCCTATAGATTTGATGAACTCTAGCGATGATGCCTATAGAAGATGATGCCTATAGATTTGATGAACTCTAGCGATGATGCCTATAGATTTGATGAACTCTAGCGATGATGCCTATAGATTTGATGAACTCTAGCGATGATGCCTATAGATTTGATGAACTCTAGCGATGATGCCTATAGATTTGATGAACTCTAGCGATGATGCCTATAGAAGATGATGCCTATAGATTTGATGAACTCTAGCGATGATGCCTATAGAAGATGATGCCTATAGATTTGATGAACTCTAGCGATGATGCCTATAGAAGATGATGCCTATAGATTTGATGAACTCTAGCGATGATGCCTATAGAAGATGATGCCTATAGATTTGATGAACTCTAGCGATGATGCCTATAGATTTGATGAACTCTAGCGATGATGCCTATAGATTTGATGAACTCTAGCGATGATGCCTATAGATTTGATGAACTCTAGCGATGATGCCTATAGATTTGATGAACTCTAGCGATGATGCCTATAGAAGATGATGCCTATAGATTTGATGAACTCTAGCGATGATGCCTATAGAAGATGATGCCTATAGATTTGATGAACTCTAGCGATGATGCCTATAGAAGATGATGCCTATAGATTTGATGAACTCTAGCGATGATGCCTATAGAAGATGATGCCTATAGATTTGATGAACTCTAGCGATGATGCCTATAGATTTGATGAACTCTAGCGATGATGCCTATAGATTTGATGAACTCTAGCGATGATGCCTATAGATTTGATGAACTCTAGCGATGATGCCTATAGATTTGATGAACTCTAGCGATGATGCCTATAGAAGATGATGCCTATAGATTTGATGAACTCTAGCGATGATGCCTATAGAAGATGATGCCTATAGATTTGATGAACTCTAGCGATGATGCCTATAGAAGATGATGCCTATAGATTTGATGAACTCTAGCGATGATGCCTATAGATTTGATGAACTCTAGCGATGATGCCTATAGATTTGATGAACTCTAGCGATGATGCCTATAGAAGATGATGCCTATAGATTTGATGAACTCTAGCGATGATGCCTATAGAAGATGATGCCTATAGATTTGATGAACTCTAGCGATGATGCCTATAGAAGATGATGCCTATAGATTTGATGAACTCTAGCGATGATGCCTATAGAAGATGATGCCTATAGATTTGATGAACTCTAGCGATGATGCCTATAGATTTGATGAACTCTAGCGATGATGCCTATAGAAGATGATGCCTATAGATTTGATGAACTCTAGCGATGATGCCTATAGAAGATGATGCCTATAGATTTGATGAACTCTAGCGATGATGCCTATAGAAGATGATGCCTATAGATTTGATGAACTCTAGCGATGATGCCTATAGAAGATGATGCCTATAGATTTGATGAACTCTAGCGATGATGCCTATAGAAGATGATGCCTATAGATTTGATGAACTCTAGCGATGATGCCTATAGAAGATGATGCCTATAGATTTGATGAACTCTAGCGATGATGCCTATAGAAGATGATGCCTATAGATTTGATGAACTCTAGCGATGATGCCTATAGAAGATGATGCCTATAGATTTGATGAACTCTAGCGATGATGCCTATAGAAGATGATGCCTATAGATTTGATGAACTCTAGCGATGATGCCTATAGAAGATGATGCCTATAGATTTGATGAACTCTAGCGATGATGCCTATAGAAGATGATGCCTATAGATTTGATGAACTCTAGCGATGATGCCTATAGATTTGATGAACTCTAGCGATGATGCCTATAGATTTGATGAACTCTAGCGATGATGCCTATAGATTTGATGAACTCTAGCGATGATGCCTATAGAAGATGATGCCTATAGATTTGATGAACTCTAGCGATGATGCCTATAGAAGATGATGCCTATAGATTTGATGAACTCTAGCGATGATGCCTATAGAAGATGATGCCTATAGATTTGATGAACTCTAGCGATGATGCCTATAGAAGATGATGCCTATAGATTTGATGAACTCTAGCGATGATGCCTATAGATTTGATGAACTCTAGCGATGATGCCTATAGATTTGATGAACTCTAGCGATGATGCCTATAGATTTGATGAACTCTAGCGATGATGCCTATAGATTTGATGAACTCTAGCGATGATGCCTATAGAAGATGATGCCTATAGATTTGATGAACTCTAGCGATGATGCCTATAGAAGATGATGCCTATAGATTTGATGAACTCTAGCGATGATGCCTATAGAAGATGATGCCTATAGATTTGATGAACTCTAGCGATGATGCCTATAGAAGATGATGCCTATAGATTTGATGAACTCTAGCGATGATGCCTATAGAAGATGATGCCTATAGATTTGATGAACTCTAGCGATGATGCCTATAGATTTGATGAACTCTAGCGATGATGCCTATAGATTTGATGAACTCTAGCGATGATGCCTATAGATTTGATGAACTCTAGCGATGATGCCTATAGAAGATGATGCCTATAGATTTGATGAACTCTAGCGATGATGCCTATAGAAGATGATGCCTATAGATTTGATGAACTCTAGCGATGATGCCTATAGAAGATGATGCCTATAGATTTGATGAACTCTAGCGATGATGCCTATAGATTTGATGAACTCTAGCGATGATGCCTATAGATTTGATGAACTCTAGCGATGATGCCTATAGATTTGATGAACTCTAGCGATGATGCCTATAGAAGATGATGCCTATAGATTTGATGAACTCTAGCGATGATGCCTATAGAAGATGATGCCTATAGATTTGATGAACTCTAGCGATGATGCCTATAGAAGATGATGCCTATAGATTTGATGAACTCTAGCGATGATGCCTATAGAAGATGATGCCTATAGATTTGATGAACTCTAGCGATGATGCCTATAGATTTGATGAACTCTAGCGATGATGCCTATAGATTTGATGAACTCTAGCGATGATGCCTATAGAAGATGATGCCTATAGATTTGATGAACTCTAGCGATGATGCCTATAGAAGATGATGCCTATAGATTTGATGAACTCTAGCGATGATGCCTATAGAAGATGATGCCTATAGATTTGATGAACTCTAGCGATGATGCCTATAGAAGATGATGCCTATAGATTTGATGAACTCTAGCGATGATGCCTATAGAAGATGATGCCTATAGATTTGATGAACTCTAGCGATGATGCCTATAGAAGATGATGCCTATAGATTTGATGAACTCTAGCGATGATGCCTATAGAAGATGATGCCTATAGATTTGATGAACTCTAGCGATGATGCCTATAGATTTGATGAACTCTAGCGATGATGCCTATAGATTTGATGAACTCTAGCGATGATGCCTATAGAAGATGATGCCTATAGATTTGATGAACTCTAGCGATGATGCCTATAGAAGATGATGCCTATAGATTTGATGAACTCTAGCGATGATGCCTATAGAAGATGATGCCTATAGATTTGATGAACTCTAGCGATGATGCCTATAGAAGATGATGCCTATAGATTTGATGAACTCTAGCGATGATGCCTATAGATTTGATGAACTCTAGCGATGATGCCTATAGATTTGATGAACTCTAGCGATGATGCCTATAGATTTGATGAACTCTAGCGATGATGCCTATAGATTTGATGAACTCTAGCGATGATGCCTATAGAAGATGATGCCTATAGATTTGATGAACTCTAGCGATGATGCCTATAGAAGATGATGCCTATAGATTTGATGAACTCTAGCGATGATGCCTATAGAAGATGATGCCTATAGATTTGATGAACTCTAGCGATGATGCCTATAGAAGATGATGCCTATAGATTTGATGAACTCTAGCGATGATGCCTATAGATTTGATGAACTCTAGCGATGATGCCTATAGATTTGATGAACTCTAGCGATGATGCCTATAGATTTGATGAACTCTAGCGATGATGCCTATAGAAGATGATGCCTATAGATTTGATGAACTCTAGCGATGATGCCTATAGAAGATGATGCCTATAGATTTAATGAACTCTAGCGATGATGCCTATAGAAGATGATGCCTATAGATTTGATGAACTCTAGCGATGATGCCTATAGATTTGATGAACTCTAGCGATGATGCCTATAGAAGATGATGCCTATAGATTTGATGAACTCTAGCGATGATGCCTATAGAAGATGATGCCTATAGATTTGATGAACTCTAGCGATGATGCCTATAGAAGATGATGCCTATAGATTTGATGAACTCTAGCGATGATGCCTATAGATTTGATGAACTCTAGCGATGATGCCTATAGATTTGATGAACTCTAGCGATGATGCCTATAGATTTGATGAACTCTAGCGATGATGCCTATAGATTTGATGAACTCTAGCGATGATGCCTATAGAAGATGATGCCTATAGATTTGATGAACTCTAGCGATGATGCCTATAGAAGAAAGTGTTGGTTGATTGGTCTTTAGCACCAACTTTAGCAGTATCATAGCTACAGTAACTTTAGCAGTATCATAGCTACAGTAACTTTAGCAGTATCATAGCAACAGTAACTTTAGCAGTATCATAGCTACAGTAAGTTTAGCAGTATCATAGCTACAGTAAGTTTAGCAGTATCATAGCTACAGTAAGTTGACATAATTATTCGTCACCTCCTATTTATCCCTATGTTTTTCATGTACAACCACGATTTAAAAAAATAATAATACAGATGTCATTCTTGACCGGTTTTTGCTGAACTTGTCACTTTAAAACAAAGTGTTTCTGTATAATCTGCATATAATTTGTGATTTAAGATTTTGAACAATTCACGATTTAAACACAGCTTTTAATTTGAATGTGGCAAACTACTATAGTATTTTGAATTTCAAGAATTCAAGACTACATGTATGTTTAAATCGTGAAAAATTGAAAACTGGGAATCAAAGAAGATTCAGAATATTTTGCGTTTATGACCTAAAATTTCAACAAAATTGGTCAAGAAATGATCTCTGTATAAGTTTTTGAAAGAAAAAAAGTGATATTATATGAAATCGGAGATGACGAATAATTATGTCCATTTACTGTACACGTATATCGTTTGGTGTTTAACGGCAACTTTAGGTTGAAACATTCTGTCAAATACTAATTTATGCAAACTGTAAGCCTTTATCAGTTGTCATTTGCAACCCCTAACATAATCTTCAACTCATTGAAGGCAGGCGGTTTTTGGTAGAAGTAGAAGAAGAAGTTTGAGGAAATACAGGCATTACGCAGGGGCGGATCCAGGATTTCAAGTTAGGGGGGGCGCACTTAAAATAATTGCGCCGAGCGGAGGGAGGCGGGAAAATTTTTGGGGTATTTCGTGTGAAAAATCACGATTTTACGCCAAAAAATCGTACATTTTGTATTTTTTCCAACTGCAGAGAGTGGGGCGAAAAATTTTTGGGTATTTCGTGTGAAAATTCTTGATCCGCCCCTGTTACGTCATTTGTACAAGTATTGTAATGGAAAATTTCAAATTTTCGAATGAATAATGCTGCATAACATATACATATATATATATATGCTTTCCAAATTCCGGAGATGATTCTGACTAAAAATTAAAATAACTGAAAATCAATGAAAAATAGTTGAAACCATCTACACCCCACTTTCAAAACCTGTTCTGACCCTGTCCTGAAAATAATTCGGAGAAAAATATCTTTAAGAAAAATCATTCCTGAAATTTTAGGAGGGGTGCACGCCCATTAGGCCGTTCTAAAGCCGCTCCTGAAATATGAAAGATGACCATTACTTCAGGAAATCCCCTGTGTATCTTTTATGCCTTTTCGATTGTATTTTTATTTCTGCTTGAATTCAGAACATCCAGATCCAGGATTTTTTTTTATTATTATTTTTTTAAATAAAATAAGTTATCTAGAGTGTATGTTTAATTTTAGAGCCTGGCATGTTTTATTACTATTTTAGGCCATATTTACATTTTTCAAATTTTTCTATATATACCCAAGGACGTACGTCCTTGAGTTAGATGGTATATCAAGGACGTACGTCCTTGGGTATATATAGAAAATGTTTGGAAAATGTCAATATGGCCTAAAATAGTAATAAAACATGCCAGGGGGCTCTAAAATTAAACATACACTCGAGATAACTTATTTTGATTAAAAAAAAATCAAAAAAATCTGGACCCAAGTGCCTGTGCATCCGTAGTGTAACATTATAAAATCTTTCAAAGGGATTTTTGCCTAATTATTTCTACCAGAAGATACTGTGCATAACATATGTATCACATAATGATGATTAATAACAGAATTTGTACTAAGTGTAACAGAAGTCGCTGGTAGGTTCTTTGGTTGGTTTATGTTGTTTAACGCCACTTTCAACAATATTTCAGTTATATCGTGGCGGTCGGTTTTATTGCCAGAGTACTCAGAGAAAATCACCGACCTGTCGCAAGTCACTGACAAACCGGCTTTATCACGTAATGTTGTATCAAATACACCTCGCCATGAACGGGATTCGAACTCACAACTTTAGAGATGATAGGCACTGATTGCACAAGTAGTTGTAAATCCAACTACCATACGATCGCGGCCACGGCGGCCACTCCACTACATGGAGAACCACTACAGTCTACATTGATGTAATGTACTGTATGTAGTAACTTAGTATAGAGTGTAGTAGATTTGAACTGTCAGGTGAGAGATTTATCAAAAACGAACAAACCAGCAACAACGTTTTTCAGTTAGAAAGTAAATGTGATTTTTTTTATTTTGAAAAAAAAAGTTTTTGAACATTATTTTATTTTACTCTCAAGAATAGATCTAAATTACGTCGGCACAATGAATAAATGTGATTTTTTTTATTTTGAAAAAAAAAAAGTTTTTGAACATGAATACCGGTAGATCTAAATTACGTCGGCACAATGAAGAACAATTTAGTCTGATTAAGTAAATATGGTAAAAAATTAATCGATCAATACAACATATACATTGTGTACATATCAAATCATATCTAAAAAAACAATAAAATAATTGGCTGGATGGCGTCAGTGGTTTAATGGCTGAAATGGAAAACTGGAACGCGCATCCTCTTCTTCCCATTGAGCACACAGGTAAGTAAATGATTTGTAAAATCGAAGTAACCACACGACTAAGCCAGCACATTTAAATACGGATCTATTTATATATTTATGTATACATAGATTGTGATTGTGAAATACTACATGTAATTTCCACTAGGTTTTTTTAACACTATGGTAGATATATTGTGTCTGACGTTACGCGCGCTATTGGTGATACTTTGACTAAATAGAACATGAAATAAGTAAAACGAATGTAGATTTTTTTTAGATTGATGGATTTTTATTTCCGATACATGCTTGTATAGAGAATTATACGAATAATTGTTTTATTATATTAGATTAGGTTTATTTTTGTTTTTGAAAACGAATTTATCTCAGTATATTGTAAATATTATTGTAACTATATACAATAAATCTGTTTTTATATTTGAAACTTTTTTAAAATGTCCGTTTTAGCGAGTTAGTGAGTGATTAACGCCAATTCAGCAATTTTTCAGCTATATCATGGCGAGAACAAGTTAATTTTCAATGAGATGATGATGAGGTCCGCTTTGTTCTAGAACAACACGCTGAGTTGGATTTTTAAAGTGCTAGCTCACTGAAACAACAGTCCGCGGGTAGACATGTCGCTCCACTCGGACACATTATCCTGATTCCGATCCAACCAGTCTTTGCTCTTTCTCCCTTAATGCTGCGTACTTAGCAGAGAAGCAACAAATACCAATGTTATACTAGTCAAACACACGATCTACCGAACTCGAGGCGAGCATGCTAACGATTACGCCACCAATGCAGTTTAAAATGTCAGTTTGAAAATTAAAAAACTATTTCAAAATATAAAGAATGTATTTGAAGTATTTCTTATGAATATATAGATGAGTGGAAAAACTATGACATTGGTTAGGGAATTCTGCAATAGCTATAAAATTCTTCAATTTTCATTGACAGTGCAAAATGTCAGCAGAAATTTCATGTGTCTTGATGTATTTTCCTAAATTCCCCACATATCCAGAAATTGAGGGTACTTTCCTCATAAATATTCATCATATTTAAATTAGATTTTGATTACGTGACTGCAGTTTCAAGCTTGATGGATCGTTTATTAGATTTGTCAAAAAATAGCCTATAGTACGGAAATTCAATGTGTCCGTCAATGATTCGAAAATTAAAAGTTATTGTTTATTTCCGCAAAGTTTTTCTTCTGTCAAAATTCAAATATTTTTGTTTTGTAACGATTTTAGACATGTCTTTGATATCGCGATCATGCAAAAATGATCATATTATATTTGATGTGGGAACCCCGAGTTTAGAAGCTACAAATATAAGGTTAGTGAATATAATTACATATATTATTGAGGAATCTGAATTAATTTCAGAAAATATGTCGCCAAATGTCATTCATTGTTAAATTTTGTGTCACACGACACCAGTTTCATGTATTTCAGACATTTTTACATAGACTCTTAAGGCCAAAAAAGGGTTCGTCGCCTCGGATTTTCATTTAGTCCAGGAACCTCGAATATTTAATTGTTTTCATTAATTTTTATTTCCTTTAATTCAGCTTGATTCAATGTATCATTTTCAAGTTCAGAAAATGACACACATGCAATTACGAATGATATCGTCTATATAGATCATATGAAAATTGCAGACGTCCCGGCGTCGCCATCTTAGATATGCAAATGAGCAAAGTACCCATCATTTCTGGCTATGTGAATCGCGAACACAAGTTTTCACAAAATAAATTATCCCATCCTTCGAACAGCATACACCAAATACAAAACACACCATCAGCAGTTTTTTCTAATCGGACATTATTAAATCTTCTGCTTACACCTCTTATACAGGTGGTGAATATGCGTCATAATTGGAAGTTATTTCCACCTGTTGCGAAAACGTTGTCGAAGTGTTTGAAAGTTTGACAACAAGTTTTTGAACGATGGACACACTGTTGTTTAGCGGACATTTAGGGGCATTTGACGCACTATCACATTTAATGTTATCCTTGCTAATGCTATAGGGAAAAAAAAGGTAATTCAAGCGGCACAAAATGGCTTCCAATTATGACGTACATTCACCCCTGTTATAGCTGATGCCCGACTCTTCGCTGAATGGCTGTTGCTTTTTCTAGATTTGTCTGATATTGGAAATTGTGTGACCTTGTGTAAACTCAACTGGACCTTTTGAATGATTATCACCAGAATAAATGTTATCACCCTATTAGTTATCAAGAGAGGCCGTCGTTGTCGTATGCAATCGGTGCCTATCACCAGTAAAGTCGTGAGTTCGAATCACGCTCATGGCGAGGTGTACCCGATACAACATTATCTGATAAAGTTTGTCAGTGACTTGAGGCAGGTTGGTGGTTTTTCTCCTGGTACTCCGTTTTCCTTCACCAATAAAACGGACTGCCACGATATTTACACTGAAAAATTGTTAATCCTAGTTATCAAAAAAAAATATCAAATATTGAAGCTTATCCGCACTTCATTAAGAAATCTTTGTTTGTTTGTTTGTTGGTGGTGTTTAACGCCACTTTCAACAATATTTCAGTTATATCGTGGCGGTCAGTTTTATTGGTGAGGAAACCGGAGTATCCAGAGAAAACCACCGACCTGTCGCAAGTTACTGACAAACTTTATCACATAATGTTGTAAACCTCGCAGTGATCGAGATTCGAACTCACAACATCAGTGGTGATAGGTACTGATGGTATGGGTAGTTGTAAATCCAACTGCCATACGATAACGGCCACGATTGCCCCTCATTAAGAAATGGTTTCAGTCTAGCTTGTGATCAATATTAAATATCATGAACGTACACAAATTAGTGTAAAGTTGACAAAAGTCTATTTCAAAAATTGAAGAAAAAATATAGTCGCAACTAGGACATTATTAAATGGGTTAGGGTTATTGTATTTAACGCCACTTTCAACAACATTTCAGTTATATCGTGGCGGTCAATTTTATTGGTGGGGGACACCCGAGTACCCGGAAAAACCACCGGCCTGTCACAAGTCACTTTATCACATAAAGTTGTATCGCGTACACCTCGGCGAGAGCGGGATTCGAACTCACATTAGTAAATGGGTTTGTCAAATTGAACGCTGTTTGAATCATGTTCCCTTACGATCTTGAATTTTCATTGTTTGCAGTATGTAAGTGATAATTTTGTAACATCTTCAGACTCAGTTGAACAGTTAGTACCAGTAATCGCATTAAAACCCGGATTTTAACGTTGTAATGAGCGAAAATTGACAAGGAGAAATACAATTATTTTCTGTTTTAAATTTCTAATGTTGATCTTTCATTTCGGGAACAAGTACAGGCTTATATAACTCGTAACTGCTCACATTTCATAAATGCAGCTACCCCACTGCGCTATTTGAAATCGAAAATCTGTTTTTTGTATTGATTTTTTTTTAGATAGTATTGCACAATCGCAATCTATGAATAATAAATATATAAATAGAAACCATATCACCTGTGCTGGCTCAGTCGTGTGGTTACTTCGATTTATATAAATCTTTATAGAGTCTATGGGGAAGAAGAGGATACGAGTTCGAGTCTTCAATTTCAGCCAATAACCACTGACGCCATCCGGCCAATTATTTTTCAATTCTTTTTAAGGTGTAAATTTATTTGCTTACTATGATACGATATGAAATACAAAGAATATGAAATATCTTATGTAGTATTGATCGATTATCTTTCTTTAAATCTAATTTGACCGCCACGATATAGTTAAAATATTGTTCAAAGTGGCGTTAAACGCTATAAACCTAAATATAATTTGAATGATTTTAGCCAACCATGCCAAAGCCAAATGAGCTATTGCTATCACTTGGCGTCTATAGTTATTTACATGTTATTTTAAGACAGAAACAGTCAAGTTTAACTGGAGGAACATCCTAAGGAACACATTCTACTTTTCCTCTTAATAAGTGGGCAAGTGTTTTGGGGGATTTTTCCCGATTTAGACTATTACAGATAAATTTCTATTTCTGAAACAGCTTAGCAGATTGAATTGTGATATTGCAGAAATGTTCTCGAGATGGTGTTCTACTACTATCTTTGTTTTTTGATGCCCAGTTCTTAGATGTAAGAGAGTCCGTCGTGGTCGTATGGTAGTTGGGTTTACAACTACCTATGCAATCAGTGCTTATCACCACTAACGTTGTGAGCTCGAACCCCGTTCATGACGGGTGTACTCGATACATTATGTGATAAAGTTTGTCAGTGACTTGCGACAGGTCGGTGGTTCTTCCATCAAAATTTACCGCCACGATATAACCAAAATATTGTTGAAAGTGGCGTTAAACACCATAAACATACCAACAAATCTTAGATGTAAGAGATTGAACAAATGCTTTAGGGAAAATCTGTGGGGTTTTATGGTTGGAAGAAAAATAGGGATTTCAATCATTTAGTCTTGTTTAGTATGTCAATGGATTTTGTGTAGTTTTCAAATTTCTGAACTATAGAGGGTCAAACTGTTTCGAAAATAATACTTAAGTAGAATTTTTACTGTTGATCCAAATTCTATGAGATTTTTTTCCTCGAGTTCATCTTGATGAGAAATATCAGTAATATTTCACCAGATTTTGTATAGCTTTTACCATTTTAGAGCTATAAGGATTCAAAATGGTTAAACATTGCATATGATTACATAGGTCTGTAAAAACTTTTATTTTTCATCAGTCATTTGGACTGGATTTTTATGGGGTTTTATAATTTTTTTTATTTGGGGGAGGCAAACTCTCTCAGAATGTGCAGATGATTTTTATATAGTTCTTAATAGATGTCATTGTCGACTTGCTGTGGTTGTATTATGCTGAACCTGACAGAGGAGCCCTTTATTTACATTTGTAGGTACTTCACTGGGGGTGGGCTGCCTATGACAATCATCCAGTAAACACAAACTACGTTGGTGGTGTAATGATTAGGGCCCTGGCCTGAGTGTGGTAGATCATGGGTAGAGACTGGGTCAAACCAAGACTATAAAATTGATATTTGCTGCTTATCCCCTAAGAACAAAGTATTAAAGGTGAAATGCAAAGGTACACAACATTTTTGAGTTTTCCGTCATTATTTAAGTATCTTTATCTGTAAGGCAATAAAATCAATGACTCAAAACATTTGCATTTCACCTTATAGGTTGGGTCAGAACCAGGATAATGTGTTGGAGAGACATGTCTTCCTATAGACTGCTGTTTCAGCCAGATATCAATATAAAAATTCAACTACAGGTAATAATGGTGTAGGTCTAGTACAAAACAGACATCATTATCATCTCATTGGATGTAACTTGTTCTCGCCATGATATAGCTGAAAAATTGCTCACTCAGTATTTACACATCAAATCACTCACTCACTTACTCATACCTCACTCCAGTAAAAATTAAAAACAATGACAGATCACTTTTTATTTGAGATTTGACAACAATATGATCTGGGACCAGGGAGGGTCCCTTTCATTACATTATCTTAATAAGAATCCAAATGTAAAGGTAACATAAAAAAAGATTATACCAGTAAATAGTATGTATAATTGTTAGTTGAACAGCTTGTCCAAATATTTCAATACCTTCCTGCAGTTCGGCTACAACATTTGTACTGTAGTACAGTGAAACTTGTCTCAACTGAACCCTGAATAAAACAGAATCCTGTAAAACCAGAGCTTTTAATACAGTCCTAATGTGAGAAATCTTTGTTAATTTAATCTGTATAAACCAAACACCTGTCTTTTCCTAGAACACAAAAGCTGGTCCCAATGAGGTTTGGTATATACAGATTTCACTGTATATCTAATTACGTAAACAGCCTTTTATTAGCCACAAACATTTACCCTTAAAGGGATTTTTGGGTATGTAATTATACTGTATTAAAATGGTGTTCAAAATAAAAAGGAAGGTTATCATTATAATTTAGTTAGACAAGTAATCTTTATAATTTAGTTAGACGTGGATTTTCCAGTATGGAAGGTTATCATTATAATTTAGTTAGACAAGTAATCCTTATAATTTAGTTAGACATGATGGCAAACTCATCTAAAAAAAATACTTCCCCTGTGATAGTGAATTGTACATGTACAATATAGAAGGATATATTCAAAGTCAGGATTCAAATTTTTGTTAGTTTGTTCAAAACAAACAAATTAGATCAAAAGATATTATTTTTATATATAACACAATAACAAAAAAAAAGAAGATTATTAACTTGATAATAGAAAGACCAAAATATTTATTCACTTTTGGATACACAGAATTGTTAGGGTTAGGGTTTTGATGTTTAACACCACTTTTAACAATATTTCAGTTATATCGTGGCAGCAAAAGAATTGTAATTTTTTTAATCTGAGGAAAATAACCTACTTTTGTGTTAGTGTTCATGTATCTTGTTATATTGAATGTATATAGTTAAATAAAACATTGAAATAAGAGATTAAAAATGCTCCCCTTCACTGATATGTGACCATAATGGGGTTTCTGCAGATCTCCCACACCACAGCATATCAGCAAAGGGGAGCAAGTGATAGCTCTGATTTTAATCCTACTAAATAAATTGTTACTTACTTATATACTGTTTTAGTAAAACAAAGTTGTGTCAGTTCCCTCCAAAAAAAAAGAAGATATTAAAATGGGAGTTACCTGAATCATAGTAAACATAATAATATTATACAATCACAAATATCTTACCATTAATTAGTAAATACAAGGAACACAACAAAATATCACTCATAACAAATCTGAATTTACATAATGTTATATTGTAATCAACCTGATAAAAATCACATCCCTCACTTGCTCCCCTTGATTTTCAACACTTTCAACAATATTTCAGTTACGTTGTGGCAGTCTGTTTTATTGGTGGAGGAAACTGGAGTACCTGGAGAAAACCACCGACCTGTCGCAAATCACATAATGCTGTATCAAGTACACCTTACCATGAACGGAGTTCGAACTCACAACTTTAGTGATGATGGGCACTGATAGCACAACTTCCATAAGATCACCACCACAACGGCCCCCATGTGCTCCCCTTACTGACAGTAAACTGATTCGTTTGCTACCAGAAATCCAACTGGTCGGAAAAAAAGGTCATAACCACTATTTATCATATCATTAAATATTACTATTATATGACTATAAATATCGTAGATTCTGATTGGACAAAACACTACTTCACTCTCCATTTAAAAATATGATGATCACCGCTCAAAAGTGCACGCAAGGTTAACATCACTTTTGTCGTTTTGAACACTGACATCACTGTAGCGTGTACCCAAAAATAGTAACAGGGAAAGTCCAGGTTGCTTATTTTGAAAATGTATTCTCTGATTGGTCGATATTTAAAGAAGCGGTTTTGCTATCCAATTAGCGTTTTCCTAACAACAGCTTGTAATATATCTTCTTGTTTTATGTCTACCCCACGTTGTTTTCCTTTTCGCGACATTTTGTTTCGTTTGAATTTTATTCATCTTCCAGAAAAAGTCACAGGTGGATAAGAGGCTCGCTCAAGTATTACCTTGGGGAACTGCATATTTTAAAAAAAAAATTAGTGAAAAAAAAAAAAAAAAATATCACTAACTTCGGATTTACTCATATAATAAAACAATTGATGACTTTGATTTCAGTTAATACCACGATTTATCAACCCCAGAGGTCTGATTATCACCGAGGCCATCTCTGGGGTTGGTAATGGCTGAGGTGATAATCAGATCTCTGGGGTTGATAAATCGTGGTATTAACCTCATCCAAAGTCATTAATTGTATAATGACATAGGGTCACTCCAATGTTACCCGTAATGTAGTTTCTCCAGATCTCCCACGCTACGACATATCAAGTGACAGACGTGATTTTAATCCGATTGTATTGTAATAAGAGTAATCTCCCTTGTTCAACTGAATGTTTTATTTAAATTTGATACTGATAATCCCAGCTTACTAATTATCTCTATGTGGTAGAGTTAAAATAATCAACAGTCAAATATTAAATAAACAGCCAATAGTAGTGTCAACTGTTACTAAATAAAAAAAAATCTTTTTTTACAATACAGGATTTATAAATAAAATTTACATATATGTATTGTTTGGTTTAGACAAGCTTTACCATGTTTTATAAAATTGTGTTTATAGATATTTATATTTCCTTTAGATCTTAGCTGTGACACAGCCTTATAATTATTATATATAGGTACAACTAAACAAATGTGTAGGATGACAATAAAAACTCTTTCACAATATAAAATTTACATAACAGCACTTTTGTTATCACAAGATTAACATATTTTCATTTATACAACTGTCTACCTCCTCATGAATATTCATTATATATTTCTTCCCTCTCATGAATATTCATCATACACTGAAGCTAGGCTTCCTATCATATAAAATAACTGGACAATAATATCCTGACAGCTACACCTCCCAATTAAAATCACATACTTAATATTCATTCAACACACTCGAACAAAGATATTTTTTTTTCTTCTGATTTTTTTTATATATAATTTCTTCCATAATATAACAATTTAGTACATCATTTCATCAACATATGTTTTTACAAGACATTTCTTTAATGGTAATTTTGACTGATGCTGGAAATTATTGGTCAGTGTGACATCAAACACATTATTACGTTGCTGATAAACACAATAACGTCAGTTATGTAGATCTCGACATACATTATCAATAGCATGGCAGCCCGTCCTATCACACTAACTGTGATACTAGTGTTAATGTCTGTCTCAACCTTCAAAACTACTGTTATTCTTTCTACGTCATATTTAAAGAAGTTTTAGTTGCACTGTACTGTGAATTGCCATTTTTAAAATCTCCTGAATGTTATACAATTATCTGTTGTAGTGTACTAGTCCTGACAAAAAATGTTTCAGTATTGAATAAACAGGAATTCTTATTAAAGTGTAAAAAAAGAATTGCTACTTGCACTTAAATTTATTGTTAACATTCCCCCAGCATGATCTGGATGCATGCATAATAAACTGTTGTCCACTTCAGTGTATCAACATTTTATCATTACAAAACCGTAATTTTAAAATGTATAAAATAAAATGATAATATATGACTTCCTGTTTAGTAGGAAATTTAACGGGGAAATTCTATAAAAGAAAAAAAATTGGAAAATTTTATTTTTCTAAAAATCTTTCCTTGATCTAAACATTGTCAATAGTGTATACTTTGAAAATCAAGGGAAGCAATCTATTTTATACCCCCTGCTGCTTATTTTGAAAATCAAGGGAAGCAATCCATTTTATACCCCCTGCTGCTTATTTTGAAAATCAAGGGAAGCAATCCATTTTATATCCCTGCTGCTTGTTTAAAAACAAATTTGGAATAAGATTAAGAACTAAGAACAAATTAATTTTAAAATACAATAAACTTTTTTTTTAAAACCCATTAAAACACAGTAAGACTAAAACAGATATAAGCACTTATTGTTTAGGTCAATTGATTTGAAAAGGAAGTTCATATATACAGACAAACCTGCCTATTTGGCCACCTCTATTAAGCAGTCATCTGTATTAATAGGTCACCTTTTAAATGTCCTGTCATAGAAAATTTCATATGAATTGAACATCTTAAAAGACTGTTTTTCTTTGTCCCAAAGGTGACCTCTTAATACAGGTTAGACTATATATATATATTACGAATTTAGTTTGTTACACATATTTTCATTGGTTCTTCAACCCTGAATGTCAGCATATATTTGGAAAACAGACGGGGTATATATTTCAGTCCCCAAAAACGATTAAAACATGGACGACAAAGCATTACGCTTCATTGAATCAATGATATAATACGGAATAATAAATGTATTTTTACCAAATTAAATGCTGTTTTTATACTCAAAACGGCTGCATGAACAAAAAAATATTACAACGGTTAATTCCGTCACAAATACCTGATCGATTCAGCAAACTCCTATGTTCCACGGCTGTGCCATAACAAATAAACAAAACGTTGAGCCTTGAAAACTTTCGACGTCATGGGGCCACACCAAGGTTTTATTTACATGTTGTTAACATTTAAATTATTGAAATTGTTTCGCAAACCTGTTGTTTTGTTATGTGATATATTAATGTTATATTTATAAAGTTTATAAAATTTACTACATATGAAACTATTGATTTAGAAATTTAGTACATTATTTTCCTTCATGAGACACCCCATACATGAAATTGACACGACACACGTCAAAGGTACGGAAACGGACATCCAGAGATACGAAAAATGAAAATAAAAGACGCAAATTTATTTAATACAGTTGGATGTTGTATTTAAAAAAACAATGGTTAAATCTGTAATATATCTGTTATTCAGCTATCAGACAGGGTATATAATGTGACATTCCCGGCTTATGATATATATTCCCTTCGGCTGTGCCTCAGGGAATATAGATCCTAAGCCGGGAATGTCACATTATATACCCTGTCTGATAGCTGAATAACATATAATATCTATATAAAAGCTGCACAGACAACCGACATGTCTGGAAAATGGAATAGAATATTTTTGTTTATATACAGGTCTATAGTGTTATTGTATAATACTTTACCTTAATTAAATCAATTATTATGGTTTCAAATTTTATTAGTAGTACACTTTGTGGAGTCAACTTAACAAATAACATATTTTTACTACAACTTGACATGTACTATATTATTTTTGACTATAGACAGAGACTCTTTTCTTCCCATAATAACATATTTTCACAATTGACCCTTACATAATAATTGTGGTCTTGCATTCATCCGGAACATTTGTGAGTGGTAATAATACCCTTTCCCGTAAAATGACATCGTAGAACAATTAAATGCACTTATGACGTTACACTTTTTCCGCGAAATCGTCATTTTTCCACTTACAAATGTCTCGGATGAATGTAGGACCACAATTATCGTGAAACGGTCAATTACAAGTCTAGGTAAAGTAAAATGAAACATTCAATTTTACTCTCCATCGAGTCCAAAAAATATGGTAACTCAAAAAAAAATATATATATATCGATCATTAATTTTTACACCTTTTTTTCTCCCGACAATCTTATGAAAAAGAATACTTATTTATGAAATGAACAAAACAAAAAGTGAATAACAACACAAAGTAATGTAATTGTGCAATTGACTATATCTATATCAAGTCAATTAATTTGAGAAACAGCTTAGCTGTACTTCTATAAACAACATATTATACATAAAATACAAAATATCATTCTAAATATTTGAATAATTTAGGGGAAAAAATGCTTCATATACATTGTGTACTACACTTGACCACAAAAATATTCTGTGGTTAAACAAATGCTTAATTTATAAAATACACAGAAAGAAAGAAAAAATAAAAAATAACTGCTTTAACAAAGAAAGACTGTAATTATTGGTCTAAAAAAAAAATTATATACAGGGGTTAGGGTTATGGTGTTTAATGCCACTTTCAACAATATTTCAGTTATATCGTGGTGGTCAGTTTTATTGGTGGAGGAAACCGAAGTTCCCGGAGAAAACCACTGACCTATTAAACATCACAAATATATACCATTATAAATTTAGTGTACAGATATGTTCATGTATTTAAAAAACCTTGTATATTCCAAATCTACAACTTAACCAGCAACTTTCTTTTTAAACTAATTGGTAGCTGAATCAATATAAATTGAATTTATAATAGGCCGTTGGCCACTGGTCCCCATACGCCAAGGCTACTTTGTAATTTCAAATATTAAATTATTCTGTAATAACTTCAGTAAGAAGTGTCTAAAAGGCATACCACACATATGACTTTTCGCTCACAAGTTATCATCCGGAAACCAAAAGTTTGAAGTGTCGGGGGACAATGAGACAAAAACCACAAAGTTTAGTAAGTTTTTAGATGAACAGATTGTGTTGTTATATTTATTTTTTTTTAAACCAGACTCCTTTGTTTAATAAAAATCCTTAAGAGTATATTTGACAAGAGTACTTTATTTACCGTATGAAATAATCAGCAATTATTATTTTATTTTCATTTAATTAAACTGCTTCTTTTGTTTTTCTTTTTTTCTTAAAAAAAAAGAGGCAGTAACTAAAATATTGTGCAAAATTCATTGCACAGTATATTATGACTAGATATACTTTTTAGAATTTAATACATATGCCCTCCTTAAAATAAATACATCCAGTCAAGTTAAAACCTGAAATTATAATATGTGTGCAGTCTCAAAATTTATATTTTTTGCTATTTAATTTTAATAGAAGCTACTGTTGATTGTCTACTTTTCTCTATTAGCTTTTGGTAAGAAAATATTGATTTGATTTGGTTTATGGTGTTTAACACCACTTTCAACAATATTTCAGTTATATTGTGGCAGTCAATCAGAAAATTTTGAACGAGTATATAATGTTGAATGTCTTACAGCAAAAAACAGAATCAAGTCATACATATTTGTACAGTGAAACCCGTCTAAACCAAACTCCGAATAATACGGAATCCTGTATAAACCGAACTTAAAATAAAGCCCCAAATCTGTATTAATTTAACTTGTAAAACTAAACACCCGTCTATCCCCAACACAAAAGCTGGTCTCAAGGAGGATAGGTTTATGCAGGTTTCACTGTATAATATTGTCTCATGGAAACTTGGGAAAAAGTTCTAAAACCTTAAAAAAAAAAAATCCCAAAGGCTTCCTAAATTCATATCATTATCAAGTATACAGCAAGCAACATTTCAGAAAGAAATATTTATATTTAAATTAATCACAGTCTTACTTTCCTCCACAGCTTACCAAAAAAAATCTTGGCAATAAAAGTTAAAATAATTGTATATCTCTACATATTGCATAAACATACATTCTACAACTGGTCAAATTCGATGACTAAAAATGTCAAATGAGTGAGATCATACTAAAATATTTGAATAAATCAGAAACGAGAAAAAATGGTAAAAAACATTTACTCAGGTTCAATTATATTTCTGCATAAAAGTTAGCGACCTTCAATAAGATCAACTACATATTAATGTACAATTTCTTGAACTTTGGGACTAAATTGTCATTAAATTAACACAGGGTCTTGTTTTGTATATTTTAGTTTCAATGTATCAATTTTCGTGTACATATTGTAAGTTCAATAGTATCTTTGGGTCAATCTATTCAATATAAAATTTTCTCGGAAAGTTCAACTGTCAAATTCTAAGTTCTGAAGTTCAAATCACATTTTGTTCCCCAATGAAAATTTAAATTAACAGGAAATAAAAGCACTATAACTGTTCTAAATTTATTTAGCTTGATAAAATAATTTGTAATCAATAATAAAAAATTATTATCCTGTTTAAATAATTTCACTTACTAACTCGTACCTTTTTATAATTGTTTTATCTAGTTGTAAATCGTTGAAAATATAAATCTGTAAAATTTTATTTAAAACCAAATATTACCAATAAATGTTATTTACCTAGAGAGAAGAAACAAATATGTTTTCAACAATTTGTGGGTGAACAAAAAACAAAATGTATACAACTACCACAAAGGAGAAGAAAATATCGTTCCCTATCTTATGTGAACCTGAGCGTTTTATAATAGGTGGTGTTTGGTTCATAACAACAGTGCTCTCTCGTAAATAATTTACCGATATTTACCAAACATTCAATGGAGTTTAAATGCTTTCTGAAATTGACCAGCTTGTCTGTCAAACTGTCCATACTGTTGCACAAGTATATATACATATAGGTCATTCAACTAGGGGACATGTACAAGGATGAAATCGCTCAACCGTTCTATCATCTGTCTAGCATATGTATATATGTACCAACATTGAAATACAGTGAAAAATGTCTGAACCAAACCCTGAATAAACCAGAATCTTGTATAAAACAGAATCTTAAACTAGTATTACTGTGAAGATATACCCCCCGATCCCCACATCTGTCCAACCTATTTCCATAACCAAAACATTACTGATTGTTCCGACCAAAAATGAAAGGGATCCTCCTCTCTTTACCGGTAAGCTGCTGAAAAATTTCAAAACATTCTGAGAAACACTACTCAAGTTATCATACGACATAGGGTAAAAATCCTATTTTCCGTCATATCAAGTCCAATAACTCTGCAACAGCAAAAGTGAAAATCGTCAAAAATCAAAGGGATCCTCCTCTCTTCACCGGTAAGCTGCTGAAAAATTTCAAAACATTCTGAGAAACACTACTCAACTTATCGTACAACATAGGATTTGTCTACAGACGAACGGATGGACGGACATGGTGAAACCAGTACACCCCCCTAAAACTTCGTTGCGGGGGGGGGGGGGGGGTATAATGAAGTCCTAATGTGGGAAATCTTTGTTAATTAAACCTGTATAAACAAAAACAGAAAAGCTGGTCCTAAGGAGGTTTGGTTTAGAAAGGTTTTGTTGAAAACATATATTGAGTGAACAATTACTGATGGCATGGACTTAAAATGACTTAAATGTATAATAATACTCAATAACTATCACTCATCTATAGGTTCGGTCAATAGGTCATCCTGTAGTGACTGTGAGATTAAGGACGGCAATAAAAGAGATTTATTTTAATTTTAAATGGATTGTTCTTTCACAATTACTGGCATCTATATCTTTTCTTGTTTGTATCAATGACTGAGCAATTTCATCCTTACACCTATATATCTGGACCTCTGTACAAAAGAAACTGTACAATAAGATCAGGGACTATTTGGACTGTTCAGCCGGTCTATTTCAGAAGACATTTCAAACCCCTTTTCAGTGTTTTGTAAATAACAATAAGACTATAAAATTCTTTTATACAACATTCATTCCGTCTAGAAGTCGAACACATGTACACTTTCATTAAAATTACAATAAGTGATGATATATCTACTGATTCAATGTTAAAGTGTGATTAATAGGTGTACCTATGTTAAACAAAATGTTACCACAAATTTATATCTCAGAGTGCTAAATATGTGAACCTATGTTAAATAAAATGTTGAACCGTTTCTTGTTATTAGAAACTTATATATTTTACAGATAAACATGAAATAAATACGTCTATAGGCAGCCATTTTTTCGGTGTCACATTTATAATGTTGACCAATCATATGCTACAGGGGATAAAAAAAATTGTGCGATTATGAATCGTTTGATCAAACAATTATTCGGATATATATTTATTTTTAGTGCTTAAATGTGAAAGGAATTCTGCATATATGCATAAAGACTTAAAAATATAAATAGTTCAAAAAGGAAACTATAATTTTACAATTGTAATTATGTTTCATTTTAATTGATCTTAAAAGTTATTTGCATGTTTTGCTCAGCAAACAAAACAAATACACTGATGGTCACTTAAGAGGATCCTAGCAAAAATTTAAAGAAGGTTAAATTAAAGCCAGTCAAATCACGAATCATACTTTGATTTCAGGGAGTGTCAGTTTATCTCTAAATTTCCAAAGTCAAATGACTCGTTCAAATTCAAACCATATCTTTTACAATTACTGCTATTAAACTGAACAGGGCTTTCAATATTTTTCAAGTCTACCAATACTTCACTATTTACAGGTGGTACTTTTCTTACAATTTTAACAAATTTCATGAATATCTTATACAACACTCTTTATAATAAGGAGGTACCAAAGACCATTTTAGGCAAGTTAAAGTACCTGATACCGGCTTGTGAATATGTTTTTTTTTATCAAGCAAGAGGAAAATATTGCATACCTTCACACCAATCAAGTCACACTCTAACACGAATGAGTCAAATAGTGTAGCACATATTACATAAAATGAATAAATTTACATATATTATATAAATATGTACAGGTTAACAAATAACATATGACAATTAACAAAAAAAATCATGTGTTTCTTTCTTCTTGTGTCAATCAAAAACAATTTTGAAGTTTAAAAAACAGATTAAAATTGTCAGTCACAATAAAGACTAGCAAAATTTGTAAATCTGAAATGTACACTCGTTAAAATCAATATAGAAATGCACAGAATCTTTACCATTTTCATATAATACCATTCAATGCTATTAAATTTCACAATTCCAATTAACATTAAGGATTGAAGATTGAAGAAAAGAAAACAAATCATTTTTTTCTGTTTGAAGTATTCGTCTATTTTTGTTTTTTTAAATTACTATACCGGTTCTTTGAAATAATATATGGAATGCATTAATCTGATTCCAGATTAAACCATTCCATTCTCTCAGAACAATGCATAGTCTTTTAGAAAATTAATTGTTGAAAGACTTTAAAAAAAAAAAATCAAATAAAACATATTTTGCAATATTTTTAGACTTCTTGAGCATTTCCATCTTTTTCCATACAACATGAGGTAGTTATCCCCTTTTTTTCAAAGAATTATAGACATTATAGATTATCTCCCTTTCTAGTGAATATCAATAAAAACATAATAATATCACCAATGTAAACTGGAAAAATAATCCGTTTCTTGACCCTTTCTTGTAGAAACAGCTGATCACTCCATGTCCAACTTCTTTCTTGTAGCAATAATGTGCAATTCTGATATTTAAGAGATGTATTATGGTGTAGCTATTAATAACTGCCAATCAACATCAACAGTGTATGTCAGATATGTTAATTCCTATACAATTTTATTATGTTTGGCAGAAGGATAAAATGATTTACAGATCTGCTGTGGAGAGTAGTCTCCCCTTTGGTACTAAATATCACAGACTAGTGAGAGTTGTCCATTGTGTTCTAAGATATCATAGTATTACACAACAACTACCGCAACCACTCTCTCCGCTTTTATCTTTTTTCAACTGACCTAAATTAAAAAAGAAGAAACAAACGTTAGTGATATTTGACTAAATAATGCCTGATATCAGTTGAAGCAGTTTTGGGTCTAGGACAAAAGCCCCATTGACAAACCCCCTCCCCCCCCCCCCCAAAAAAAAAAACAAGTCACCCAATAATGATGATAATTAAAGTCAATGTTTTTGTGTCATACATTTAATTTTTTTCTGTGTCTTTTTTCAACTGTTCAGATTTGTTGGGGGCCATTTGTCAGGGGGATTTTGTCCTGTTCCCATAGTTCTTATATACAGGTACGGTATCTAAAGTAATTATCAGGTTTTCGTTCTGTTATTTATTATGTTAACAGTTTGCATAGGGTCTAGGACAAAAAAAACCCGAACATAAGCCCCCAGACAAAAAGCCCCCCCCCCCAATAATAAATTGTACAAGTTATTTATATATTTGTATCTTTGCACACATTTTGGACTTATTGTACTTCTAGCTATTTATTGGTTAAAATCATTTTTGAATACCATTTTTCATAATAAGCTATTATTGGAACTTGAAGATATCATAAATAACTGAAATATTTGTTTAAGAATTATAATATAACCCTCATCAAAGAAAGTAAAAATAAAATAATAAAATTGTTTTTTCTTAAAAAAAAAATCATTATAGTATATCAAACAGGATGAGAAAATAACTCACTCATTACTTTTAATAACTTCAAAGGTTATAAATGTAATAACAATTGTTTATCAATAAAAACAATTCCTGATTAACTTTACCTGATTAATTTCAATTTAAACAGATTTTTTTTATTTACACTTTATAAATGACCATAACAATGAAAAAATATGTTTTTAAAATATATTTTTTTTTTTTGTATTAATTCCCTCACTCCTCCTTCTTTAATAGGAGTGAATTTTGATCTTTAAGATATCTTAAATATCAACATCAATATAAAAAAATGTAACAGGATTCTATGATTTTTTCATTATAGGGGGCTTTTGTCCTGTTCCCGTTTGTATATTAATCTATTATGGTAGAATAATGAGCTAGAGGCTCGTTTGAGCTTGTATCGCTGAACAGGTTTTTCGTAGACAGTTTGTAGTTTATGACTAAAAAAGTATGGTCCTATGTTAAACAAGGTTGCCATCTAGGATTCGCAATCCACAAAAAAAAATTAAAACTTTATAAGGGACAGTCCAAGATTATTCATGTACACAGTTTTGGTTCCATCCAGTTTCTAGATTTTCAGAAAAAAATATTTCATTCCTTTCCCCTTAGCAATCTATCCAAGGAACATTCCCATCAAATATCTTTTTAAATGACCACAGAGTCTTCTGTTAAACTTTGACGGCCATCTTCAAGAAAAATGTAAATTTTGCGGAGGACCACCACCCCAGGATCATGACCATTCTATCAAAATTGACAATTCAGCTTTGAGACCTAGCCAATCAATTGCAGTCTCCGCACTAACCCACATGCCCGAAGTCCGGGACAAAAAAACTAGATTCGGACAAGTGTAAAATTATGAAAGAATGTGCTTGAATAAATATAATTTTTTTCTAAATTTGGCTTGAAAAAAATTAAAGCAAAGACTGATATTACATTTCAGAATGTCATCTAAATCACAAATTACTACGAGTTTCACCAAAAATCTTTTAAATGTCTACAATGTCAAAAGCATTAGTCAGCACAATTTACTCAGCAAACAGTACTCACTGTATGAAATTTATTACCAACGTATTGTAGGCTGTTAAAATGTCTCAAAATTAACACTCGTAATAACATGTACCTTGAAATTCAATGTGAAAAATAGATTCCACCTGCCTCCAAGGTGATTAATTGACCTTCATCAGAAATAAAGTACTTATTCAGTAAATATTTCATAAGGAATTTTCCATTCAAACATACATAATTACCATTGGTTGATGTCTAAGACATTCTTACCCAATGCCTCTTACTACAGTACACACAGTGCGAAGTAGCAAGAAATCACTTGGGTCCGACGTCGGTGAAATCAAGAAAATGTCTGAGAAATTAAAAAAAAAAGTCGGTGTTGACACCGCGAAATGTCTGAGAAAAATCAAACACATTGTTTTTGGTGATTTACTATAAAACGTCGCCAAAACACTGACATCGATGATTAGACGCCGCGAAATAAGATCAAATAAAGAAATGGGATATTAACCTTTATTTGTACATTTGTATGTTCTTGAGATTTGTATATAAAACTGTCATTTTTGATAATATCATATGAATGATTCGGAACAAATAATTATTTTCTTTTTCAGGTGTGTAAGCTGTCATCATATTTTCGTTCTTTAATTCTGATATTTGCTTTTGTTTTAATCTATTATGCTAAGAAAACAATGCCGGTACAAACGATTAGTATTATGTGATCATTACCATTTATAAGCTTGTATTGTATTATTTTTTAATTAAAATAAACTTGATCTTTTGAATGCAAGCTTGGTATCCTGAGTTAATTTGCGAAAAGAAATTTCATTAAAAAAAAAAGAATTCTGCCCCCTTATAGACGCCATTACATGATTAAAGCCCCAAGCCTTTGGATGTTCAATTATTGTCGACTTGGCACATAACTAAAGTTCACCTGTTACAAAAGTTTCTAGATCCCCAAAAGCACGCTTTGATCGATAATATATTACCAACATGTGGAAACCTTTCTAGATTCTCATTCAAGTGAAAAATGTGTGTACTCAAAGTGAAATGTGTATCCACTTTTATTAAAGGTAAAATGACACGTGGCTTGCAAGGGGATTAACGACATACAAATACGAAAAAGCACGTTTAGATAAAAATTTACATAAATTTTTTTTTCTTTTCAATCTTTCTCAGTTTGCTTTTAAAATCAATCCCTCAGCCTCAGGTAACTGTGTATTTGACCTTTAAGTGACCGAGTTCAATGTGTGCACTACATAAAAATAGACACACCCATACATAGATAAAAATACAGCCTGTAATACCAGGTGATTATCAACTCGTGAGAGAGAAAAAAATAACACCTATGTAAACCAATCCAAATGTTGGGATTAGATAATATATGCAAAACAAGATGCATTCTTATATATCCTATAAATAAAATGTATGCAATCCCTGAAAAAAAAAAACGGTATCAAATTATCAAATTGAAATAAACAGTTTCGAAATAGTAAAAAAACGAAACTAAACAAACAAAAAAACACATGAAGTACAGTTACATGTATGTGTACACATATGATTTTCACCGCAGTGTTGTCACCGACAATTAAAATATTTCACCGACATTTAGGCCCTAATTTGTATATTTTCGCGGTGAAAGTTTCACCGTGATTTCACGCAGATTTTATGACATATCACCCAGGGCTCACCACACATAGTAAAAACAGGGTGACTTGACTTCTCTCTCTCTTGACTTAAAGGGAAACTTCGCGATTTTTTACATGTTAGCTAAATATGTTCCTGGTGATATAAAATACATATTCACAAAGTTTTATAGACATATTTCCACAAATAACGAAGCAAATCGCAAATTTGTAATTTTAATTTCTAATTTTTCAACTAGCTTGTGACGTTTTAAGCCAAAAATGCATTGTGGGATTGAAATTTAAAGTCTGGGTCACTGATGTTAAATTCGCTTCATTTAAAGCGCTCAGAGGACTGTAATTTAAATCTAATAACCGTTGGAAAATTAAATACTGAAGTGAACAGCTACATACTTTTTGACAAACAACTATTTTAAATGAACAAAATGTTTCATTTCCTTTATATTTACAACGGAAAGAGTGTTTTATAACAGTCACCTATATTCGCTATATATCGGATCCCTTTTACAATTATGTTCATTTTGTTTTACTGCTAATGTGCTGAAAAATATAATGGATAATTTTGACAATGCGTAACTTGTGTATTGATTGCTAGATTCTGTTTTAATCCCTTTTTTATAATCATTATTCGGCATGCTGTTTACTGTTATTTTGATCTCCGCATGTAGATGTCCACTTGTGTGTTTTCTAGCCGGAGGGTAAAATTATACAGGTGTAAAACTCAAGGTGACCGGATTAATAAAATGGGAATTTGAATACACACTATTTGCTTTCCAAGACGAGTTGGTAGATCGTTTATTATCTATTAAAGATAAAATATTCTTAAAACATTAGAATAAATATAATGTTGAAATAACAGGAACAAATTATGTTTTAGATGATAAAAAAAAGTATACACCATCCTTGAAATTATAAGTGTTCATTATGAGAGGTGCCAAATTGGCCTAACTATATATAGCTGTCTCATCATAATAATTTAACGATCGATGTTCATAAAAGATGTTTTAATTTTAATATTAAATAAAATGATTTAGGCCTAAACGTTTAGAAATGAATTTTTCTTTTTAACAATAAAAGAAAATGGTTATGATTTTACTCAATCATTATTTTAACAGTCGGTGTTCAAAAAAAGATGTTTTAATTAATTTAATTTAATCAAATGATTATGATTTTACTCAATCAATATTTCTTTACTTTTCTTTTGTTCAACGCGTGTTGTTTGTTTGGGAACATTTCTAAATAAAGCCCCAAAATTAACGTTTTGGTTATAGCTTAAATATGTCGAGCTTAGGTACGGAAAGTGACTAGCACCTCAAGTGATGTAGATTTCGACGACTATGGGGTGTTTGGTTACCAACTTGAACCAGAATATACGGAAGAAGAACTCGGACAAATGGAAGAGGCAGCGAGTGCCCAACGTCGGGAAATCGAGAACAACCCACGTCAGAACGACACAAATTTGATATCCACTGATATTCATTTAGACAAAGTTCGGAAGAGATCATGATCATGAGCGGTATAAACAGATGAAGGGCAGTAAAAAATTATAAAGAGATTAGGCCACACCAGATTTACTTCTTGTTCTTCGGATTTTGTGCTAAAAACGTTGTCCGGAGCGAGCAAGTGATTTAAAAATGTTAATTTCTTTTCCTTTTTTTGCTTGTCATTTTTGATGAGCGAAACGTAAAATATTATGCGAAAAATATATTTCTTATATTTTTCATGTATTTTCAGAAGCGAGAGACCATATTTTAATTTTAAATATTTTATTCTTCAATAAATTAGGGCAAATAATTCCTGAAGTAAGAAGTGAAATGCGGGATTTACCTATTTTTATCTTCATTCTGAAAACGACAGGTCATTCACACCGGTTCACTCAGCAGGGTACCTAATATTGCGTAATGAGTTTAGGTCCACACAGGAAATCGCCAGGCAGAATAAACAAGTGTCATTTTACATCCGGTCGACGGGCCTCTGACCGAATACCTGAATACATGTGTCACAATATTTGGCAATAATCAGAAGCGCAATGCACATTTTGCGACCCGTTAACTAACTAAAATTTTACCCCTGAGGGTTGAAGGCATGTTCAAGGAATATATACAAACAACGTACACAAGTCAAATAGACAAAAACATAATAAGAAAAGAAAATAAAATGAAAACAAATTACGCTACCCGTGACTAGAATAGCAGATGCAATACACATTTTAAAGGTTCTAATAGGTGATCAAAATACACGACCCTGATCACATTAGGAATGGGTGCATATTAATGCACACTGCTGGATCAAGGGGGTGTTCGACAATTTAGTAAAATTCGTGTATAAATTGGGTAAAAATTGGCAAACAAGAGCCTGGCATCATGTTTTCAAAACTGCTGGATCCACACCTAATGCAGCAATGATTCATGGGCTATTTTCACCAAAAAAAAAAAGATTACCATTAATCGTAAGCTATATTGAATTGTTCATTTTTATCTTGATTTTTTTTGTGTCCCATCAGAATGATGTAGCAACAACCAAAATTATGAAATAAAGCAGGGTGAACAGGACAGGGTAGAAATTCTTCTTGCAAAATAGACAAAAAACCATTCGTATGCAATTTTTCCTTATAGAAATAGAAATTAAAATAAGTTTATTAACCAAATCAGGGCCCCAGGAGGGCATATACAAAGAACAATTATGATTGATACACAACAACAATACATCAAACTAAATATTCGCGGTGAAATATCAATAATTGTGATGAACAAATTTTTTATGACTATTCTTAGATTAATCAGAAGGGTCCACCAGTTCAAAAGACGTGATTAAAATAAACAAAATATGTTACGCAGAGACATATTATATGTTACGCTTTGTTTTTGTATAATAAACTTATTTATAATACTCATCGTCTGTAATTGTCAAATGAAATCTATTACAAATTATGTTTACATAATCCTCTCAATTGTATGGCTTCCTACCCTGTAACTTTCTGTGCTTTTAGCTTATGTGTATCTTTATTGTAGTGCATGCACGATCGATTACAAAGTGCGATCTTACTGAATAATGTCATTAAAACAATTTTGCCCCGTAGTATAGGCCTTTTTGTATTTTTTTTTTAACGAATTCAGGGCATTGATCAGATGTCCGTTCTTTTTTTTAGCTTAATTTCGTAGTTCTTCAATTTTGGAAAAAAATCTTTTGTAAATGTGTCTCATTAAAGACGAACCTTCCCCCCCGATTCATTTGTTTTGCCATAATCTATAGAAGCAAAACGTAAATCTGCAAAAAGTGATTGTGTAATAAATTCATATTAATTTAGAATAATAAGAAAAATAAAAAGAATTACCATCAAGTTAAACAACTGTACGCCTGACAAGCCATATCGACACTGAATGAGGACCCTGGTTTGTCACGCTTGTTTTGGGGCATGGTGGTATTTAGACGTCACGTGATACTTGGTATTGAGATGCTATCAAAATGGCGACTTCCATGTATCGTTGACAGAATTTTAAAATCGATTTCATTCCCTTATCCAACATAATAAAACGCTAATATACATATAAACATCCATATTTATACATCAGGAAAAACATATAAAAAAATATTTTTTTTGCGAAGTTTCCCTTTAAGGGCAAAGTGAGGGAAAATCTGGGAGACTTCCGAAAATCGATCCAAATTTCTTTCCCCACTACTGCATGTTCCCCTACCTTTCACAAAAACGAATGTGCTGCACTATGATCTTAAATAGGATGCAATTAACGAGTTTGGAATAAAATATTGAACATTAAACCCTGTATGGGTCACATTTCAGGAACATGGGAGGTCCTTTTATGTGAATATTGAAGAAAAAGTATGATTATTAGTGAAAAAAATACGGACTTGAAAAGACTGACAGGGACACTAAAACTTCGCTTTTTGACAGAAATTGGACGATTTCATTGAAACCAAGGCGAAGAAGTCGCCCACTTCGCCTGGTTTAGTGAGCTCTGATCACCGCCATTTCACTGCGAAAAAACACCGACCAAGGTGATTTCGTGCTAAAAATCGCTGTGCGTAGTGTATATATAAATCAACCCTCAGGCCAGGTGTACTTATACAAAATTATGAGATAAAGTTCGTCAGCGACTTGCTGCAGATCAATGGTTTTCTCCGGTTTCCTCCAGCAATAAAACTGACCACCACGATATAACTGAAATATGGTTGAAAGTGGCGTTAAACACAATAACCATAACCATATATATAGATCAACAATTGACATTAAGCTAAATCTGAAATTCTTTCAGTCAGATAATATGTTATTTAGAGCAGGGCTCCCACTACTTTGAAATCAGAGGGAGAAGTGACTTCTCTTTCAGGTGCTGACAAAAGAGAAGTGAGAGACAACATGGAGAAGTGGTGAGAGTACAGGGAGAAGTCAAAATATTTCTCTAATTAATTGTACCACTTTTCACATTCACGGGGCATTATCGTGGCATTCGTATGTTATAATGTACTTGTTATGCATTAAAGTATATTCAGTAGTTGTTTAATTCCTTGTTTTTGTTAGCATATCATCTCTCTGATTTACATATGTCCTTGTATTTGTTTTTTGTTTGTTTGTATTAAGTAAACCCTTTTCAGATTCTTTGTTTTGTCTTGCACAGATGATAAAGGCACATATATGATAGTCAACTATTGTCCAATAAATAATAAATAAATAAAATTGAATAATAAAATTTATTTTGACATCAGCATTGTTTCAAACTAGTCACACATAGATAAAATGACAAAACATTAGATAAGATAGATATATGCCAAAAACATATGCAAAAAAAAACCACCACAAGCTGTGAAATTGCTAATTATTTAATCACATTTTAATGAGTGTATATTATTTACATTGCTTCTCTTTAATCACTGATTGATATTAATTAAGAAACTAATCATATCCACAAAGTTAACAATCCCTTTGGATAGCCGCCATCAAACCCCAAATAAATGAAATGAAACAATACCGACGTTATTTTCCCCGAGTTCGGATCTGTAGTACAGTTTTTATATTCGTAACTGTTTCGATTACGTCCCTTTACAATGGCGGTTTGAAAAACGGAAATTTTTGTAGTAAAAATATACCGATGTTTTTTAACAGTTAAAATTAGCAAAGCGACTTGGTAAAATTACAGGGCGACTTCCACTTCTCTTTTGGCACTAGTACAAAGCGAAGTGAGCAACCACAAGGCGACTTCTTCGCCCGAATCGCCCTTCAACGTGAGCCCTGATTTAGAGTTGATACCATTTCAACATACACGGTAGCAACGTGTGGCACTTTTAAAATAGGGTGAACAACCATATTGCAATTTGATATTTTGCATGAACTTCACAATAAAGCTAAAAAATATTTCAATTGTAATTACAGTAGCCACCCTCTTATCAGGACATCCCCTTCTGTAATGAAAAAGTGATCACATAGGAGACGTAGCAGAAGCATATCTACCATCTCAGTGTATCTGAAATCTAGCCTGATAAGAGAGGTGGCCTTTGGTTGGAGTGACCTTATAAGAGGGGAGATTACTGTAGTAAAGGTCTAAATCATGTTTTAGTTAAGGGAATTATCTACCTTGATTATTTGGCTCTGGTAAATTCTCTCGTGCCACAAGATGCATTACTGTTGTTTTTCCTACAGGTAACTGTAAAGCTAAAAAACCAAAGTGTTACATTAAAGACTTAATAATATGTTCTTGATCATATATTTAATTAACGTACAAAAATCAATATCTTTCTGACAGCATTATCATAAGTCAAAACTTCAAACAAATAAATAAAATGACACCTGAGTTCACCCCTGGTTTTTAGTGTGGTTCGTGTTTCTCAATCTTAAGTTTTCTGTGTAGTGATTTGTAGATCACTGATTGTCCTTTTGTCCTTTTTCTTTTGACCATTGTGCTGTCTGTCCTTCTTCGATTTACAGATTCCGATTACCCCTTTGGTATCTTCAAACTCTTAAACACCAATCACCAAAATAACCCATACATGTATAATTAATAAGACAACAGTCTATACAAAACAAGTAAGGCTTTGTCTGTAATACATGTAATTTGATCAATAAGCTGAGCATTATCTAATTTCAATAATTCTATAGACATGTTAGGATTAAGTTACATACATTGTATCACGACTTTATTTCTGTCTAGCGGTTGATTTATTACGATGAGTGCAATATTTTACAGGTGTACCCACGCCATTACATGAACACGAAACATATATTTTCCTGATATTAATCAATTTTGTATTAAACTATACTATGCATTGTATAAATTGTGACCGTTTCAACTTTGTGAATTTAAAATCATTTTAACAAAATTCAGAAATATAAGAAATTTGCAACCTGTTTCCAATTATAATTTTGTAAATTCTAAATATACATTTATGGTAAAGAAAGCCGTAAGTTGAAATATTAAAAAAATTAAAAAAAAATTGAATGTTTATATTTGTTGCTATGGTAACTTACCACCCAGTGTTACGTTTCCATGTAGAAATCTTCCTTGGTATATCAACCTTAGTATGTTACTGCCTGGTAACTGTTCTTCTGACCATTCTATACAATACAAATTTAAACATGTTAAAACAATATGTTAGTTAGTTATTGGGCTTTTATATCCGGTTTACCGTCATCAGGTATTGCGGACATATGACTTTTTATAGAGGCGTGCTCTGTCTTTCTGCTTGCTTTTAGTTTATAGTGAACCTCTGGTTGTAGTATCGGTGTCTGTCACCAAGGTGTTTGTTCGTGTTGTATCTTGGGTAGCGGTTCATCAATATTTTATTGAAAGTACCGGTATATATACATGTCACTGGGTTGAAAAATTTAACAGGGAACATTAATCTACATTTAATCCTGCCACATTTTTGAGTCTGTCCCAAGCCAGGACCTGGATTTCCAATGCCATATGTCATGATCTTTTTTTAAAATTTTCAACGATTTGAGGTGAGAGGTGATTGTTCGTTTTGTTGATATTGGTGGAATTGTTGACCATCAGTTTAAACTTTCGCTGCTTAATAGTCCTTTTCATCACAGAAAAAAACAAGGTCTTAGTGTAGTTTCATACTATACAAAGAAACAGGTCTGAAAACAGTGAAGGAACATTTAAGAGCAGGAACTGTTTTCATGGATGTGTTTGAGATGTAAACTGGACTAAGGTAACAGAGTTCTACATTGTACATTGTATATCCTCCTGACAAAAGCTAAGCTATAGGTTTGTTCACATTAGTTTCCTTGAGAATTCTGACTTCTTTTGAAAATAAATCAAACATGGTTACTCATTATACATGTAATAATATTGCTTAAAGTGGCTTTACTAACAAACAAATTATGATTTTTTTTTTAATTCAGATTTTTCTCAAACATGTGAAAAACAAGGAATTTACAATATATACATGATTAACTGGTATATAACCCGCCACATTTTTGTGCATCCAAATCCAGGAACTGGATTTCTAATGCCATGTCGTGGTCTGAGGTAAGAGGCTATTGATCCTTTTGTTAATATTGGTGGAATTGTTGACCATCACCGTTTAAACTTTCTTTTAATAATACTTTTCATGACAGAGAAAGGTCTTAGTTTAGAAGTCATATTTGGATTTAAAAGTTTTGTGATTGCTTTATTTAATTTTGAGTTAGTTCTTGAAGTAGACTTTTAAGAATATCAATTCAATAAAAACAAATGAGACACATTGACAAAGTAATACATCTACCCTAGGTTTTACATATCATTGCAAGAAAATGTAAGAAGAGTTTGAAGATACCAAAGGGGTAATCAGAATCCATATATCGAAGGACTGAGACAACACAATGGCCAAAAGAAAAAGGACAAACAATGATCTACAAAACATTACACATAATACTAAAGATCGAGTAACACGAACCCCACTAAAAACCGGGGTGAACTCAGTGCTCCGGAAGGGTAAGCAGTTCCTGCTCTAGTCCACTAGCGGAACCCATCGTGTTACTCTAGTTACAAACCTTGTGATAATTCGTGAATGAGGAAAGGACAGAAAAGTGCTTATGACAAGTGGAACATACCGGTATCTGTGGTCAAATGTTCTCAAAATTCCTGGCCACCATTTAGACATCTTAACGTTTTCTCACAAACACAAAAAATTGCATGTCCTTCTCTTTGAACTTACTTCATAACAAAATATAAGCTCATGATCTCAGACCCCCTTACAATTATGTGTGGCCATATACAAATGTACAAACGCATAGATAAAATGTCACCAAAATGGTCGTCTTTCGATCATCTTGATCTTTTCAAAAAATATTTTGCATGCAACACCTGATCATTGTGACATTGTGGACTATGAAGAGTTGATGCATGCAAAATATATTTAAATTGTCTTCCTGCTACAGGTAGTTACATAAATAAAAAATCGCTAATAGAATGTATTAAAATTGCCACCATTTGATCATCTTAAATCTTTCTACAAATACTATTTCGCATGCTTTACCTCTCAATTGTGCCCTAATTAAATTAAAAAAAAAAAACCAGCTCATGATCTTAAACTATTTTCCTGTAAAAGGTAATAATATAAAATCCGATGGACAAACAGACAGAATGCAATCTTCTAGTCACTCTACAGTAACTGTAGGGTGCTAAAAAATAGCTTGTGTAGGTCGAGTGTATCAATATTTCAATTAATTATAACCTGTCCTCCACCCACTCACGTCACATCATTGGTCATGTGTGTAATATGCTTGATACTTAATCATAAAAGAAAATTCAATATTGACATCAGATAATAGCACCTGCCATATTTAAAAAGAAATTTGTTTTTGCTATGTGCTGATAGTTGAAAATTTTGAGTTTGACAGAAAAACATGCCTTACTTTTCTACCCTATACTACATGTAATTACTATTAATTTTGAATAAATATTTGTTAACCACTATATTGAATGTACATCTATAAACATATGTATATATACCAGATATTCCTAAGGGGTCGTTGTGGCCGTGATCGTGATTGGATTTACTACCTATGCAATCAGTGCATATCACCACTGATGTTGTGGGTTTTAATCCCGCTCTGGGCGAGGTGTACAACATTATGTGATAAAGTTTGTCAGTGACTTGCGGCAGGTCGGTGGTTTCTCCTGGTTTTCAGTTTCCACCACCAATAAAACTGACCCCAACGATATAACTGAAATATTGGTGAAAGTGACATTAAACACCATTCAACCATCCTTATAAAAAAAAATTATACTTGCAAGTCATAATGGAGAATAACTCCTTCAATAGTGCATATATTAAGCACATGTACATGTATGCCTGAAAGAAAAGATTGAGTGATCCCTCAGCTTACATACTCCACACTTCCAGTTATACAGTGGAAAAGAACAATAGTCTACTCCTTAGTAGAAGGTTATTAAATGAATTTGATTGATAATTGAGGCTAAGGTTAAGGCTTTGGTGTTTAATGCCACTTTCAACAACATTTCAGTTATATCGTGGCAGTCAATTTTATTAGTGGATGAAATGGGAGTATCCGGAAAAAAAACACAGACCTGCCGTAAGTCACTGACAAATTGACATTTTAAATACATCTGAACATCAATACATCATCTGCGCCCTTTTAAGGACCTTATTTTTAGCAGGGATTAACATTCATATAAAAGATATCTGTAAATCAAACTTGATCTGAAGTTTTATAAACTAGAGGCTCAGGTGAGCCTGTATCGCTCACCTGACATAAATAAGTCCTCTTAAGAATGTCTGCATGCTGAAGACATCTAAGTTACTATTCAAATCCCATACTGCCATAGGGTTCTATGTTAAAACTATGTCTGCTCATGGCAGCCATCTTGGATGGAGGTCATGGTCACCGGACACAATTTTGAAAGTATACTACCCAAGGACCATCCATGCCATGTTTGCTTTAAATTGGCTGACTGGTTTCAGAAGAGAAGACTTTTAAACAATTTTCCCATAGGGTCCTATGTTAAAACTATGTCTGCTGACGGTGGCCATTTTGAACCGAGATCGGGATCACTGAACACAATTTTGGAAGTTGACCACCTAAGGACCATCGATGACATGTTTGCTATATTGGCTTACTAGTTTCAGAGGAGAAGATTTTAAAACATTTTTTCCCATAGGGTCCTATGTTAAAACTACAGTATGTCTGCTGAAGGTGGCCATCTTGGATGGAGGTCAGGGTCACTGGACACAATTTTGAAAATTGACCACTTAAGGACCATCCATGCCATGTTTGCTTTAAATTGGCTTACTGGTTTCAGAGAAGAAGATTTTTAAATATATTTCCCATAGGGTCCTATGTTAAAACTATGTTCGCTGATGGTTGCCATCTTGGATGGAGGTCGGGGTCACAGGACATAATTTTGAAAGTTGACCACCTAAGGACCATTCATCCCATGTTTGCTTTAAACTGACTTACTGGTTTCAGAGGAGAAGACTTTTAAACATTTTTTCCATAGGGTCCTATGTTAAACTAAGTCGAGTCATGGTGGCCATCTTGAATTTCCGATCGGCAAACGATTCACAATTTTAGTACAGGACCACCCAATGATCATTCCTGCAAAGTCACAATTCAATTGACTTAGTGGTTTCTGACAAGAAGATTTTTAAAATTTCAGCCAATGAGAACACATTATGGACCCTGGCAGCCATGTTGGATTTCAAATCAGCACCAAAAACACAAATCTGGTAGAGGACCATCCAATGAACATTTCTGCCAAGTTTGATTCAAATCTGTTTTGTGGTTTCAGAAAAAAAGATGAAAATGTGAAATTCCCATAAGGTCCAATGTTAAACTAAGTCGAGTCATGGCGGTCATCTTGAATTTCCGATCGGCAAACGATTCGCAAGTTTAGTACAGGACCACCCAATGATCATTCCTGCAAAGTTACAATTCAATTGGCTTAGTGGTTTCTAACAAGAAGATTTTTAAAATTTCAACCAATCAGAACACATTATGGGCCCTGGCAGCCATGTTGGATTTCCGATCAGCGCCAAAAACAAAATTTTGTATATGACCATCCAATGAACATTTCTGCCAAGTTTGGTTCAAATCTGTTTTGTGGTTTCAGAAAAAAAGATGAAAATGTGAAATTCCCATAGGGTCCTATGTTAAACTAAGTCAAGTCATGGCGGCCATCTTGAATTTCCGATCGGCAAACGATTCACAATTTTAGTACAGGACCACCCAATGATCATTCCTGCAAAGTCACAATTCAATTGACTTAGTGATTTCTGACAAGAAGATTTTTAAAATTTCAGCCAATGAGAACACATTATGGACCCTGGCAGCCATGTTGGATTTCAAATCAGCACCAAAAACACAAATCTGGTAGAGGACGATCCAGTGAACATTTCTGGCAAGTTTGGCTGATTTCTGTTCAGCGGTTTCAGAGAAGAAGATTTAAATGTGAAAAGCTAACGGACGGACGGACGACAGACGCTTACCCATGACAAAAGCTCACTGGCCTATGGCCAGGTGAGCTAAAAAAGAAGCTACCATATTTTTTCTCTTTAAAATTTAAGTAACAATAAATGTTCTGCAGTCGTAAAGCAAAAATGCCAGCAACTTTTTTTTGTCATAATGGCAACACAATCTATTTATCTACAAATATATAGAGAGAAAAAAAATATGAAAACATGAAGGTTAGCGGATTATGTTATGAGATGCATTTCCATTACTGACTTCCACTTCAAAAAATAAGTTAGATTTTTTCCTATTAGAATCGAAACAATTAATAGAATCCGTAGTTTGTATAACGTTTTAACACAGGAAACACATTTGTTGTATTCTACCCACTAACTATAGCTTGGGATACAAACTTTATGGTTTCCATTAATTATTTCTTAAAAAGAATTATTGAACACATAAAGGGCCAACAATATTAATTTAAATATTAATGCAAAAAGATCTACATGAAATTAATGTCACATAAATATGATAGACACATGTACATGTAACAATTAGTCAAACCTGTATTAAGAGGTCACCTTTGGGAAATAGAAAAAAATGGCCTTATAAGACAGTTGACCTCTTAAAAGAGGTTCAATTCATATGAAATTTTCTATGAGAAGGACAAGAAAAGGGTGACCTTTTAATACAGGTGACTGCTTAAGAGGTGACCACATGGGGCAGGTTTGAATGTAACTACATATATACTTATACATATAATATTGTATTTACATTTATAGGAAAATCTATTTCTACTTCTTAGAATCAATATCAAATACCCTTACTAAGTACATTTGTAAACCAACAGAAATCTATCAGGAAATATACATCCAAATATGTAATCAATGTCAATGGTCTTATATCGAGAAATCACTACATTATTTATTCAACATGTACTTAATGAAGTATTTATAAATAACACATGTATATATACATGTACATGTACTATATGAAAGTCAATAGATACAAATGTACAAATACAATTATTCACACGATCTTTTATACATTTAAGAAGTCAAAACACGAGGGGTTAGTGACTGTTAGTCCATGATTTATTTTCCAAATTGTAATATTGGAATATTAGATATTATACAATTATAGCCTTTTGATGAGGTCAATACATGGGTTTATCGACTCGCTAAAAGTATATTGACCGAGGATGAAGTCTGAGGTCAATATACTTTCAACGGGTCGATAAATCCATGTATTGACCGATATTAAAAGGCTACAATTGTTTTATTATTTTTTGCAACACTGGAAAAAAGTAGGCTATAATTGTTTTTTTCTCTAATTCTTGTTCAATTTTCACACTTCTCAACCTGTGTGAGAAGAAATCGATAATCAACGTGTGGATCACTTGGTTCTCAGTCGCTGATTGGTCAATTACGCAATTATGTCTCAACCCGTGGGTGAGATAAGAATTTCACGCTACTTTTCCCGTAAAAATGTTACGTTTCGCAAAATGTCATTGTATCAATAAAATCGTTTAATTAACCGTACCGTCATCAAGAACCCCTCATCTGGAATCTTGTCCCCTCTCCATCATTGCTTAAAAAACATTCCTTAACGGGTGTGACGTCAATTGAAGTATACGTCAGTGACGTCATTGGACGTCGATTTGAGCAAAGTGAAAAACGGCCATATATTTGGTTAAATTAGTGAGAAAAAGAATCAAACAAATTTTTAGTGGTTCATTAGAGAAACAATCTCTAACATTGCTTCCCGTTTATTACGATAATTTCTCAAATCTCGATAGTTAAATTTTTACATTTTAAAGTTCTCGGTAAACCTCGAACTTAAAATGTGAAAATTTAACTATCTTGATTTGAGAAATTATCGTAATTAACGGGAAACAATGTTAGAGACTATATATCTAAAATTAAGTATGTATTCTATAGAAATACATCTATTTTACTAATAGATACAACCTATGTGATACGTTACGTATGTGATACAAGATGTACTTTAGTTGGAAATACTTTCGTGACGTCATAGGTTAGGAATGCGGGAAAACCCCAGTGACGTCTTTGTAAACATTGTGGAATTCCCGTCGGGAAAATCTCAACTTATTCGTATTTTGCTATTGTTTGAATGACGTGACGTAACAATACTTGTGACGTAAACTATAGTCCCCCTTTGTTTACTTTTCTTCAAATAATAAATTCAATGAAACTTACATGATTTTTTTTATGTTTTATCATAAAAATGTTAGATAAACGTATTATATACACAAAATGTATGTACAATGTGTATATAATGTGTATTTATCATTTCTCAATATTATTATTTAAATATTAAAATTTTGAAATTTTATGAAAACTGAATTTTTTTTAAAACTTTTTGAAAATTCTATCATTTTGAAATTTGTTTTGAAATTTTGGAAAAAGTGCAATCGGGCAGCACTCGACTAATTCCGTCAATGATGGAAATAAGCGAATGTTTTCCCGAAGTGGACCATCCAATAACCATTCCAATCCAATTTGGTTTGACTTGGACACTTAGTTTCTGAGCATACGGTTTCAATGTAATCTTTAATCAAAATAAGTCTAATTTGCATAGTCGATATAACCAACTAACACAAAATTTCAATAGAAGCTGTAAGATATGTTTAACAACTCATTATCATGTAGCTGCACTGTAAATTTAAGTTTAAGTTTAATTAGACTGCAAATACAACAGTAATAGTCAAATACATAAATTTCTATTGTTTGTAACAGCTGCCACCTAGGAAAAAGGGCAGAGCTGACAGACACAAGTTTAAAAGAGGACAACCCAAGGATCATCAGACACAATCATGAAAACAGATAAGCTAAGGATGATCTTAGCCAACTTTGCTTCAAAATGGCCAAGTGGTTTCAAAGGAGAAGATTGGCTAAAATGTTTACGATGATGAAGAAGCCAAGTCAGGCAAGTGATGGCAAAAGCTCACATGTCCCTTTGGATCAGGTTAGCTAAACACTGAAGTTATGTTGAAAGTGGCATTCACCAACCATAATCATAATATATATACATGTATTATCGCTAAACTGTTCAATAGTGAAAGAGCAATAAAAATCAATTTAATGAGTGATTAATGCAAAATGAGCAACTTATCAGCTTCTGTATACATGCATGATTGATTGGTGTTAGCAATATTTCAGCTACATTTGTATATCATGGCGTGCACAAATTTAATGTTACATGTAACTTAAGACACCTAGAAGACCATTTAGGTTCTGTATATCATGACGAGAACATTATATTTCGACGAGATGATCATAATGTCCATTTTAATTTGTACTAGACAAACATGCTTAGTTAATCTTACTGAATCATCAGTCCACTAGTAGACATGTTGCTCCACTAGGACACATTGTGTTTCTATGAACACTAGTAGACATGTTGCTCCACTAGGACACATTGTGTTTCTATGAACACTAGTAGACATGTTGCTCCACTCGGACACATTGTGTTTCTATGAACACTAGTAGACATGTTGCTCCACTCGGACACATTGTGTTTCTATGAACACTAGTAAACATGTTGCTCCACTAGGACACATTGTGTTTCTATGAACACTAGTAGACATGTTGCTCCACTAGGACACATTGTGTTTCTATGAACACTAGTAGACATGTTGCTCCACTAGGACACATTGTGTTTCTATGAACACAAGTAGACATGTTGCTCCACTCAGACACATTGTATTTCTATGAACACTAGTAGACATGTTGCTCCACTAGGACACATTGTGTTTCTATGAACACTAGTAGACATTTTGCTCCACTCGGACACATTGTGTTTCTATGAACACTAGTAGACATGTTGCTCCACTCAGACACATTGTGTTTCTATGAACACTAGTAGACATGTTGCTCCACTAGGACACATTGTGTTTCTATGAACACTAGTAGACATGTTGCTCCACTAGGACACATTGTGTTTCTATGAACACTAGTAGACATGTTGCTCCACTAGGACACATTGTGTTTCTATGAACACTAGTAGACATGTTGCTCCACTCGGACACATTGTGTTTCTATGAACACTAGTAGACATGTTGCTCCACTCGGACACATTGTGTTTCTATGAACACTAGTAAACATGTTGCTCCACTAGGACACATTGTGTTTCTATGAACACTAGTAGACATGTTGCTCCACTAGGACACATTGTGTTTCTATGAACACTAGTAGACATGTTGCTCCACTCAGACACATTGTGTGTCTATGAACACTAGTAGACATGTTGCTCCACTAGGACACATTGTGTTTCTATGAACACTAGTAGACATGTTGCTCCACTAAGACACATTGTGTTTCTATGAACACTAGTAGACATGTTGCTCCACTCGGACACATTGTGTTTCTATGAACACTAGTAGACATGTTGCTCCACTCGGACACATTGTGTTTCTATGAACACTAGTAGACATGTTGCTCCACTAGGACACATTGTGTTTCTATGAACACTAGTAGACATGTTGCTCCACTAGGACACATTGTGTTTCTATGAACACTAGTAGACATGTTGCTCCACTAGGACACATTGTGTTTCTATGAACACTAGTAGACATGTTGCTCCACTCGGACACATTGTGTTTCTATGAACACTAGTAGACATGTTGCTCCACTCAGACACATTGTGTTTCTATGAACACTAGTAGACATGTTGCTCCACTCAGACACATTGTGTTTCTATGAACACTAGTAGACATGTTGCTCCACTAGGACACATTGTGTTTCTATGAACACTAGTAGACATGTTGCTCCACTAGGACACATTGTGTTTCTATGAACACTAGTAGACATGTTGCTCCACTCAGACACATTGTATTTCTATGAACACTAGTAGACATGTTGCTCCACTGAGACACATTGTGTTTCTATGAACACTAGTAGACATGTTGCTCCACTAGGACACATTGTGTTTCTATGAACACTAGTGGACATGTTGCTCCACTCGGACACATTGTGTTTCTATGAACACTAGTAGACATGTTGCTCCACTAGGGCACATTGTGTTTCTATGAACACTAGTAGACATGTTGCTCCACTCAGACACATTGTGTTTCTATGAACACTAGTAGACTTGTTGCTCCACTAGGACACATTGTGTTTCTATGAACACTAGTAGACATGTTGCTCCACTAGGACACATTGTGTTTCTATGAACACTAGTAGACATGTTGCTCCACTCAGACACATTGTGTTTCTATGAACACTAGTAGACATGTTGCTCCACTCAGACACATTGTGTTTCTATGAACACTAGTAGACATGTTGCTCCACTAGGACACATTGTGTTTCTATGAACACTAGTAGACATGTTGCTCCACTCGGACACATTGTGTTTCTATGAACACTAGTAGACATGTTGCTCCACTCAGACACATTGTATTTCTATGAACACTAGTAGACATGTTGCTCCACTCAGACACATTGTGTTTCTATGAACACTAGTAGACATGTTGCTCCACTGAGACACATTGTATTTCTATGAACACTAGTAGACATGTTGCTTCACTCAGACACATTGTGTTTCTATGAACACTAGTAGACATGTTGCTCCACTAGGACACATTGTGTTTCTATGAACACTAGTAGACATGTTGCTCCACTAGGACACATTGTATTTCTATGAACACTAGTAGACATGTTGCTTCACTCAGACACATTGTGTTTCTATGAACACTAGTAGACATGTTGTTCCACTCAGACACATTGTGTTTCTATGAACACTAGTAGACATGTTGCTCCACTCAGACACATTGTGTTTCTATGAAGTCGACCAGACTTTGCCCTTGCCCTTTTATACTGCATGGTCAGCATAGAAGCAGCAAATACCAATTCTATAGTCTTTGGTTTTACGGCACTCATGGCGAGCATGCTAACCATTATATCATCGATAGAGGTTAATTGTAAATTGATACTGGTACACATGTATGCAAAAAATAATGGAATTTCCAACTTAATTTTCATCTGAGCTGTCAACTAAATAGAATGTGTTACCAGTTACAAAAGTCATATGATGAGTGATGACCCTATAAATTTGGCATGAGCATGACGAAATGAGAATACACAACTATATCACCACAACAGCAAATTATTGTGAATTCAATGTTTTATAAATTAACAATGGAAAAAAAGTACCCCGGCAATCCACTGGAATTTTTCATTTGTCCAACATTTTTTGTCTTTTCGCACAGTAATTATTTTTTTGGAGTATATTTTTTCTTTTTAGATTTTCTTGAAAAAAATTAAGCAAACAATTATAAAGGGAGGTTATGGGGTTTAACGCCACTTTCAACAATATTTCAGTTACATCGTGGAGGAAATGGGAGTACCTGGAGAAAACCACCAACCTGTCGCAAGTCACTGACTGAAAATCTTTATCATATAATGTTGAATTGAGTATGATCACGATCATGACTGGCCCTCAGCTATAAATGATATTATACATGTACAATGTAGATCTGTGTCCATTAACTAATAGTCCTCACATATTGCCATTGGACCAAGGCAAGTAAAACTTCACTAAATAGTTGTCTAGATTATCATATTTCTTTAATTTCTCTTAATAATCTATTGGCCAAACATTACATCAAAACGGTTAGCCATGCATCAGAATTGCCGATCAAATTATCAAGATTATAATTTATTCAATCAAACATGAAAATATTGTCAGATACACAATGTTTAAAGAATGTTTCATTAGTAAAGATTACCCAAGCCGAAGAAATCATAAATTTTATAGTAAATTACATACTTATTATATACATCAATTTAATTACAATTAGATACTTGTATTTTTTTCATATTTCTTATTGTTAACGATACACATGATGATTTGTTATATAGAAATACCCTCAAAGGCAGGTTTGACTGTACATGTAATTTAGCTAGAGGGGGAGGGTACTTCCTCAAAGACAGCAGTACAAGACAACAGAATATTTAATATACCTGTAGGCCAGTTTGTATAGACATGGTCTGTTATATCTGCAGCTGAATCACTTGGTAAAAACAGAAACTCTTTTGTTTTTCCACTAACTAATATAAGTCTTAGGTTAATCTGCAAAATAAAAATTAAAAAAAGGTAAGTTTTTCTTTGATAAAAACATGAATTTTTGGTTTGAATAGCAGAGATCCTTGCAACTTATCGAGATGATTCCTGGACTCACCATTTTAAGTCGAGAAATCATCAAAGTTTTCAAATTTTAGATAATTAATAATAGTGCAACATAGGACATAATTTTCAGCAATGTCTTCTGAACTCGTTGAATTAAACTTCTACATATATTACTGGAGGGGACCGTTGTGGTTGTGATTTTATGGAAGTTGGATTTACAACTACCTATGCAATCAGTGTCTATCACCACTAATGTTGTGATTTTGAATCCCGCTCAGACGTGGCGGTCAGTTTTATTGGTGGAGGAAACCGGAGTACATAGAAAACCATCAACATGTCGCAAGTCACTGACAAAGTTGTATCGAGTACACCTTGCAATGAACGGGGTCGAAACTAGTAGAAGAATTTACAAAACATCCCTTATGAAATAATATTAATTCACAGCTACAAATATGTTTCCGGAACATGCAAAATTAATACAAATCCTCACATTTCAGTAACTAAAAGATCAACCTAAAGAATTTACGATTTACCAGCAATAATTCTTCATTTTATTTATAATCAATGATTTTATTACTTGCAGTCAAATAAAATTATGATATATATGATTTATATGTAAAAATATTAGAATTAGTTAATGTTCTGTGTCCTGAATATTGCTCAGTACATACTGTGATAGACAAATCACTATCTAAAGTGTTTGTTTATTTGTTGGTGTTTAATGCCACTTTCAACAATATTTCAGCTATATCATAGCAGTCAGTTTTATTGGTGGAGGAAACCGGAGGACCCTGAGAAAACCACTGACCTGTGGCAAGTCACTGACAAACTTTACATGTTATACACCTATCTAAAGTATTATGTCTATATCATGTACATATCTTTTGTTGTGTTTATAATTTTACATATCTTCAAACTTTTTCTTGCTATCACCCTATATGCAAACTAGAGGCTCAGTGGGCCTGTGTCGCTCACCTTTCATTCTGCTTTGAGGAAACTTAATACACAACCTTCCATACATGTAGATGCTTCCTACCAAGTTTTGGTTCAATTGGCTAAGCAGTTTCAGAGGAGAAGATTTTTTAGATATCGATCAATCAGAAACAAGAATTGCCTGTGGTGGCCATGTTTGTTAACCAATCAGGACGAAATGAGCATTCCTTCATAGAAGACATTCCATAGATGCTTTCCTGCCATGTTTCGGTTAATTTGGCCAAGCGGTTTCAGAGGAGGAGATTTAAAAAAATTGGCCAATCAGAAACAAGAATTGCCTGTGGAGGGCCATGTTTGGTAATGGATCATAACAAAGTGTGCACTCTTTAGAGAGGACCTTCCATAGATGCTTCCTACTAAGTTTCAGTTCATTTGGCTGATGGGTTTCAGAGGAGAAGATTAAAATGTGAAAAGCTAACAGATGACAGACAACAAACAAACGACGGGAGCCAAGTGATCCCACATTGCATTTGGCAAGGTTTGCTAAAAAGAATATTAAAATGTGAATACCTACTTGTAATGTATAGTAGTATAAACATGTTACACTATATCAGCATTAAATTTCTAAGGGAGATAATAGCAAGATTTATCTCCCTTTTAACAGTTTACTACAATGGAGAATTTTTTTAGAAATGAACCAATCAGAAACAAGAATTGCCTGTGGTGGCCATGTTTGTTAACGGATCAGGATGAAATGAGCAATCTTTATAGAGGTCATTTCATAGATTAAAATGTGAAAAGTTAACAGATGACAGACAACAAACGACGGACGCTAAGTGAGGCCAAAAGCCCAAATTGCCTTTGGCAAGGTGAGCTAAAAAGAATATAAAAATGTGAATATCTGTACATGTAATGTATAGTATAAACATGTTACACTATATCAGCATTAAATTTCTAAGGGAGATAATGGCAAGATTTATCTTTCTTTTAACAGTTTAATGCAAGAGTTATCTCCCTTTTAACAGTTTACTACAATGAAGAAGTATTTTTTAGAAATGAACCATTCCTCAACAACATTAAAACCCATGCTTGGAAAGTTCATAGCAATAGCCGGTGAAATGCACCGGTTCCCGGCTTGAAATGAAAACACTGTTAAAAATAACTGCTTCCTATTGGATTTGTACTTTTCATTATTTTTTTTATGAGCATCAATGTCACTCTTCCTCAACACACCCGGCTTAGCTGCTGTGTGAAATTTATATATAATGGCCATTTTTGGAAAAATGTGTGAGAAACGTTCGTTCACTGGTCAGTTCACATAAAAAAAAGTTATGATTGCATTAATATTGAAATAAATGGAAACAATACAAAAAGCAGGACGATAAGTCGATAAGTACATTTTGTAAATCAAGTTAACAAACAGATCGACAAAAACTGCACTACATACCCATAATCGACCCCTAGCATTCTTGATCTTGGCTTTCGATCACACCAACAATTTTAACAGACCACTGTGGCTGAGCTCAAGAACTATGAAGAGCAAACTTTGGTTAAAAATACATGGCCATTGGAAATTCTGGTAATTATTCTAGTGTGAACTATCAAGATAAACTGAAATCAACCTCCAGCAAAACAATGCATAATCTGACAGATTCTCTCAAACTCCATCAAAAACATTCACAATGGAAACAAAAGGACTTATTCCAGTCCATTAAATTTCAAATCCATTTTGTTTTTAATTCCTTACTTTAACGCTTTCAGAGATTTTTCTTTGGACAATTCCAAATTTCAATGAATGGATTGTCATGATCAGTTATACAAGATATCCATTGGGTACTTAAGTGCACATCCAATTACCAATCCTTTGGGTACCCCAGTGCACATCCAATTATCAATAGGGGCTGTCATGGCCGTGATCACATGGTAGTTGGATTTACAACTACCTAAGCAATCAGTACCTATCACTACTGATGTTGTGAGTTCGAATCTCGATCAGGACGAGACCGCATCGGTGGCATAATGGTTAGCCTGCTCGCCTCGAATACTGTAGATCGTGGGTTCGAGCTTTGGTCGGGTCAAACCAAAGACTATAAAATTGGTATTTGTTGCTTCTCCGCTAAGCACGCAGCATTAAGGAAAAAGAGCAAAGACTGGTTGGCTCGGAATCAGAATAATGTGTCCGAGTGGAGCGACATGTCTACCCACGAACTGTTGTTTCAGTGAGCTAGCACTATAAAAATCTAACTCAGCGTGTTGGTCTAGTACAAAGCGGACCTCATCATTGAAAATGAACTTGCCATGATTATTGGCATGATATAGCTGGAAAATTGCTGAATTGGCATTAAACAACAATCACTCACTCACTCGATCAGGGTGAGGTGTACAACATTATATGATAAAGTTTGTCACCGACTTGCGACAGGTCAGTGGTTTTCTCTGGGTCCTGCTTTTCCTCCATAAATAAAACTGACCACCATCAAACAAACAAACCAATTATCAATCAAAACATCAGTGAGTTCCCATTTGGACAGCCTCTCTTGTCACAAGAGCTGAAGTAGAAACTTCTGACATGGAATTTCAAACTTTCAGCATTTTTCATACAATGACAAGATTACGTTTCCCACCTCTTTCCAATTATAAAAAAAAGTCCTCATTGTATTAAAATTGCACAAAGTTTGAAATACAATGTACCATTCATCTTCTAAGAAGTATCTACTTCAACTGTTGTGGGAGGCTGTCCAAATGGGAACTCGCCGATGTTTGGATCGATAATTGGATGTGCATTATGGTTCCCAATAGATAACATTTAAACATTAAACGACAAAAGTCACTTAAAATGGGATTACTGAAAAAAATCTCTGCAAGCGATCAAGTAGGAAATTGAAGACAAATAAAAATAGGAGGTTAGGGTGTTTAGCACCACTTTTAACAATATTTCAGCTATATTGTGGTGGTAGGTTTTATGATTTCAGGTCCTTCCGGCCCCAAGTCGAATCGACTCAGGCAGACTTTTTGAAATTTGTTTTCATTTTGCTGGACATAGGTCCAGCACCCAGGAATTTTCTGCTGGACCCTCTGAATTTTTGCTGGACCTACATTTTTTATGTAAAATTGTTTTAAGCCAAGCAATGTCATACCGTTATTATTATTTTAGTCTAGCAGAGCGCTTTCTGTATTTAACTTCATTAGTACTGGTAGAGGCCTAAAAATAGGAAGACCAGTCACCATCCAGAATAAACCACAAAGTTGAAACCATGCACCAAAAAAAGAGTAGCCAAATCCAGCTAGGGATACCCTCAAATATTGAAAAACATAATTTTTAATTTTTTTTATTCTAAAAGTCATTAGACTCTATCAATCTCCAGTTCAATTTCCCTATGCAGTCTCTCAATCATGTTGTCATTTAATTCTTCACTCTTTTTCACATTTTTATGATCGACACATTGCCATGTTGCTGGAACTGTAAACAAAATTCTAAATAGAAATGGATTTGGTGAAGGGAACGATACAAATCAGGGACGTCGTGTTTTTTTATTTTATAAATTTTTTGGGGGCTTTTCACTCGAAAAGATCATTTTACGCATCACAATTATTCAAATATATTTATTTTCATGACAGTTACCAATAATATTTACCAAAAACAGATAAAATATCACGTATTCAATGCGGTTACGAATTCTGAGTTGACCGAACTTGTTCCGGTATATACAATACGACCTGCGTTTCCTGACTTCCGTTAAAAAAGTAAACACATCATTCAAAAATGCTTGGCGGACATGGGGACCGGCATTACCGACGTTATTGACGGACCTCATGATTTTCTGCCCCCTAAGTCAGATGAATTTCAAAAACTCTGCCCAGGTCGTTCTGGCCCTAAATTAAAAGTCGATTCGGCCCCATTTGAAATTAAATACTTTTGAACTGAAATACGCTAGTGTTTATCATTTCAAAATGTTTTTGATCGATTTTAATTTAAAAAATTCAAACATTAGAATTTTTTGTGTGTAATCAAGAAATCAATGTACTCGTTAAATAAATATATTTATTACAATTAAATGATGATTATACAGCAGTTAGTACTGATTAGTGTACAAGTCTTTAATTGTACTCTAAATTAAGCTACACCCAAGCTAATTTTATTGTTTGATATTGCCAATTAATTTGAACAATTTATAAAATCAAGTGTAGTAAAAACATACAAGAACTCAAAACCCAAGCTAATTTTAGGGTGTGAGAAATTTGAAAGTCTTTGTTCTGCCGTGCTGTGGCTATTAAAAAGGAACTATGACTATAGCTTTCATTCATTCCTTCCATGATGTCTTACATATGTGTAGTGTGTTCCAGACCTGTCAGACCGCGGCAGCAAGCTCTAGAGTGTGACTCCTGTGGAAACTAGTTATCTCCTGCTTATCATTCTGAACACACTTTCTGCTTGACGTTCAGGTTTGCTAGTTTATAACGTAATATTTATAGTAGGGCCGAATCGACTTGGGCCGAAATGACTGGGGGCAGAACTGGTTTGAGGCCGGATCGACCCGATACCGGTTTTATTGGTGGAGCAAACCAGAGGCAGAGAAAAATACGACCTGTCATAAGTCACTGACAAACTTTATCACATAACGTTGTATTGTGTACACCTCGCCATGAGCGGGATTCAAACTCTCAACTTTAGTGGCGATAGGCACTGATTGCACAGGTAGTTGTAAATCCAATTACCATACGATCACCCATATAAAAATAGAATGAGTTGAAGCGAAGATGTGCATGTAATGGTGTCCTCCCTTGGGATTTCTTAGTTGGCTCACAGGCACTCAACGTTCAATGAATAAAATGTAGGGTCAATGTGGAAAAAAAAATAGTGTCACTGTTATAATAAAGAGAAGGCTTCCAATGCATTTTTCGGCACAAATGTAAACAAATCGGTTTATTTTTTTGTGTACGGTTTTCGCTTGACCTTTGCGGTATTTATGGATGGAGACCTACCTAATAGTTTCTCCGCCGCATCATTTATTGTAGAGCAGATGATCATATTTCACTAAACCACTTTTGTGACGTTCCCCAGAAATATTCGACTTCCATTGTGGAGCGACCATGACATTGCAGGACCGCACAGAATAAATAGCATATCAATTAAACGAAAACTAGATATAAAAAAAAATTACGACCTATCACTGGACAATTGAACTAAAAGGTATACATTTTATTTAGTTGGTAAGCTTCTGACATTTTTTTGTGACTAGTAAGCGGTCGTAATTTTTTTTATATCTAGATTTCTTTTATCAATTATTCTGTGCGGTCCTGCAATATCATGGTCGCTCCACAATGGAAGTCGAATATTTCTGGGGACGTCACAAAAGTATGGTTTAGTGAAGTATGATCGTCTGCTCTCCAATAAATGATGCGGCGGAGAAACTATTAGGTAGGTCTCCATCCATAAATACCGCAAAGGTCAAGCGAAAACCATACATAAAAAAATAAACAGATTTGTTTACATTTGTGCCGAAAAATGCATTGGAAGCCTTCTCTTTATTATAACAGTAACACAATTTTGTTTTCCACATTGACCCTACATTTTATTCATTGAGCGTCGAGTGCCTGTGGTTGGCTGCATGTTGATTCTGTAAACTTTAATTCGGAGGGTTGTACAACGATAGTATACAAACGGTCCCTTACACAAGCCTGACAAGGCCAATACTGCAATAGCCTTGCTTAGGCTTTAAGTTGCCATAAGTCAGTGCCCATAAGTTAAAACTTGAGCAAGTCATGTACTGATGTAGTAACTAAAATTATGACTAGTTACCTTGTCTACTGGAACTCCTCTTGATCCCATGTTTTGCCCAAATTCTAATCGTTTTTTAATGTGTATTTGCTAATGCGTGAAACGGTAAACCTATATCTGTTAAGTGTCACTGTCAGTGGTTTTGTAGCGACACTGTTTTCAGGTTTTGTTTATCTTTTACCATTCGATTCTTTTAGCTTCATGTTTAATTTTAAATTCGAATGTTCATTTTTACAAACTGGACTTAACCAAGAAGCTGGGAAATTGTCACAAATAGTCCTTCAGCATCTTTCAGAAGATCTTTGTTTGAGCCGATAAACAACCTCTCAGCTGTTATGGCGGCGGTTAGGTGAATTTCGAGAAAATTAGCAATTTGCGCGTGCGTTTCAGACAATTCCTGTTTCCGGTTTGGAAAAAAATAACTTTTGTAAGTTTTTCATCTGGAAAATGTTTTCCTAATTTTATTGCCTCAAACGCTAATGACTTTCCATTTCACTTCATCATGAAAATCAGTTTTTTAAGTTGTAATAGAAATCTAGATAAATGAAGTAAATATTGTATTTGATCATGAGGGTAATAGAATTAGCAACAGAAATAGCAGCAAAGACTGAGTCGTGTGGGTAGTGGGACAAGGAAGCCTTGACCCCAATTAGTAAGTACAAGAAGCAAGGAAGCCTTGCTCAGTAAATATAACTTATATTTGTATATTCGGCAAGGAAGCCTTGCCCCAGTATATATATACACGTAGAGTTCAGATAGGGAAGCCCTGTCACTAAATACACAAAGACCAGACTGCTTCAGTAGGCTTACTTAAAAATCTAATACAAGGAACTCAACATTAGAAACATATATTGATTAAAATAAGGAAGATTTGCACAAAATAAAAAAAATTATATCATACAAGAACAAATAAAAATACCAAAACAAGGAAGCCTTGTTTTGCACAAAATAAAAATTTCTAACGCAGCTTATGCAAGGAAGCCTTGCACATAAAATACAATACAAGAACAAATAAAAATACCAAAACAAGGAAGCCTTGTTTTACACAAGATAAAATTTCTAGAGCAGCTTATGCAGGGAAGCCTTGCACATAAGATATATTACAAGGACAACAAATAAAAATATCATATATTAACATACTATTAGCAAGGAAGCCTTGCTGGGTTTGAACTAAGGCATTAGATTTTAGATTGTGCAATAGGGAAGCCCTGTTGATATTTGAACTGCAGCTTATGCAAGGAAGCCTTGCACATAAAATATTATACAAGAACAAATAAAAATACCAAAACAAGGAAGCCTTGTTTACACAAGATAAAATTTCTAGAGCAGCTTATGCAAGGAAGCCTTACACATAAGATATCATACAAGAACAAATAAAAATACCAAAACAAGGAAGCCTTGTTTTATACAAGATAAAATTTCTAGAGCAGCTTTATGCAAGGAAGCCTTGCACATAAGATATATTACAAGAACAACAAATAAAAATATCATATATTAACATACTATTAGCAAGGAAGCCTTGCTGGGTTTGAACTAAGGCATTGGATCTTAGATTGTGAAATAGGGAAGCCCTGTTGATATTTGAACCATGTCACGTAAGGGCTCAGTAACCTCAACCAAGGGGAATGCATTAAGCACAGAGGGGTGGACATGTAAGGTTTGTTCGGTCAAATTCACTGAGGATAAAGCAGAGGTGCTAGAGTGTGAATATTGTGAAAAACATTTTTGTCGTTCTTGTGTCAAATTAAGCAGCACAGAGTATAAACTACTAACTAAACGATCTGACCTACATTGGTATTGCCCCCCTTGTGAGGAAAAAGCAATGAAGAATCTCAAAATTGAGAAGGAAGTAGAGGAGAGATGCAATAAATACTTCAGTAAGTATGAAAAAAGGCTAGATGAGATGGAGAATAAACTAGACAAAAAGGTTGAACTGGATGAAGTTAAAGCCTTGATCCAGGAAAACAAAGAGAGTGCCGCCACAGGTGGAAACGACCAGGATGGGACACTGACAAGCCAGTTGGAAGAATTTAAAGAAAGTATGGCTCGGAAAAGTAATATTATAATATTTAGAGCAGAGGAGTCAAAGAAAACTGAACCAAAAGAGAGAAAAGTAGAAGATATAGCAATAGTAAATGAATTATGTAAAATAACTGGTACAAATAAACATACGGTAAAGAATGTAACGAGACTAGGCAAAAAGGATGTAGATTCTGATAATCCAAGACCAATGAGGGTCATTTTTGAGGATGAAAAGGCAAAGGGGTCACTCATGGCTAATATGAAGAATTTAGCAACTGCAGAAGATAAGTTCAAGCAGCTAAGTATAACCCATGACATGACAAAAAAAGAAAGGTTACAAAATAAAGAAAAACTTGCAGAAGCTAAGAAAAAAAATGAGGTATTGGAGGATGATAACCAGTCGGTAAACTACAAATACCTGGTAAAAGGACCCCCTGGAGACAGGAGGGTGGTAAAGGTCAAAAAGAAGGAGTAAGACGCTCCAAAAACACTGTAAATAGTCAAATTTTAACAGAAACCAATGTAAATAAGGTGATGGATTTTAATGGCATACAATGATTTTATACAAATGCAGACAGTTTGCCAAACAAACTGGGTGAATTGATGACAAGAATACAGGATGGAAAAAATAGCTACGAAGTGATTGGGATAACAGAAATTTACCCCAAGAATTGCAGATATATGCCGGGGAAAGCAGAATTACAAATAGAAGGTTATGAACTATTCCTAAGTGAATCCACAAGTTTTAGCAAACGAGGTGCAGCATTATATATTAATAAGAAGCTGAAATCAGAAGAAATAAAATTCAAGGAGAAATTTGAAGAAAGTGTATGGGCACAGATTAAGCTAAACATCAACGATATGTTGTTACAGGGATGTATATATAAAAGTCCAAGTAGTAGTCAAGAGAACCTAGATGAACTTAACAAGCTATTAATTACGGTACCAAAGGAAAAGAAGTTCTCACATATCATGGTAATGGGGGATTTTAACTTCCCTAAAATTGACTGGAAAAACTGGTTAACCAAGGGTGACAAAATTAGTGAAAACTTCGTAGAAAGTATCAGAGATAGCTATATGTTCCAACATGTTACGGAAAACACTAGAATGAGAGAAAATTGTGAACCAAGCACACTGGACCTAATACTGACAAATGATGAGAATATGATAGAAGAGCTAAATTACACTAGCCCACTTGGAAACAGTGATCATTGTAGCCTTGAATTTATACTCAAATGCTATTGTGAGGAAAAATCATGTAAAACGGAGAGATGGAACTACTTCAAAGGGGATTACACTAGTATGAATACCTTTCTTCAGTGTGACTGGAATGATATATTAAAAGGAAAAAATGCTGGGCAACAGTTTGACATTTTTATGAACAAGTTCAATGAGGCAAAAAACAAATATATACCACATATGAATACAAAAGCCAACAACAAAGCTAAGAAACACAACTATATTCCTCTGGATGCTAAAACCGTACAGAAGATTAAAAAGAAACATAGATGTTGGACTAGATACAGAGAAACTGGGGACAAAAAAAAGTACCAGGAATACGCCAAAACAAGAAATCAAGTTAAAAGCGCAATCAGAAAAGCAAAAGCTAATATGGAGAAAGAAATTGCACAAAATGCTAAAAGCAATCCCAAGATTTTTTGGAAATATGCTAACTCCAAAAGAAAAACTAACACTGGTATATCAGAGCTAAAATTTAAGTCAGAAGAAGGGGAAGAAAGGAAAACGACAACAGATAAGGAAAAAGCGGAAGTCCTGGCTAGCTTCTTCAGTAGCGTATTCACAATTGAACCAGAGGGCGATCTACCATTGATGCATCCTATAGAGGTCAAACAGGAATGCATAGAGAAAACTTACAAAGAAAGTGAAATATTAAAATTACTACAAAATCTGAATGTAAACAAATCATGTGGCCCAGATGGTCTTCACCCTAAAATGCTAAAGGAGCTTAGTGCAACAATATCAAAGCCTATAACAACTATATTTAATTCGTCTATGTGCCAAGGTTTGGTTCCTAAACTCTGGAAAGAAGGGAACATCACTGCACTATTCAAAAAAGGAGACAAGACAGAACCAGGAAATTATAGACCAGTCAGTCTGACCAGTGTAATCTGCAAAACCATGGAAAAACTAGTAAGGGAAACTATAGTAAAGCACATGTCAACTAATAAGCTCTTCAGCAACAAGCAGTTTGGCTTCATCTCTGGGAGATCAACAACCCTACAACTCCTAAAAGTTATGGATGAGTGGACCAAAATTCTTGACAAGGGTGGGAAAATTGACTCAGTATATATGGATTTTATGAAAGCTTTTGACAAAGTACCACATAGAAGACTTCTGCATAAGATGCATAGGTATAAAATAAGTGAGAAAGTAATTAAGTGGGTAGAAAGTTTTCTTAACAACAGAACACAAAAAGTAATTGTAAATGGCATCATGTCACAAGTGGGATACCACAAGGTAGTGTCCTGGGCCCTATACTCTTCGTTATATATATCAACGACATGCCAGAGATGGTAGAGTCATCCACCTATCTGTTTGCTGATGATACAAAAATTTTCAGAGAAATTAAAGAGGAAAAAGATGAGTAAATGCTTCAAGCAGATTTAGATAACTTACAAAGCTGGTCAGATACATGGCTATTAAAATTCCACCCTAACAAATGCAAAGTGATGTCAGTTGCCAATAAAAGCGTGGACAAAGGAACAAAACACTATCACCTATATAATAACGATGGCAACAGAATTGAGTTAAAACAATCTGACGGAGAAAAAGACATAGGAGTATTTGTAGATGAAAATTTGTCCTTTAATAAGCACATACAAAATCAGGTGAACAAAGCAAACAGCATCATGGGATTAATCAGAAGAACTTATACATATTTAGATGAACAAAGCTTCAAATATTTATTCCAAGCTTTGGTTAGACCTCATATTGAATACGCCGAAGCAGTCTGGTCTCCATTTAAAGTGGGGGATATTGAAAAAATAGAAAACGTACAAAGAAGAGCCACCAAACAAGTACCTACTTTAAAAAACATGGAATATAACGAAAGACTAAAGAAACTCAAGATGCCCACTCTGAAGTATAGAAGAATGCGAGGAGATATGATAGAAGTATTTAAAATAATAAATGATATTTATGATCCTCTAACAACAGTGGATATGTTTGAACTAAACACAACTTCAAACACAAGGGGACATAGCAAGAAGATGAAGATAAAAACAAGTAGGCTGAATGTGAGAAAATATACCTTCGTCGTTAGAATTGTCGAAATATGGAATAGCCTCCCAGAATCAGTTATACAGGCAAAAACAGTTAAAAATTTTGAAATCGGCCTAGATGAGCACTGGAAGCACCAAGAGTGCAAATATGACTTTACGGCAAACATAAACATAAGATCAAATTCCGGAAGTGACGTAAAGTCGCACATCAATGATGTGGATTTAGAGGCGGACATAGTGGCAACAAGCCAGCGTCCACTGTAGTTCCTATGGTATCCTATGGTATGAACATAGTGATGATATATTGTCAATTGATAAGTCAACTCTCACCACAGCCGGGGCACAGGGTCTTGTCACTATCCACGTAAATATACTATCAATGCATAAACAGTGACTGTTTATGCATTGATAGTGTATTTACGTGGATAGTGACAAGACCCTGTGCTCTCACTGGGACCCCTACACTAGGGCTAGACTAACTAAACTAAGCTACCACTGACACTAAAGTCACTTTATTATTATTTTGTTTGTATTGTCCTATCCAATGAAACACTTATTATGTGAATCAATTGTATACTGTGATTTTTTTATTGATTATACTGCTCATTGTGGGAATCTTGATTGACAATAAAGCATTTGTTTGTTGTTGTCTATACTGTAGTCGGTACCAGGTTGTTTCGCCCCGTGTCGTTTCACCCTGGAAAGTGAGTCGATTCACCCCACTTAATCGCTATTATATAATAATAGATGAAGTCTTTTTCGACAATTTTTTTGTAATTATTTATTATTTATTAAAAATAATAACATAAAAAAAAATATATATATATATATAATATAAACAACGGAGAAATAGAATAAAAATAAATAAAAAATAACTATCAATGACAATTTGTTTCAAAACTATTGAAAGGTGTCGGTATATACAAGTTGATCCCTAAAGTTAACTAAGAAGAGAGGCGCAACTGATATACGCAAGTGTGGCTGCTGAAGACCTGGCGACCGTTTCACTAAAGGTCGTAAGTCGTAAACGTAGACGTAAGTGTACTCTTAAGAGTTATGACCGTTTCACTAATAGTTAGGATTTACGACTTGCGACAAAAAGTGATCGCAAAGTTAAGAGTGGTGGAAGGTACTCGCAAGTCGTAAATCGTAAACCTAATTTTGAAGAGAAAAATTGCTATCTGTATTTTTTTTAATATGAATATTAATCAAATGAAGCAAGCAATACATATTAGATGCACGCTACATTTTTTTATATTTCGAGAGTCATAAAAAATCATTAAAACAGCTACACGTTATTGTTTGTTTCAGTTCTGCTTTTTACAATTTATCAACATATTTTATTAACGAATGTGTACCTAGAAGAAATTTCTAGAAAAGAACTATATCGGGTACATGTACAAACAATAGTTCAAAAATAAAATTAAGCACACACAGAGGGCGCATTACATTTGCGTGGATTTGGAGATTAACAGGTATTACTTTTGCACGGAGCATTACAATTGCTCGTAAAATGTACCTGATACTTTTTTTTGCATTTGCGCGGATTACCTGTTATTTAGAATATATTTAATTTACTCATAACATTTTCTGCATTTTGAAGCATGACTGACGATGCAATATGGATTATTCACCTCTTTCGTCATCCTTTAAAATGAAAACAAAAAATATCAGAATAACATAGATACACATATATGAAATATAAATTAAAGCAAAAATTTGTAACATACATGTATTAAAAAACCCAATAATTTTGAAGGCAACAAATATTCTAGCAGTCCAAATGTTAATATTCATTGGTAGTTTTTATTGATTATATAAAGGGTTAAAACACACACTATGAATTTAAATCAACAGTACATGTACATGTTAAGGTATAATATTGTAAGATGTGCATTTATGTAGTTTAATGTAGTGATGCAATAAAACTACCCAAATCCTAACACAACACCCCCCCCCCCCCCCCCCCCCCCACCACCCCACCCCATGGTGGGCAGTGGTTACAGATTAAGTAATTTCTGGATGGCGAAAGGAGTAAATAAAGAGGTAAAAAAGAAGTTGTACATCAGTACTTATAAAAACCATAAAATATTATGAAAATGCGAAATATACTTTAAAGAAAGGTACAAAAAATCTGCACAATTGTCATGTGTTTAAGTTCTTCACGTAAATGTAGGATATATCGGTGCAGAATGTGAATGTATTGCCAAATCTATGGTCACATTTTGGAAATTTCTTTCGAAAAAATTCCCCTATTTATTATATAGATAACCAACATGTTTTTTCGAAGTTTTTTTTATTTTTTCCCCTTATTTTTGAAATTTGTTAAAATATATTCCATAAAATAAATTTCTTCTCAAATTTCGGTAAAATTTTACACTTAACAATTTTTTTTTCTGATTGCTTTGGTTTATTCATTTAAAAAAACACTTTAGAGTTTTATAATTAGTTGAATATTAAAAATGTATTTAAGCACATTTAAAATGTGATTATTAATGTAATCAGCTTCCGATCTGTTGGGTTTATAAATAAAATATAGGGCCCGGGTGGCTCAATGAGTTAGGTAGTTGGATTACCTAACAACTCGTACAAGCCTATCACCAAATTTAAAAAAGGGTGCACTCGACTCGCAGTCGCAAGTGATAAAGTTTACCAGTTACTTGCCCATGGTCGGTGGTTCTCTCCGGGTACTCTGGCTTCTTCCACCACTATGATATAGCTGAAATACTGCTTAAAGTGGCATTAAATACCAAAAATCAATCATTATATATGATACAATGTAGGAGATGTTACTTGTCGCAAGTTGTAAGTCGTAACTCTTACGATTAGGACTAGTTTAGTGAAACGCACGTATACGTGCACGTAAGGAAATCTTAAAGAGTGATCTTAGACTTACGATTTACGATCACTTTAGTGAAACGGTTGCCTGAACCGGGACACATATTGCCGTTACACAGTGCTGCAATAACGTCTCGAGGATGCCTGATCCAAGTACGAAGCAAATGACATAACCACGTCCAACTTCCTGAAGACTCGGCCATCTGTACGGGGTTCCGGACATGTAAAGACTTTTGTATTTGTGCTTGTTGAAGTATTTGTGAGTTGTGCTGGTTCTAGACAACATGTAAAAAGACTTTGTTGTGTGTGCTTTGCTTTGTATTAGTGCTTGCTAAAATATTTGTGAGTTGTGCTAGTGTATGAACTGTTTTGTAATTTATTATAAAGTTGTTATATGATATAAATAAAATATTAAAAAACCTAAATGCTTTTTTTTTGTTTAGAAAAAAAAACATTTTGCCATATTTGTGTTTCCAATTACCCCATTGACCTATTTTTTTTGTTACTACTCTAAAGATTTTTTCGAGACCTGTACAACCGAAAAAAAAAGACAATATCAGGTCTGGCTATGGTGAAACATTGCTATTCATGCTATTTCTGGTAAAACCTTGAAAACAGCTGTAATCAATACAAACACACACACATATACAAAATGAAACGAAAAAAGAAAGACAGAAAGAAATGAAAACAAATAATAAATAAATAAGATGTAAAAAGATATTATTCATGCTCTGAAATACAGATATGATAACCATTGACCTAATGAAGTGATTTTGAACAATAAAAATAACTGATAGGTGTCAACAACTAATTTGAAGCCAAGCAGAACAAGCAATACATACATACTAATTTATTACTGTATTGTTCAAAGAAATTTTACACATTTAATCAGGTGTCAAACAATGAAAGTGAAGCCATATATAGTATTAAACACGTCAAGAAAGCATGTTAATTATGAGGAAGTACCCATGAACAAACCTTACAACATCCAAAATACGAATATTTGCAATGGTATTTTCCATATTTCATTTTTTAAAGCACTATTAATAAATGAGGGCGAAACGACTCACGGCGCAAACGGGATTCGGGGCGAAGCGACCCGGATTCCTGTAGTTTGTAGTGTAGAGATTGAAAGGGGTTGTTGTCAATGTACTCTTCCAAACCTCAGATTTTGTGGACACTGGGTATTGAGTAGTTTTTCCCCTTTAGTTTAGTGGCTTTACCAGTTTGCTCAGTTTCACTCCAGAATATAAAATTTGTTTAATGCTTGATAGCTCTACAACGAGTACAAATTTTTAAATCAGATATGTTTGCCTTGTATTTTAAATTATTTGAAAAATATTGAAATGTGAAACGAGTATTCGGAGTAAATTTCCCTAGATTCTGGTCATTGTGACTCAAGTGACGTTGAAGCACAGGGGCTAGGTATAATTGTCTCAAGTGACAAATGAATAACTTCTATTAATGGTATAGCACAGCATCTGATGCCACAATATCATCAAATAACCACAATTTTTTTTCTCAAACTTTTCGTCTACCACTATTACCACTTTTCACTACTGGAATCAATATTTTGAAATAAAATACCAATCATTTGATCTTACTTGATCAATATTCTGGCAAATTTGACACTTTTTTTGCACAATTTTGTCGTTAGCAGATCAAAGTGCCCCCACAAGCAAAACGTCACAATTTTTAAATAAATGTCCCCATTATATTACAAAGACGTCCACCACTATTTTCAAAAATAAAAATTGTTTGACCAAAGCGCCCCACTTTTTTGTCTTAATGATGTTCTTTTTTGTGTTAATGTTACTACGCCCATGCAAGGGTTCACTGAACTTACCCCACATTAATTTTCATTTGATATTGTAATCATTGTATTATGTTGATTTTACTGCCAGTAGGGGCGTCTAGATTGACAATGACAATTATTTTTATAGTTACTTAAAACTCCTATTTTTATTTGTTTTTGCTCTTTGATTGATTGATTGATTGATTTTATTGGATTTGACGCCACTTTCAGCAATTTTTCAGCTATATCATAGCGAGCAGTTTCAGTGGTTGAAGAAGCCGGAGTACCAGGAGATTATAGTCACTGACCATGGGCAAGCAACTGGTAAACTTTATAACTTGTGGCTGCGAGTTGAGTGCACCCTTTTTAGCTCACCCAAAGGGTCATGTGAGGTATTGGCATCCGTCGTCCGTCCGTCGTCCATCGTCCGTCCGTTAACTTTGTCATATTTTAATCTACTCCTCTGAAACAACTGGGCCAAAATGGAACCAAGCTTGGCAGAAAGCATCTATATAAGGTCCTCTATAAAGTTTCTTCATTTTGTCCCATTCCACCAACAAATCTGGCCACCAAGGGCAATTCTTGTTTCTGATTGGCTAATGTTAAGAAAATCTTCTCCTCTGAAAGTGCTTGGCCAAATGGAGCCAAACTTGGCAGGAAGCATCTATGTAAGGTGTCCAAACCTGGCATAGATGGTCCCTGGGTGTGTCCCTTTTAAAATTGTGTCCGACAGCCCCACCCTCCATTCAAGATGGCTGCTGTTTTTTAAGGTAATGATTATCTCCCTTTGAAATTTGCTTCAGTATCATTCTATTGTCAGGTGAGCGATACAGGCTCAGTGGGCTGAGCCTCTAATTGTAATTTACAAAGCCGGGTGCGAACCCACACTATTCAACTATTGGTGATAGGCTGGTATGAGTTGTTAGGTAATCCAACTACCTAACTCATTGAGCCACCCGGGCCCACTTTGTTTTTGCAATTCAAAATATTATTAAATGTGTTCCTATGATATGATCAGTTTTGTCGGTATTTTTTTTCATGTGAATCGTGATTGGGACATTGTTTGTGAAATGGAGGTAAAAATTATTTTGCATTCTGAATCTGTGATAACCGTCTATCATCTACGTTTTTGTGAACCTTTTCATAGAGTTCTATTCATTAATGGTTATACTTTTGATCCGATATAATAAACAGAAAGCAGTTCATAAAGTAAAAGTTTGTTAAGTGTGACTGTGACCAAACATATGGAGGTCTGTTGTGGCTGTGATCATATGTTAGTTGGATTTTACAACTACATATGCAATCACTCCCTATCGCCACTGATGTGGGTTCGACTTCAGCTCAGGGCAAGGTGTACAACATTAGGTGATAAAGTTTGTCAGTTACTTGCGACAGGTCTGTGGTTTCCTCCACCAATAAAACTGACCGCCACGATATAACTGAAATATTGTTGAAAGTGGCGTTAAACACCATCAACTTGTGAGGATATAACAAGGGTATAACATACTTTATCAATTATTTTAGGTCCCTTATTTTGATGAAGAGTGCACGGTTATAACATAATTTTATTTGTTGTGAACTGTGATGATGAGGATCCTCCTCATTTACGGGGTGTTTTTGTCAGAGATGATTTATGTTTCGAAAAAAGTGGAGATGTTTTCTGTTTTGGTTGTTGAGGCATTTTGATATGCATTCATTTTGATGACCTTGGGTTTCCATTGTGCATTGGGAAAATTTTTTAAATCTTCTGAAGAACCAGGCATGGAAATATTATTTTCTTTTGTTCTAAGGAAGATTAAATTACACGCAATAGAAACAATACACGCTCAGTCATGTGAATCTCTGGTGTGCTATGAAATTGTGTCCTAGTATAGGGTTAGGGTTAGGTTATGGTTAGGGTAAGGCATAATAGTGTCCTATGTTAAAGTGTCCCCCGGACAATATTTTATAGAGATTGCGATATGACATATGTAAAAGTGTCCGGCGGACACTTTGAACTAGGGGACACAATTAAATGCTACATACCTACTCATTTAATAAACTGTGAGCAGGCATAGGGTTACCATGGTAATGATAATTACAACAAGCCATATTTTTTTAATGATCTCCTGATATATAGATATTTGGTTTGTTTCAGGTCCTGTATATCACATGTATATATAATTTATATGAAAAGTGTTCCTGATGGTGATAATTAAAGAAAAATATTATGTCGGCAACAGTGTGTTTAACTCAAGTTTTAGATAGAGAAGAACACTTCACCAATGGACTGAGGTTAGTGTCATCATGTTAAATCTGGCTTAATTTAGGGATTTGCTGATTACATAAATCAAACATTAATTTGGACTTTTCAAATGTACCTTTGTACATCATATACTTATTCATATGTGTCTTACAGTGTCTACAGTCTTAAGACTTTATCTGGTACCAAATCGAAAATGGATTAGAACGACTTGTATAAATATTCATAATGCATTACAGGATTTGATTGTGGACGTTTAAATGAAGTCACTTTCAACAATTCTTCAGTATTTTATGGATATTGCATATCTTTACAGTTTACAGCAACCACCACCATATAACTGAAATATTTTTGAAAGTGGCATTAAACACCATACCCCCCCCCCCCCCCCTTTTTACAGCAGTTTGATGGGATAATATTTGAAGGAGTTATTGCCCTTTTTGATATATAATATTTCATTAAAAAAAATGTTTGTCTGGCAATTCTTTGTAATTTTAATGGGGAATTGATTAAAATTTGGCATGCTTTTTATCACATGGAGATATGCATCTCATAGACTGCTATGTTTTTTTGAACATACACCCTTTAAGGCTTTTGACATTTTTATAATACATTTTGTAAATGATAATTCAACCATGCATGTAAGTATAGTTGGTTGGTTTATGGTGTTGAACGCCTCTTTCAACAATATTTCAGTTAAATTGTGGCGGTCAGTTTTATTGGTGGAGGAAACCAAAGTACCTGGAGAAAACCACTGACCTGTCGCAAGTCACTGATAAACTTTATCACATAATTATGACTGTTGTATCAGCATTTAAATATAAAATAACAGCAGTGTTAAAGGTCGAGATTACTTGCGTCTGTCATTATTGCTTTTTATCCCCTCGCCAACGAAGTTGCAAAGGGATATACATGTAGTAACGCTACCGTCCGTCCATCCTTGTGAACACTCTAGAATCGATATCCTTCAATGGATTTTGACCAAACTTGGTGCATACTTAGTCCTTAAGAGAATCTGGAACCCTATTGATTTTCGAGGTCATAGATTAAAGGTCAAGGTCACCGGGTCAAATTTTTACCACATAACAACATCCTTGTGAACACTCTAGAATCAACATCCTTCAATGGATTTTGACCAAACTTGGTACATACTTAGTCCTTAAGAGAATCTGGAACCCTATTGATTTTCAAGGTCAAAGGTCAAGGTCACCAGGTCAAATTTTTAGGTGAGGGGATACGCCACGCTTTGCGTTGCCCTTGTTACATTTTGTTGTTTCGTCTTTTTTTTCTCATAGAAAGTTTTAGCAGAACCCAGTGAGGGGGGATTTTTTTTTGGGGGGGGGGGGAACTGCAGATGTATCATCTCAGAAATCACAAACCTGAATGAACCCAAACTTTACTTAATACACAGATAATTTAATATTATGTGAGCTATGCAGTTTCAAGTGAGCCTCTTGTATGGAAAGTTCTCTTCTGTTTTATCCATTAGCAATGAGGAAGAACAATCAGAAGTCACAAGAGCAGCAGAGGAGATAGAGTTTGATGACTGTTCTAAAGGTCTTGGTAAGTCTCTATCTTATCTTTATATTGTTCTGTTGTATCTGTTTGATGACTGTTCTGAAGGTCATGTAAAGTGTTTATGAATAGATCTGTGTGAATCAAATTTGATGACTGTTCTAAAGGTCATGGTAAGTCTTTATCTTATCTTTATATTGTACTGTTGTATGTGTTTGATGACTGTTCTGATATCTTGTAATTTGTTAATGCAGTGTTTATGTATGGATCTTTGTATTAGATTTGATGACTGTTCTAAAGTCTTGTTTAGTGTTTACACAATGATCTATGTATCAAATTTGATGACTGTTCTAAAGTCTTGTTTAGTGTTTACACAATGATCTGTGTATCAAATTTGATGACTGTTCTAAAGTCTTGTTTAGTGTTTACACAATGATCTGTGTATCAAATTTGATGACTGTTCTAAAGTCTTATTTAGTGTTTACACAATGATCTGTGTATCAAATTTGATGACTGTTCTAAAGTCTTGTTTAGTGTTTACACAATGATCTGTGTATCAAATTTGATGACTGTTCTAAAGTCTTGTTTAGTGTTTACACAATGATCTGTGTATCAAATTTGATGATTTTTCTAATGACTTGTAAAGTGGTTTATATACAAGCATAGTTAAGCAAAAAATCAGTAAAAAATCTTCTCTTAAAGTACTTAAGCCAATTTGAACCAAACCTACCAGAAATAGTCCTTTATACTCTAAAATGTATCTGATTGGTCCAAACTCCTTTCAAAATGACCTTGTAATGTGCATCTATGATGAGACAAATTTGTTTCCACAATTGTTATTAATCAACAAGGATTTGCACTTGTATGTTTTATTTGATATATTCTATTTTTAGGTATAAAGATTTGTGGAGGCTGCAGTTTGGATGGTAGACAAGAAAATGGCATCTTTGTCAAAAGAGTTTTGCCAGGAGGGTTAGCTGATATAGATGGTAAGAAAAGTCATTTAAAGGGAATACATAATTTTTGAAATACAGTTCAAGATGTTTTTCAAAAGATATTTTTCCATTATAAACCCATGGAGAATATATCAATCAAACCAAATATCCATGTAGTCTTGTAGTCCAGAAAATAGACACGAGGCCCCTATTAATGTTCTTGATATTAATCATTTAAATCTATCTGCTGAGAAAAATTCTATCATTACTGGAAAAAAGGGTGTTTTTTTTATTCTGTCTATTTTTGGTCCGAAATATATTCCAAATACATTGCATACCACAATACTACAAGAGATATAAAGCATTGAGATATATGTAAAGATCTGACTTTTCAGGTTTTCCTTAGGGCTGTTAAAGGGGAAATACACATTTTGAAGGTACCCAATTTTTTGATTTAGGGATAGAGTGTATGGTGTTTAATGCCACTTTCAACAATATTTCTGTTATATTGTCAAATTTTTTGGCGTTTCAACTAAAATGACAAGAAGTGTACATTGATACCGGTTTGGAGAGGCAACAAAATAATGGTTTTGCAAGACAGATAAAGTCTTTTCAAATGAAGTGTGTGTGGGTTTGTTTGTGTGTGGTATTTACAATGTCTATTTGTGACCATGTAAATTAACACCATTAATTTTTGTAGGAAGCTAGATAATTTGTTTATTCTAGGTCGTCTGCAGACAGGTGACCATATTCTACGAGTTAACGATGACAGCCTGGAAGGCGTCACAAATGAAAGGTAATGATTATGGGTCCAGATTGATAATTTGTTGCTGAATGAAATTAAGATAACAAAATATACAGATTGTCAAGATGTCAATTTCTCTCCCCTTGGATAAAGTAGTCCGTTAATTTAGGTGAAAAAGATTTTTCTATCTTACTCAGGCTCATGGGTAAGAAAAGCTACACGTGGGGTTTCCCACAAATTTATTTTCCATTGCTGAAATACTGGTAAATTGTAGATTTATCAATATAAATCCGTTTCTTGGCAGTATTTTAAATGTATTTCATAATAAAATGTATAGACCGTAACCTTAAATGCTACAACAGCGATTAATACCTATGAAAAATTTATTTGATTCACATTTTCCGGAACTACTGGTCAAAAGAAGGTAATGTTTTATTTAGAAAAAGTAATCAAACATTGACACGAGGTAGAAAAGGGTGAGAAAAAGAGTCATACAGTGTGAAAGGTATGCAAGGTCGTAAAATCTGGGACACCTCTCTTCGGTGTTAGACCCTATATTTGATATTGATTTATATACTTCCACGTGACATTTTGAAAACTGTGACGAGAGATTTGAGTTACGTGTTAGACGTTTAAATAAACAGATACAAAGAATATTAACATATTTAAAGAGAGAAATTTAAATTTCATTACACAATCTTTAATAGAATTTGATTTGTTCTTCAAGTCTTCAAATATGTATACCGTCATTAGGTTGCATAACACGTTATTGTGCACTCCCTCTTGGCCTGGAAAATCTCCAGAAAAAGCTAGTTTGTGTCTATAATGCACATAGACTTTTAAAAAAAAATTGTCATCGGAAATGTAAGAATTAAATGTCAATCATATATATATTCAGTCCTTTGAGCATGTTTTCTTTGCTGGGAGAATTTTAGAACCATATATATTTTTTAATCTTCAATAAAGTTGAAAAAATATTAAATGTGTTTAATTGTCGTTTTCATATGATGTTTTTATTATCCGGATGTTGTGTAATGTATTTGAAATCTAGTACAACTTTGGTAAATATTTAAGACTCAGATCCGTGTCCTTCCCTCAAATCCGTGTCCAATCATTATGTCATACTCAGATCCATGTCCTTCCCTCAAATCCGTGTCCAATCATTACATCATACTCAGATCCATGTCCTTCCAAAGCCTTGTCCCCTCAAATCTGTGTCCTCTGATGTCACACCCAGATCTGTGTCCTCTGACGTCATACTCAGATCTATGTCCTCCAAAATATATGTTCCCTCAGATCTGTGACCTCTGACATAATACACAGATCAAGGTAATATGTCAAAAGAAATATCCCCACAGATCTGTGTCCACATTTTGGACAGAGAGGAAAACAACATTAATGGCAATTAACAGCCGGATTCACATCTGGGATACCCACTGATTACTTCCCGTTTGATATCAACTGATTTCTTGTATCATTTACCCATTTATGCTCTGCATGTTTTTTTTTCTTTTTTCTTGCAATCTCTGATCTTACTGCAGTATGCATGATTCTGTGCACAAGACCAAGAATAGACCTCTGGATTTATTTTAAACTGATTGCATTAATCCTAATTAGACCTGTAACTATTAGACCTTCTGTATATGAGATTTTTGTATTTTCCTTTTTTTACAGACTGTTGCCTCATGGACATTTATTCCACATCTCAGTATTTTTCTATTTATGTGATCGGTAATTTTGCTGATACCAACATGAAACCATTTTAAAAAAGATCATCAAGTACATACCATTTGTTTTCTATCTGGCAATATAAAAGAGTATTTATCACTGCTGTATTTTTACACACATATTCAGGCACATACAGAGTAGATACTTTATTAACATGGCCTTAATTGATATCTATTTAGTTAGAAAGTAAAATTAGAATTGATATCCTTGATTACAAAAATCTTTCCGCAGGACAGATCTGTCTTTACATTCTCACAGATACTGTCTCTCCAATTATTATGACGTCATTTTTCTGCGAAAGTGAAGGACACAGATCTGAGGGAAAATCGATTTGGGAGGACACAGATTTTAGTGAGAAGCGATTCCAAAGGACACAGATCTGCACGATAAAAGGACACGGATTTGGGCGTACAGTAATTTTATAGGACATGGATTTGTTGGAAGACACAGATTTGAGGCCGTACATGGATTTGTTGGAAGACACAGATTTGAGGCCGTACATGGATTTGTTGGAAGACACAGATTTGAGGAGAGGACACGGATCTGAGACCGTACATGGATTTGAGTCTTACATACCTGTATATAAATTTAAATTCCGGATCTTATCGTAAATTGATGCAATTGATAGTTTAAGATGACAGAAAATACTGATATAGAATAAAGAAAAGCAAACAATTATCACTTATTATTACATTGTTGAACGTTGCTAAGCTTGTGATGAAAATACCGTTGTTACATACATCAAGGAGCGCCGACAATAAGTTATTTGATGTATTGTTAAATCCGACCAACTAATTAATGATTATGAATGAACTACAAACAATGCCTTATTATTTTAGTGATGAAATAGCATCCAAGCCATACAATCATCACTGAGATTGTTATATATCGAAATTTATAGTTAATCAGATTATACTTGACCTGGGAGTAATCAAACTCCCAGACTTGACATAAAAATTGACAAATACATTTTATTGTTTCTTTTCTTTATATTTGTGTAAAAACAGTCTGACAGTCTAATTATACATTATGAAATTAAGATACCTTTATACCTTATTGGTAACTTTATTGATCATTGGATGGACGGTTAGTCACACTTCTATATTTAGTATATTGGATTTATTTTTGCATCAGCGGTAAACATTTACCGGTGCAAAGCACAACTGCACTATACAATCTTAACTCTTCAATAATTTAAACATTTTAGATGCATTAATTGATTTTGTGGAATAGTGTCCAAATAATTTAAAAACAAAAACAAAAAACATTTGACAACTTTGCATGCTGACAATAGTTAACACCAAAAATGGTGGATATTTAATTTCCCAGTCTGAAAAAAAAGCGAAACCCATTGTTTTTGTTTATAATGCGCACCCCTCCTGCAAAATAAAGAATCTATGTAAAATATAGCACATTATACATAGGTTATTACGGTACTAGTTCAAATTCTATTTTTCAAAAAGAGAAAATAACATAATAAATGCTCATAATTATCAATGATTTGTACAATGTCTTTGATCTTTACATGCGATAATATCTAATATGTTATTGTTAGTTGATTTTGAACAGGGGGTTAGGATCATGGTGTTTAGCCTCACTTTCAACAAAATTTCAGTTATATCATGGCAGTCAGTTTTATTGGTTGGAGGAAACCGGAGTACCCAGAGAAAACCACTTACAAGCCGCTTTTCACACTGTTGAATGGCTTTTTATTGAAAAAAACCCTCTTGAATGGTATGGATTTGGTCCATCATTTCGTAAATGGATCAAATCTTTTTACACAGATATTGCCAACTTGCTTTCAATGATAGTATATAATTATTGTTCTTTTTTACATTCAAATATCTGAAAACAGTTTTCATTACTGGTAATACAAAAAAAAATTAGGAGTTCCTGATAAACAATTTTTTTTTGTAAGGGCAGATTTTTGTTGGTAGGACAAGTTCTAGCAGACCAATATATTTTTAATTGATAGCCTTAGATTATTTTATGAGGCTGAAGAACATTTAGCATGTATCAGTTGTAGCAATGATATCACTTGAGATTTTAACATATATAATTACAGGGCAGTCGCTATACTACGGCAAGCTTCAGCTACTAATCATGTTACCATGGTAATTTGTAGAGATCAAATAGCAAGGTAATTGTAGTGTAATACATGTATGTACATTTATTATTATTACATTGTCTATGATATTCTTTTTATTTAGAGAATTAAACTATGAAGGTTTGTAAACATGAATCATGACCTCATTACATGTGGAGGTCATATAAAATGTGTACAATAGCCATTCTGCTATAAATAAAAAAGTGACCTTATAAAAGGATTAGCCTCAGTTGAGGGAAACAATTTAGTAGTATTTTGCTATCTCAGTGCCTCTAAAATAAGGCCTCTCGGTCATCAAACTTTCAAGTATGAAACATTCGTAATCCAAAATCATCCAATCAGAATAGTGTTTTTATTGGATATGACATTTTGATTGGATGTTTTTCTAGTATTAGTACAAAACACACACTCAAAAATTATATGACTATAAACCCTGGCCTTTGGTGGTGCATGGCCTTATAAGGGGGATTATGGTGTTTAATGCCACTTTCGACAATATTTCTGTTATTTATCGTGGCAGTCAGTTTTATTGATGAAGAAAACCAGAGTACCAGCAGAAAACCACTGACCTGTCGCCAGTCACTGACAAACTTGATCACATAATGTATCGAGCATACCTCACCATGAGCGGGATTCTAACTTACAAATATTGATTGTATAGGTAGTTGTAAATCCAACTACCATGCGATCACGACCATGACGGCCCTGTACATGGCCTTATAAGAAGGGGATTACTGTATTGTGTTGAGTAAGATTAATTATTTTAGGAAAATAAAGTATATGTGGTCTTCACATTTAACAATATAATCCACAAATAAGATGTTCCTGTGTTGTTGTTTATTTTCTTTGTATGGCGACTCGCTAAAGATATTCAAAGATTACAAAAACACATATTGTGTTGTGTTTTTGTTTCGTTTGTTATTGTTTTGTGCCTTATATGCCCAATATTGCCAGTTCTCTGAATTGTTCATTTTTAGCTCACCTGGCCATAGGCCATGTGAGCTTTTGTCATGAGTAAGCGTCCGTCGTCCGTCCGTTAGCTTTTCACATTTAACTCTTCTTCTCTGAAACCGCTGAACAGATTTCAACCAAACTTGCCATAAATGTTCAGTGGATGATCCTCTACCAGATTTGTGTTTTTGGTGTAGATCGGAAATTCAACATGGCTGCCAGGGCCAATAACGTGTTCTGATTGGTTGAAACCTTGAAAATCTTCTTGTCAGAAACTACTAAACCAATTGAATTGTGACTTTGCAGGAATGATCATTGGGTGGTCCTGTACTAAACTTGTGAATTGTTTGCCGATCGGAGAATCAAGATGGCTGCCATGACTCGACTTAGTTTAACATTGGAACCTATGGGAATTTCACATTTTCATCTTTTTTTCTGAAACCACAAAACAGATTTGAACCAAACTTGGCAGAAATGTTCATTGGATGGTCATATACAAGATTTTTGTTTTTGGCGCTGATCGGAAATCCAACATGGCTGCCAGGGCACATAATGTGTTCTGATTGGTCGAAGTTTAAAAAAATCTTCTTGTTAGAAACCACTAAGCCAATTGAATTGTGACTTTGCAGGAATGATCATTGGGTGGTTCTGTACTAAACTTGTGAATCGTTTGCTGATCGGAAATTCAAGATGGCCACCATGACGCGACTTAATTTTAACATAGGACCCTATGGAAATTTTTTTTAAAGTCTTCTCCTCTGAAACCAGTAAGGCAATTTGAAGCAAACATGGCATGAATGGTCCTTAGGTGGTCAACTTTCAAAATTATGTCCTGTGACCCCGACCTCCATCCAAGATGGCCACCGTCAGCAGATATAGTTTTAACATAGGACCCTATGGGAAAAATGTTTAAAAATTTGTTCCTCTGAAACCAGGAAGTCAATTTAAAGCAAACATGGCATGAATGGTCCTTAAATGGTCAACTTTCAAAATTATATCCAGTGACCCAAACCTCCATCCAAGATGGCCACCATCAGCGGACATAGTTTTAACATAGGACCCTATGGGAAATATGTTTAAAAATCTTCTCCTCTGAAACCAGTAAGCCAATTTAAAGCAAACATGACATGGATGGTTCTTAAGTGGTCAATTTTCAAAATTGTGTCTGGTGACCCTGACCTCCATCCAAGATGGCCGCCTTCAGCGGACATAGTTTTAACATAGGACCCTATGGGAAAGAATGTTTTAAAATCTTCTCCTCTGAAACCAGTAAGCCAATATAGCAAACATGTCATCGATGGTCCTTAGGTGGTCAACTTCCAAAATTGTGTTCAGTGATCCCGATCTCGGTTCAAAATGGCTGCCGTCAGCGGACATAGTTTTAACATAGGAGCCTATGGGAAAATTGTTTAAAAATCTTCTCCTCTGAAACCAGTCAGCCAATTTAAAGCAAACATAGCATGGATGGTCCTTGGGTAGTATACTTTCAAAATTGTGTCCGGTGACCACGACCTCCATCCAAGATGGCTGCCATGAGCAGACATAGTTTTAACATAGAACCCTATGGCAGTATGGGATTTGAATAGTAACTTAGATGTATTCGGCATGCAGACATTCTTAAGAGGACTTATTTATGTCAGGTGAGCGATAGAGGCTCACCTGAGCCTCTAGTCGATTTCCCCTTTGGTATTCTCTTAACGTTTATTTACAACTCAAGCAACCAATAGGTGACAAGCATATTAAATCTTAAAGCATTGAAATGTTTATACAGCAGTTTTAGCAAAAAATAGTAAAGAGCTTCTGAACGTGAATGAAAAATTACTTGACATGACTTGATATTGAATGTCATTAGAAGTCAGGCGGTCACCATCTAATTTTAGTAACATTACTCATTCAATACCTAATTTTAAAATACTGATTTCTTGGTATCAAGCAATAATCAATCAATCACTTAATTTTAATCTTCTGAAAGAAATTTAAACAAATTCTCAACCAAAAATTAAGAAAAATATCAGAAAAAAACTAGACTGATATCACAGGCCTTTCAGTAAGGGGTGGTACCAGGTACTTTTACCCACTTAAAATGGTAATTGGTACCTCCTAATTTCAAAGACTGTTGCATAAGATATTCATGAAGTACTGCCTGTAAATAGTGAAATACTGGTACACTTGAAAAATATTGAAAGCCCTGATATTGGTTAATTTATTTATTAGTCTAAACTAACGGCTTTCGATAATTATCTGGAAATGAGTCATAAAATGAATATTGTTTTCTCTTTGAAATTTTACCAAAAGAAAGCTGATATTGGATTTGCGATGCAATATTAAATTTGATACCACAGTCATTAGTTGTAAAATATGATACTGTTATATACCAGCTGGTCAATGTTATTACTTGATTAGAAGGAAATAGATAGTGAGAGTGATTATTGATTAAAACATTGTTGACAATAAAAGAAAATATAAAAGTCAAAATATTTTTAGAATATTATCTTCTATTTTATATGATTTTTTTTTAAACATGCTCCAGATCGATAAGTTTGATTGAAATTTGTTTGCTCTCACCAAAAGGCAACGGGACATAATGTGTTGCCCTGCTCCAGATCAATAAAATACAGATGAAGTTTGATTCAAATTTGTTTGCTCCCACTTAAAACAATGGGGCATAATGTTTTGTCATTTTCCCTTTTTTTCTTTTTCCGGATTGATTGAATATGAAATTTTCATTAATATTTGAATTTGTGATTTTGATACTTTTTCGTTACAACCTATGCTTCTACTTCTACCAAATACCAACAGCTTTCAACAATTTGAAGATTATGATACAGTCAAACCTGTTATGGGAACATTGAAATATGGTCCCATAAGACAGGTGGTCACTTTATACAGTCACACGTGTTATGTTACTTTCCACAGGAACATTGAAAGATAGTCACATAAGACAGGTGGTTGCTTAATGCAGGTTTAATTGACATAAAATGCACTGTAAAGGGAAATAAAAATTAAGGCCACACAATACAAGCTATTGCTTAATAGATGTGGTTGCTGAAGCAGGTTTGACTGTAGTTTGGTTATGGTTTTGTGTTTTTAGTTGTACCCTGTAAAACAGCAAAAGTTGGTTATTTTACAAATAATGGTGAATATAAAATTTATATGTAAAAATATTGTTGACTACTTTTGTTGTAAAAATTTTAATGCTATGGAATTTTGATCATAGTTTGATAGTTAACCAAGATTTATAATTCTTTTCAGGAATGAATTCCAGGAGATTATTGAGAAACAGAATGGATACAGTTTCCCTTGTACCCCTATCCCCAATGATTCTCAGAATAAATCAACATCAAGGGCAACAACTCCTTCAGGATATGGTAAAAAAAAATTAATTTCCCTACAATAGAAATATACACAAAGAAAAAAGTTAAGCACCCCCTGATATATTAAAACATAATAAGTTACACTAAACTTAGATTCTAATATTTATATTGATTATAGCAAGAACAATGTTCCGTTAAAAAGATGTGCTCACACAGGTGTGACCATTATGTCTAATATCGACTAGTCATGCACGTGAACCATGCCTCGCACGCATTACTCAAAATTCAGTATGTTCACGCTTCGAATTTGGGTATTTAAGTCTGGTGTTTTAAAAAATACATTCATTCTCAGTAAGCATGGTACGAAGGCGAATATCAGAAGAACAAAGATGGCAAATAATCGGCATGCATACAACAGGGATGTCCTTCAAAGCTATTGGACGTCAGATGGGCTACCACTATACTGTAGTCGGACGACTGGTGAGAAAACACACACAAACCAACAATGTGAAAGACTTGCCAAGATCCGGCAGACCACGGGTAACACCTGATCGTGACGACAGGGCATTGCAGCGTTTGGTTAGACGGATGCCATTCGCAACCAGTCCCGTACTCAAACAACACTGGGTGCCCAATAGACGTCTGTCAACAAGAACAGTTAGAAACCGTCTGTCCACTGTTGGCAGACCGACATCGACGATCACGTTTGGCATGGAGTTTAGCACGACGTGGTTGGAATTTAAGGAAATGGCGCAAGATCCATTGGTCAGACGAGAGCCGGTTTCTGCTTCATGTAACCGACGGCCGGATGAGGGTTTCGAGACACAAAAATACAGCCTATACCCCAAGGAACATCCAGCCAACTGTCCTTAACGGTGGAGGCTCAGTAATGGTTTGGGGGTGTATCTCTCATGACTGCAAGCTGGATTTAGTCACTATACAAGACAACCTAACTGGTGATCAGTACATCAGAGACGTCTTGCAACCAATTGTTGTCCCCCATTTCGACAACCACCCACTAGCTACAAGGCCTGTGTATATGGATGACAACGCCAGACCTCATCGTTCAAGAGCAGTAATCGCCTACCTCCAAAGCGAAGCCGTGACTTCTGTTCCTTGGCCAGCCATGAGCCCGGATTTGAATCCCATAGAGCATATTTGGGACATGTTAGGCCGTTGTATACATGCTCAAGAATCTCCTGTGCAAAACATTCGTCAGTTGGAAGCAGCATTGCATCGGGAATGGCAGCAACTATCACAACAGGACATCCGACGTCTAACTGGAGGGATGAGACGCAGGGTTGAGACTGTCATCCAAGCACGTGGGGGTTACACCCGGTACTGAACTTTGAACAATAGATGTCGTCAAGTGATTTATAAGTGACGTTTTGAAAGTGAAATGACAATCTTATCGTGCTTTTTGAACTGTGAAGGTCAATACTTAAAATGGACATGTTTTACTGCAAAAACTGGCCTTGTGATATTGTGATTAAATATTCATTAAATTAACATTTTTCTTGATTTGTTTTGGTTTCTTACAGCCAATGCAATGTCCTAACAGGTCACCATTGCGTTCTTGAGATTATCTGGTCAGTAATCTCGTGATACTTGTCGTATCATTTGTCATTTCAAAAAAACATGGGGGTGCTTAACTTTTTTCTTTGTGTATATATCAAACTTACATCCAAACTTGACATTGAAAAATAAAGCTATATCTACTTTTCAGTTTACCTATAAAAGACATACTTCAAAAAATTTGTGAAAAGAATTTTTAAACAATGATGGTCAACAATCCACCAATATCAACAAACGAATAATTACCTCTCACCTCCAATCATTGAACATAAAAAAGACAGCGACATATGACATTGGAAATCCAGGTCCTGGTTTTGGACAGTTACAAAAATGGCAGGGTAAGCCGGTCTGGTTGTACAGACTGTAAATCTGGGTTATAGTATAGTAAGAGAACTGGAAGACAATGGGGAGTCATGAGGAAAAGAGGAACTTATTTTGAGTAATCGATAACCACAGCAGTTTTTAATCAAATTACTGAAATAAAAAGAAACAACATTGCATACATTTTGAAGTAATGCATCTTACATTATAAAAGTATTCCAGAAAAAATTGTCAAATTTTCCATTTTTGAAGTAATAAATGTTATAAAGTTTGTCACAGTCAGTGACTTGCGACAGATCAGTGGTTTTCTCCGGTTACTCCAGTTTCCTCTACCAACAAAACTGACTGCCAAGATATAACTGAAATATTGTTGAAAATGGTGTTAAACACCATAGCCCTATTTCTCCTCTCACTAAATATACATTTCATGAACAAAATTTAATTGTTTGTTGGTGCCCATGAAAACTAAGTACATTGGTACCAAATAATGAATTCAAAGAGATTAAAAACTTTTTACTTTTAATTTTATTTTACATATTTTAGGCACAGACACCCATAGAAAATCTCCAAATGTGGACCAAGATAGTTCCCTCAGTGATAACAGCAAAAGTAGTCCCAGAGATACTTCAGGGTCTAGTCGAGAAACATCAAGGTCCAGTTCTAGTCCAAGATATTCAGCCCAGGTAATTCTTGTGTGGTGAAACTGTTGCATTTAAATATATATGCAAATTAAAAGCTAATGCAATTTGTATTTCTATGGAGGAGCCACATTTTCTGTTTTTGTGACTTCAAATGTATCTGGTGCAAACTTTGAACACGATGTATATACTACAGTGAAACCTGTCTAAACTGAACCTCCTTGGGACCAACTTTTGTGTTCAGAATAGACAGGTGTTCTGTTTATACAGGTTAAATGAACAAAGATTTCCTACATAGGGACTTCATTTAAAAATTGGTTTATACAGGATTCCTGTTTATTAAGGATTCAGTTTAGACAGGTGTCACTGTATTCTATATAACTTGCCAGATTATGGAATATTTATTTATAATACTTAAAAGTCTAAAAGATAGGGGTATGTGTAGGAAACTTACAAGGGTAAAATCCAATTTGGTATTTTCTTTTCAATGAATCGTTTGATTAATTGGTAATTGAAATCATTTAATAATTGATGAAAGATAATAACCTACATGGTCAATGAAATGAAATAAAGATTTTGTTTTATTTTTGACAAAATGCTTTATATTTTATAAACAGGTAAATAACAAGAAATTTACAATTTATAAATATTCCAATTTAATTTATTTTTGACAAAAGTATTTATATTTTTTAAACAGGTAAATGGCAATGCTTGTAATGAAGTACACATGAGATATAATGAGCTTCCACAAAGAACACACAGTGATCCTCAGTACCATGTTATGATCCCAAGTATGGCCTCTACCCCACAGGTTAAAGGTAGGTTACACTCTAATAGTGAAGATCACATGACATATATTTGGGGTTCTTAAAGGATACACCGTGAACTGTGATCTATGGTAATTTTAGGAACATATTAGTTACTGTTTATCAGAAAAGGGGGTAATCTGAGAACACATCAGTGACAGTTAATCAGAAAATATGGTAATTTTAGTAATATATGAGTTACTGTTAATAGGAAAATAGAGTAATTTAGGAACACATGAGTTGCTGTTAATCAGAATATATGGTAATGTGGGAACACATGAGTTATAGTTAATAAGAAAATATGGTAATGTGAGTTACTTTTAATCAGAAAATTTTGATGAGTAATAAATTCTGTCTGTAAAAGGAAATGTGGAATAAAAATGAAATTTACCATTTCATTTTAATTATTAAGTGATGAACATAAACATTTAATTGTCATAGATCCTGTAATTTATGAAAAAAGAATTGATAATAATAGCAACAGTATGCAGTTCTCGAAATGAAATTTGAATTTACTGGTCTGAATCAAATTCTTGAATTTATTTTTATATATAGTTCTAAATAAAAACTGAAACATTTACTGGTCTAAACAAAGTTTTACTGGTCTTGGGCTGGAGAACAAAGTTTTACTGGTCTTGGGCTGGAGAACAAAGTGTTACTGGTCTTGGACTGGAGAACAAAGTGTTACTGGTCTTGGACTGGAGAACGAAGTTTTACTGGTCTTGGACTGGAGAACAAAATTTTACTGGTCTTGGACTGGAGAACAAAGTTTTACTGGTCTTGGACTGGAGAACAAAGTTTTACTGGTCTTGGACTGGAGAACAAAGTTATACTGGTCTTGGACTGGAGAACAAAGTTTTACTGGTCTTGGACTGGAGAACAAAGTTTTACTGGTCTTGGACTGGAGAACAAAGTTTTACTGGTCTTGGGCTGGAGAACAAAGTTTTACTGGTCTTGGATTGGAGAACAAAGTTTTAATGGTCTTGGGCTGGAGAACAAAGTTTTACTGGTCTTGGACTGGAGAACAAAGTTTTTCTGGTCTTGGACTGGAGAACAAAGTTTTACTGGTCTTGGACTGGAGAACAAAGTTTTACTGGTCTTGGATTGGAGAACAAAGTTTTAATGGTCTTGGGCTGGAGAACAAAGTTTTACTGGTCTTGGACTGGAGAACAAAGTTTTTCTGGTCTTGGACTGGAGAACAAAGTTTTACTGGTCTTGGGCTGGAGAACAAAGTTTTACTGGTCTTGGATTGGAGAACAAAGTTTTAATGGTCTTGGGCTGGAGAACAAAGTTTTACTGGTCTTGGACTGGAGAACAAAGTTTTTCTGGTCTTGGACTGGAGAACAAAGTTTTACTGGTCTTGGGCTGGAGAACAAAGTTTTACTGGTCTTGGATTGGAGAACAAAGTTTTAATGGTCTTGGGCTGGAGAACAAAGTTTTACTGGTCTTGGACTGGAGAACAAAGTTTTTCTGGTCTTGGACTGGAGAACAAAGTTTTACTGATCTTGGACTGGAGAACAAAGTTTTACTGGTCTTGGACTGGAGAACAAAGTTTTACTGGTCTTGGACTGGAGAACAAAGTTTTACTGGTCTTGGACCAGAGGACTGGTGTTCATCATGAGAACTGAGTGTATTTGTTTTTCTTCACTTTTTAGGATCTATTAGTTCCAGACCAAGGGAGAGCACTTCATCATTGTCATCCATGTTACCTCCAGAAGATATATCTCCAGTACTAGGTGTTCGACCTCTTGGTTCATTATCACACAGCGATGCATCATCAGTTTTCACCCATCATAGTCATCTTCCAAAGTCTAAAAATATGTCTCAATCACGCAAACTATCTCTGGATCCTCATGTACGATTAAAGATAGAGAAACTTGAAGTTGTAAGTAGAATTTGACTTTTTTTTAGCTCACCAGGACCAAAAGTCCATGTGTTGTATTGTCATCACTTTGCATCTGTCGTCGGTATTTTTTTTACATTTCAATCTTTTTCTTACAAACCAAATACAACTAATCTTGGCAAAAGTGCTACTTTGGTGGTCCACAACATTTTGTAGGATTTTTGTTCCTTTTTAGTTCACCTGGACCAAAGGTCCAGGTGAACTATTGCCATCACTTGGCGTCCGTCGTCTGTTGTCTGTCGTCTGTAAACTTTTCACATTTCAAGCTTCTTCTCCGAAACCACTGGGCCGATTGGAACCAAACTTAGCAGGAATGTTCCTTGGATGGTCCTCTACAAAGTTACTGTTTTTCGTTCCAGTCGGATATTCAATATGGCTGCCAGGGCCAATAATATGCTCTGATTGGCTGAAATTTCAAAGATCTTCTTCTCTGAAACTAATGAACTGACTGAACCCAAACTGTAAATGAATGATCATTGGAATGTCCTTTACCAAGTTACTGTTTTTTATGCCGATCGGAAATCCAAGATGGCCGCCATCGCAGGACATAGATTAACATTGGACCCTATGGGAAAATGTTCAAATGCCTTCTTCTCAGAAACTACAAATATGATTAAAGCCAAACTGTACATGAATGTTCATTGGATGGTCCTCTACAATCTTAAGGTTTTTTGTTCCGATATGAAATTCGAAATGGCGGCTACGGCAGGACTTAGTTTAACATTGGACCCTATGGGGAAAATGTTTCAAAATGCTTCTTCTCTGAAACCACTTGGACAGTTGAAACCAAACTGCCCAGGAATGATCATTGGAAGGTCCTCTACAAAGTTTCTGTTTTTTATGCCGATCGGAAATCCAAGATGGCCGCCACCGCAGGACATAGATTAACATTGGACCCTATGGGAAAATATTCAAATGCCTTCTTCTCAGAAACTACAAATAGGATTAAAGCCAAACTGTACATGAATGTTCATTGGATGGTCCTCTACAAACTTAACGTTTTTTGTTCCGATATGAAATTCAAAATGGCGGCTACGGCAGGACTTAGTTTAACCTATGGGAAAAATGTTTCAAAACGCTTCTTCTCTGAAACCACTTGGACAATTGAAACCAAACTGCCCAGGAATGATCATTGGAAGGTCCTCTACAAATTTTCTGTTTTTTATGCCGGTCGGAAATCCAAGATGGCCGCCACCGCAGGACATAGATTAACATTGGACCCTATGGGAAAATATTCAAATGCCTTCTTCTCAGAAACTACAAATATGATTAAAGCCAAACTGTACATGAATGTTCATTGGATGGTCCTCTACAAACTTTACGTTTTTTGTTCCGATATGAAATTCAAAATGGCGGCTACGGCAGAACTTAGTTTAACATTGGACCCTATGGGAAAAATGTTTCAAAACGCTTCTTCTCTGAAACCACTTGGACAATTGAAACCAAACTGCCCAGGAATGATCATTGGAAGGTCCTCTACAAACTTTATGTTTTTTATATCGATCGGAAATCCAAGATGGCCACCACCGCAATACATAGATTAACATTGGACCCTATGGGAAAATGTTCAAATGCCTTCTTCTCAGAAATTACAAATATGATTAAAGCCAAACTGTACATGAATGTTCATTGGATGGTCCTCTACAAACTTTACGTTTTTTGTTCCGATATGAAATTCAAAATGGCGGCTACGGCAGGACTTAGTTTAACATTGGACCCTATGGGAAAAATGTTTCAAAACGCTTCTTCTCTGAAACCACTTGGACAATTGAAACCAAACTGCCCAGGAATGATCATTGGAAGGTCCTCTACAAACTTTATGTTTTTTATATCGATCGGAAATCCAAGATGGCCGCCACCGCAATACATAGATTAACATTGGACCCTATGGGAAAATGTTCAAATGCCTTCTTCTCAGAAACTACAAATATGATTAAAGCCAAACTGTACATGAATGTTCATTGGATGGTCCTCTACAAACTCTACGTTTTTTGTTCCGATATGAAATTCAAAATGGCGGCTACGGCAGGACTTAGTTTAACATTGGACCCTATGGGAAAAATGTTTCAAAACGCTTCTTCTCTGAAACCACTTGGACAATTGAAACCAAACTGCCCAGGAATGATCATTGGAAGGTCCTCTACAAAGTTTCTGTTTTTTTATGCCGATCGAAAATTCAAGATGGCCGCCACCACAGGACATAGATTAACATTGGACCCTATGGGAAAATGTTCAAATGCCTTCTTCTCAGAAACTACAAATATGATTAAAGCCAAACTGTACATGAATGTTCATTGGATGGTCCTCTACAAACTTTACGTTTTTTATTCCGATATGAAATTCAAAATGGCGGCTACGGCAGGACTTAGTTTAACATTGGACCCTATGGGAAAAATGTTTCAAAACGCTTCTTCTCTGAAACCACTTGGACAATTGAAACCAAACTGCCCAGGAATGATCATTGGAAGGTCCTCTACAAACTTTATGTTTTTTATATCGATCGGAAATCCAAGATGGCCGCCACCGCAATACATAGATTAACATTGGACCCTATGGGAAAATGTTCAAATGCCTTCTTCTCAGAAACTACAAATATGATTAAAGCCAAACTGTACATGAATGTTCATTGGATGGTCCTCTACAAACTTTACGTTTTTTGTTCTGATATGAAATTCAAAATGGCGGCTACGGCAGGACTTAGTTTAACATTGGACCCTATGGGAAAAATGTTTCAAGACGCTTCTTCTCTGAAACCACTTGGACAGTTGAAACCAAACTGCCCAGGAATGATCATTGGAAGGTCCTCTGTTTTTTAATGCCGATCGGAAATCCAAGATGGCTGCCACCACAGGTCATAGTATTAACACAGGACCATATGGGGAAAATACAGAAATATATTCTTCTCTGAAGCTATTGCACTGATTGAACCTAAACTGTGCATCAATCATTGGAAGGTCCTTTACAAACTTTGTGTTTTTTATGTTGATCGTAATTCCAAGATGACTACCACTGCAGGACATAGTTTTTACATAGGACCAATTGGTTTTTTTTATAACCAGGTGAATGATACAGGCTCTTGAGAGCCTCTGGTTGGAAATTCAATATGACTGCTAAGATAAATTGTGCTGGAATTTCTTACTTGACATTTTTTAATGAAAATCCAAGATGACCATCAATGCAGAACAAAGTTTAAACATAGGACCCTATGCAAAAAATTAATAACTTTTTCTAAGAAACTATAAAGCAGACTGAGCACAAACTGTAGTCATTGGATAGTCCATTGCAAATTTGTCAGTTTTTGTTTGGATTGGAGTGAGATCTATATCATTGCAAGAACGAATTACATTTCTATGAGATGATGATACCTGTCAAGTTGTATTTTTTAGTGCTAGCTAGCTGAAATAACAATTGCAGAGTAGACATGTTGCTCCAATCATGACACATTATCCTGATTCCAAGCCAACCAATCTTGGCTCCATAATTCAGTGTGTTTAGTGGATAAACTGCAAATATCAATTTGATAGTCTTTGGTTAGACCTGTCAAGGGCTAAAACCCATGATTTAGCTCACTGGAGGCAAACACACTAAACATTTTACTATGCAGATGAGAAACCTCTAAGACCAATTGGAACCAAATTTTGCAGAAAAGATATTTGTGTGGCCCTCTACAAAAATTCCTCATTTCATCTTGATCCAGCAGAAAACATGGCTACCATGGCCAATTCTTGGTTCTGTTTGGTTGAAACTTTTAAGAATTTTCTCCATTGAAACTATTGTGCCAATTGGAACCAAACTTTGCAAGAATGTTGTTTTTGAGGTCCTTTACAGAGATTCCTCATTTCATCTTGATCCAGCAAAAACATAGCTGCCATGGACATTTCTTGGATCTGATTGGCTGAAACTTTAAAAAATTTCTCCTCTGAAAATGCAAGTCAAAAGTCTTAAATCAGACACTAAAACAGTACAGCATATTACACCAATATCAAGTCAGTATTTTTGAAATATTTTAACTCTGACTTTTTTTTTGGTATAAAATATCAGGGAAAATTTGCATCATAATTACATCATAATAAACATATTTCTATTTCTACTATTTAACAGGCAATACAATACCTTGGTTTACAGCCAACTGAAGAACAGCATGCATTGATGAGAAAGAAATTACAAGTTGATTCATCTGGAACAGTAAACTATGGTGGTTTGTATTTGTCTTTTACTATTTACTATTTCAAAACAAGATATATTATAAAAAGAAAATTTAAGCAATGATGGTGGTCAACAATTACACCAATATCAAGAAAATGAGCAAATGTCTCTCACCTCAAATCATTGAACTAAAAAAAAGACCACATTGAACGTATGGCATTGAAAATCCAAGTCCTGTCTTGGGACAGGCACAAATATGTGGAGGGGTTAAACTGGTTAATGGGGACCTCCATATTGTGATGTATATCACTGAATAATTGGCAAGACTATTATTGTACATGTATTACGGTCAGACAGGACAGAATGGCAGATCTTGCAATCTTCCTGATTTTTTGCACAAAAGTACATCTAGACAAGGTACATCGAAAAATATTATTTTAAAAAGGGGGATCACTATTGCTTGTTTTTAGAGCTATTGGATATGGGAAAATCAAATTTTAAAGCCAATTTTACAAAGACATATAGGGAAAATAGCAATTTTTTAGTTGAAATTTTCAGATTTTGAATAAACAGGTAATCGAGAGTATAGGATATTATACAAAAAAAACTAATATTTTGTACATAAAAAAATTTGATTCCATTTAAATGGATGTGTCAAAAAGCTATGTCACCATTCTTGTTTTTTTTTTATATAAGCCTCTAACTTGTAGCTCAAGACAAAAAAAGACATAAAAATGTTTCTTTTGTGGTTGATAACTTCAATTTTTAGATTTCCATGTGAAATGTCAATTTTTATTTTGCCCCTGAAAGTAAGTATTTAGAAAGTTGTTAGAAAGGGGCAGATAACTGTTGAAAAAAACAAACAATTTAGTAACAATGCAGATAAAATAAGATGCCATCGAAAACCAAAAACTCAAGCTCAAAGAGTTAACTTAAATACTCTTTGGATAAGTTACATTATGAAAGGAAAGTTTAAACAGTGATGGTCAACAATTCCACCAATATCAACAAAGCAGACAATCACCTCTCATTTTATCTGACTGAACACAAAAAAGACCACGACATATGACATTTGAAATCCAGGTCCTGGCTAGGAACAGGTGCCAAAATGGGGCCAAGTTATATCTGTTAATGTTATTCCCTCTTGATAAGTTATAACTAGATCTCCAACAGCAATACATATATATATACAAATGATAAAAAAAAACACACTGATTCGCTTCCACTCAAAAACACCACATACATTATCACAAAAATGAATGACAACATAAACATGGAGATTACAATACCAGGTTAGAATGAATTGTTTTTATATAAGAAATAGAACTTTTTGAATCTTTATTGATGTGCCACATATTTAGTATGTTAGTACTGATCTTGATAGTATTGTTATAATTGTAGACTTTGTAGCCTTAGCTAAAGAGGTATTCCACCATGAGTTAGAAGAAAGAAATATCACGACTGGAGCTATGTTGTTTGCAGCCAGTGATTTAACAGATCTTTTAGACCCACCTCCATTTAGACCTCAGGTAATATAAAACATTCAGGTAGTAAACACATATTAGTGGGACACAATTCATTGAAATAGAGGTGAAGGTTATAATTTGATATGACACTCTTGACTTCATACGTTCTGTTGCTTGAAACGTGATTTAAAAGATCTTTTAGACCCACTTTCTGTTTGGTGTCTGCATGTTTTGGGTTTTTTTGGGGGTTTTTTTTTTTTGGAAGGGGTATATTTATGAAATTAGGAGATCATTGAGCTCAAAAATCCTTAATGGTAGTTAATCTTATCTTGGAGAATTCTAGCCAAGAGATTCCTCTTAGTGAGATAGATAAAAGAATCCTGTAATTGTATGATGGTGTTCTGCCTCTCATAACATTGTCACCGTACACACAGCAAAGTTTGCAAATCATTAGCTATGTTTAAGATCTATTGTCTTAAAATTAAGGATGCAACTTTCAGTCAGGCCTTTTTTCAGGTACAATGTATACCCAATAAAATTTAGAAAACAGCTTTGGTGTTATCAATATATTTTTTAAAGCACTTAAGTGTTCCTTTTTACTTCTAAACGATAAAATGAAGAAAAAAAATTACAAAGTTCAAAATTTTATGTTTGTATTTCAGCAATTTGCCAACAAACTTTTTAAGAGAGGGCTTCTATATTGAAAATGAACATTCTGTTCCATTTTTAAAATGAAACATTTCATCTCAATAGATTTGAAAATAATTTTCACAGTAAAATTTAATGAGCTGTATGAGGTATGCACATACATTTTTATTGTATAAATCATTTATGCCTTTATTTTTTATTGTATTTTTAGATGAGCAGTGTTACAGACATTCCAGAGAAGGAAGATTTAGAATCTCTTCGTTTGGAAAGAGATCAGCTGAGGGACGAGGTACAAAGGTTAAAGGTTAGTATTTGTTGGTACATGTGATTGTAAATATCTTTAGAGATATCAGGGCTTTCAATATTTTTCAAGTGTACCAGTACATATGTACTTCAGTATTTACAGGCTGTACTTTTCATTTTAAATTTAAACATTTTTCATGAATATCTTATACAACACGCTTGGGGTATGGTGTTTAACACCACTTTCAACAATATTTCAGTTATATTGTGGCAGTCAGTTTTATTTGTTGAGAAAACCAGAGTACCCAGAGAAAACCTCGGACCTGCCGCAAATAAATGACAAACTTTATCACATAAAGTTGTATCAAGTATACTTAGCCATGGGCGAGATTCAAACCCACAACTTTAGTGGTGATGGGCACTGATTACACAGGTAGTTGTAAATCCAACTACTATGCGATCACGACCATGATGGGCCCCAACATGTTTTAGAATAAGGAGGTACAAAATACCGAGTTATATGGGTAAAAGTGCATGGTATCACCCCATTTTGAAAGGCCATGAGATATCAATAAAATTAATGTTTAATAGTGGATAAAAAGGAAAAAATTTCATACACTGACCAATAATATTTTCCTAAGCAAGTAAAATTTCATGAACTAACAATTACCTATAGATTTAGATAAAAGTTGGAAGAAATGTCAATAACTCTTAATGACTATATCCTCCATTTATCGACTGAGGATGATTAAAATCTGTAGTATAGTGTATAATGGAAAATTATCAATAACTTTGTGACAACACAATTCTCATATTTTATATTCTTATGAAATATATGTATACAACAAAAATGACCAGGCTTTGATTTTTCAAAAAATAATAATTTAAAAACATAAATCAAAACTCAGCTGAGATTTTTATCGAACAAAAGTCAGCAGTTTCTCAAGCTGAGATTTAGCAGTTTCACTTTGCTTCACATGTGTTTATCCTGCCATGTCAAAATAAACAAAATAATGTCAGATGTAATAAAAACAGTTGAAGCAGACGTCATATTGCAGGCCATTATAACTGTTTTCATGGGTGTCCTCTGTCGCGATTTCGTTACACTGAAACACAAAAATGAATCGCTGAATCTACAGAAACTCGAATGATTACCGCTCTTTAAATAAATGCACAAAGCGACCGACTGCCATGTTTTCAAAATAATTACCTTACAATAACAGTAATAGTGAATCATTACAGGCTGTAAATTAAAATCATGACCGACCGATCTTAAATAAGCAGTTAATTGTTGTGGGTGGGAATTTTTCCTGTGTCCTGGAAATGACTGTTGAATACAAGAATGACTGTATTAGAATAGAAACTGGATTCAATATGACATGATTGTTTTGTTTTACATCTTTACAGATTGCTCTGAGTGAAAAAGACCATTATCAGACTGTTGCAGAAGAAGAGCTTGCCAGAATTAAAAAGGTAAAAAAATGATTATGAAATCTTTGTTAAAATATAGTTAACTTAGAAGAACTTTATGATTATTCATAATTTTATCTTGACCAATGGCCATGAGAGTTTTAGTCATCAATTGTTGATTTGTCTTCTGTCTAAGCATTTGTATAGATGTGCATCTAAAAAAGAGGCCACATATGATATGATACCACCTGATTGTCTGAAATATTGAGAAGGTACCTTAAGAAAATACTCTGTCCTATTTAAACCAAGCATTCTAAAACTGTCAAATAATCTGGTCTTAAAGTTCTGTTTTAGTTGGTATTTAACTGGGAAAAAGGACTGGGGGCTATAAGGGCCTTATATGGTCCCATATTTAATGAATTTTAGAAAATACTTGATCAAAAGTAGATGTGTTTTATTTTATAGACGACATCATACTTTTGATGTTAAAACTTGTTTCCAACAAAATCGGTACGTTGTTGATGTCATTGTGACGTCATGAACGTCATTTATGTACTGTATTTCGTTGAATTTTGTCGATATTTCGACAGTTTTTGAAGAAATTAAGCACCTCCACAGTCGTGGACCAAAAATTAACAAAACACAAATACTGTTAAAGTATTTTTTTGGTGCACGACTGCGGAGGTGTTAAATGTTCAAATATTACAAGCGCTTCTATGACTTTTCGAGATTTGAGAAGCACGCTATTTCCTATCTTTGCCGTAAAAAACAATGGTATGTCGGCATGTAACCAATTAACAGTTATATAAGATAAATATGAAATAAACACAACTTAATCCTAAATATTTTTTTCATATGCACCCAATTATTGATTAGATATTTTATTCCGAGATACTGAAATAATTATTACTACCGGGATACTGAGATAGTTTTAATACCTATCGCTGCTACTTCTAAAATGAAGTAAAAAAAGTTTGATCCCAAAGGAGTTGTAGATATTTTTGAGTGCAATCCGATATATCCTTAAATAATTATCCAAGAATTTTATTTAGCTTAGACATGGCGTTAGTTTATCATCCCGCTCATAGAACTTGGAATGATGTGGGAAAAAAAACGGAACCAAATTTGTTCACAGGAACTTATGTTAATCATTTTATTTTTCTAAATATATCAATCAAATAGAAACTAGAACTGTTCAACCACAAACAAACCTTCTTACGTTCGAATTCATCAACATAAATACAAAAATCTGGATTTATTTGATCAAAAGAAAAAAGAAATATTTGATTCCCGGAGACGACGGAATATTAGTAAAAATACTTAAAAATTACTTATACATAAAACTTTTAAGAATTTTTTTCTGGAGATTTATTGAAGTCTGTATAGTTAAATGTTCAAATATTACAAGCGCTTCTATGACTTTTCGAGATTTGAGAAGCACGCTATTTCCTATCTTTGCCGTAAAAAACAATGGTATGTCGGCATGTAACCAATTAACAGTTATATAAGATAAATATGAAATAAACACAACTTAATCCTAAATATTTTTTTCATATGCACCCAATTATTGATTAGATATTTTATTCCGAGATACTGAAATAATTATTACTACCGGGATACTGAGATAGTTTTAATACCTATCGCTGCTACTTCTAAAATGAAGTAAAAAAAGTTTGATCCCAAAGGAGTTGTAGATATTTTTGAGTGCAATCCGATATATCCTTAAATAATTATCCAAGAATTTTATTTAGCTTAGACATGGCGTTAGTTTATCATCCCGCTCATAGAACTTGGAATGATGTGGGAAAAAAAACGGAACCAAATTTGTTCACAGGAACTTATGTTAATCATTTTATTTTTCTAAATATATCAATCAAATAGAAACTAGAACTGTTCAACCACAAACAAACCTTCTTACGTTCGAATTCATCAACATAAATACAAAAATCTGGATTTATTTGATCAAAAGAAAAAAGAAATATTTGATTCCCGGAGACGACGGAATATTAGTAAAAATACTTAAAAATTACTTATACATAAAACTTTTAAGAATTTTTTTCTGGAGATTTATTGAAGTCTGTATAGATCATAGATGTAAAACTGTTGATTAAATAATAAGATTTCTAATGGCAAGTGAAAGAAATGTTCTTTTAAGATAGAGAACTTCCAATTATCTCTGTAGTCCTTTCTCGTTTTCATGATCTTCATATTGATACATTCATTTAGAGTAGCTCCGGTTATCATCGAATATTGTGGTTTATTAGCCACTTCAGAATGTGTTCCATTCCTTTGAGTTCAAACGACAGTGCATCTATGATGCATGTAATTGTTTATTGAATGGAACGTTTCCTTTCGGGTTGTCGTGCTATTCAAACCATAGCATGATTTCAATTGGTGTATTTTCTGGTGACCATGTAAAAGATACCCGCCCACAAAAAAATCGTCGGCATCAATTTAGCACATAAGTGTATCCATCTTCAGGGGTGTAGCTACCTTAGGCCCAAAAAGGCACGTGCCTATACATAAGTTTGACCATTTTTTTTTTTATATAAAGCAATCCTCCACTTTCCGACTGGTATGCACATGTAGATATCTTCCATGATTTTGTGGATGATGTTTTTAGGTGGTCTCTTGTAGATGATAAGCCAGAGATACTACTTGACACTCTACATGCAACAAACCGTGATTTATACCCAACTATGTACAGCATCATCAGTAGCTTACTGACACTATCGGTGTCATCAGCAACAAGCGAGAGATCTTTAAGTGGAAGGAGACTCGTGAAATCCTACTTAAGGTTGCATATGGGCGATAAACGACTGTCCAACTTATACACAGACATGTGCAAGTCAACTTGGATTTGAAAAACAATGAATAATTCATGATGAATAAATAATACATGTATTTTGTTATCCCTTTCGGCATTAAAGTTTCGAAGGGTATCAAGTAACATGGCCATTCATCCATCCGCGAGAGATCTGTCTGGGTAGCCAAGGACGTTAAAGTTCTAGTTAGTCAGTAGTAGTATTGTCAAAAAGGGACAAAATTATCTGAAGTTCATGTTGTTAAAAAGCACTTTCAAGCTGATCAAAAACTAATTGGTTGTACGTTGAGATAATGACTTAAAACAACTGACAATTGTCTAAAACTAAACTGACCAGTAGTAACTGAGACAGAAATAATAATAACTAATGACTTGATGTATAACTGATGTAATATATAAGAGTAGAGGGGCCGTCGTGGTCATGATCATATGGTAGTTGGGTTTACAACTACATGTGCAATCAGTGCCTATCACCACTAAGGTTGTGAGTTCGAATCCTGTTCATGGTGAGGTGTACTCGATACAACATTATGCGATAAAGTTTGTCAGTGACTTGTGGCAGGTCAGTGGTTTTCTCTGGGTACTCCAGGTACTCCGGTTTCTCCACCTATAAAACTGACCGCAACGATATTATAGGGTTATTGCACTAATATTGAGGAGTATTGTCCCGAGCAGTATGTCATATTGTACGAGCTTGCGAGTGCAATATGATATACTGCGAGGGACAATATTCCTCAGTATTAGTGCAATAACCCTTTTATAATATAGTACCAAATATTTCAGTCTGTGACAAATACATTTAACCATATTTCTTTGCAACGCCAACTTTAGCAATATTTCAGCTATATCATGGCGTGAACAAATTTTAATATTAACTTAGACACCTACAAGACCCCTAGAAATAAAACATAAAACATACTGGTCTATAAAACAATCAGATAATATATACAAATAAAAGAAATATTAAAAAGATAACACCATATATTTAGAACATATGTTATACAACTATATTTTAAGATACAAATCAATTTCTTTTAAAAATTTCAAAATTGTGTCGCCTACGACATTTGTGAATAAATCGCATAAATTGTTGACATTGTAGAAGTTCTGACAAACATCAGCAACATCTACGCAGTCAATCAAAATATGTTTTATTGAATAATTGGAATTACATGGAATACATTCCGGTCGTTCCTCATTATTTAATAGATAACTATGTCTTAATCTACCATGTCCGATACAACATCTGGTCAAGACTACCTGTTCCTTCTGATTATGACCGTACGAACAAGGAGTCTTGCCAATTATGGAATGTATTTTGTGTAATTTATTATGAATTTGCTGGTCCCAGATGTCTTGCCAGCATTTTAAAATATATTTCATAATAAAAGGTTTAAAATCATTATAAGGAACAATTGGATAAAGGATCATTCAATGTGTTCTTGGCTTCCTTGTCATCGACTGTGTTCCCATGGATACCTATATCACTAGGGATCCATGTGAAAATTACATGTTTACCAATAGCAACAAGGCTTTTATAAATTTCAACAATTTTTAAAATAAAAGGCTTTTGAGTTTTACAACTCTCAATTGCCAACAGGCAAGAAAGAGAATCTGAACAGATCATGAATTTACTCTTATCAGAAGAGGCAACGAACTTCAAAGCAAGAAGTATTGCATTATCGGTCAAGATGCAATATTTTTAACTCATTTGGAATTGCTCTACTTTTTAGGTATATTTATAAAGGAAGACTAGTAAAAATGTTGGAAAATATTGCATTTTTATTTTACAAAGAAATCTACATAATAAAAATATTTGATACGATATTATAAAACTGAAATATTGTTGAAAGTGGCGTTGAGCACAATAAACCAAACCATGAACCATAAATCAACAGCCACTTTCCATGAGATCTCTTATTCCAAGGCTTGTTATCAGTTTATCAAAAAAAAAAATCTCACAGCTTCGTCACTACAATCATTACACATTAAACATTTTGCTTCACACCATTTCCCAAAATATTTCCATATTATAAAAAAAGCGATATTGAACTTGCCTTAACCCACACATTGACAATATTTTTTATATAGATTTGTAGTGGCTGTATGTAAAAATGTACTGGAGTATATTATCACATTGTTTGCGGTTAAGAATTAAGTGCGGTTAAAAAAGTGTTTAAAAAATTTGAAAATAACAACTATTGTCAAATTAAATCTATCTATTAGATCTTTAAGATGGTTCTGTTTTACATGCCTGTACATGTGATATTGTTGTTTATTATTTTAATACCAAACATTACAAGAAAATGGATCGTTTGTTAATGGTTTACTTAATTAAAATATCGGTATTTTCTTTCCGTTTCAAAACGATGGCATGAAAAACAACACATACCAATTTAGACATAATGTGTTCTATGTCACCAGTTTTCGACGGTCAATGTTAATAAATTACTGAATTGATATGACCTCAATATTTACATTATCAATATCATAGCAGATCATTTTTTTTTAAATCAAAATTGGTATGCACTAGATTCCTTTTTATGTAATTAAAGCTTTTTTAACGTGACGAAAAAAGACATTTTCAATGTGAAATAATAGATGTGGTACGTAGTTCTTACATTTAAAGATGACATTTTTATATCAGATTTCTTGCGATCATTTTAAGCTATTTTAGCATCATAATATAACATCTAACAAATGAAGCGATCAAAATAATGAGAGATTTTATCACGTGAAACAAACCGTCGAAAACAGATGACCGTCGAAAATGGGTGACGTTGCGATATTACTATTTGTTCACTTTAATTTCATAATACAGCTTTGGAACATGTTTTTTTTTTCTCCTGAAATCAATACCACATTGCATATTAAGTCAATTGCATGCTTTGTTTATTGAGTTTTATTCTTTTTGTGTGTGTTTTTCTAAGATATGCATTAGAATACAATGATACGTCGTAAGTTCTGTATTCTGAAAAAAATTGACGTTCGTTGCTTTCACTACCTAACTTTGTTGGTCCGCTGTGAGGAAATAGGTGCACATATTAACTATTTGTATTTATTTCTGAAAAGCACATATAGGGAATATATTTTGGAGAAAAAATTATCGACATCTGAGGTGGAGCCGATATTGGCCCTTATAGCCCCCAGTCCTTTATAACATACAGACATATTTTTTTTATGTCACTATTTCAGTTGCATGGAGAAAATAAGTCTATTTATCTGGACATATTTATATTTGCTGATCAATTGTAAGAGACCAAGCAACACTGATCACTTTTCCAACTTCAGTGCTAGCTCACTGAAGCAACCATCCACAGATAGACATTATCCTGATCCCGATACTTAGCCAACAAGTGATAGTTCTTACTGCTTAATCAAGTGCTTTGCAGAGATTTTTGAGAAGTAACTAATACCAAGTTTATATTCTTTGGGTTGACCGGACCGAGGAATGAACCAACTTTCTACCTCGCCCAAGACGGATCTTTGTAACCATTACACTACCAGTGCTGTATATAATGAGTGTAGAGTTCCATTTGTATTTAGAACAACTATAAAATGAACAGTGTTAATTGCATAATTTAAAAGTATTTTCTGACTAAAAATTAATTTTGATTTTCTATGATAGAGAGCTATGGGTGCTGTTGATGAGACCAGATCATTGAGAGACAAAGTTCAGCTGGCTGAGCAGGCACAGAGGGCTGCTAGGAGTATGGAGCAGGATTATGAAGAAGTTGTGCAGTTACTGGAGGGAGAAATAGCCAAATTAAAACAACAAATGAGACTACATGGGGTATGTAATGTTGATTGATTGTTGTTTAATGTCAAGAGAGCAGTATTTCAGTAACAGACAATAAATTGTAAAATGTAAAATTGTGGCCCTGTGACAGGCATTAGAAATAAATCAACTTGTATGGTGGCCATGGGATGGGCATATTAAGAAGGGGAGATAATAAATAGGGTCCGAAAAGTTATGCCTTATATTAGGCCATCAACGACCACTCCCAAGTAACTGTTGCTGATGCAAATTTTCTTTTGCGACCAAGAAGCATGAATCTCCAAACATGAGACACTCTTTTATCTCCCATCCTTAGATCCGCTTCAGTGTTTTATTTATCTTGCACAACTTATGGATCCCTCAGTAGAGAATCGAGGATCTATTACCATATCCTGTCGTTCCTAAACTATTCTATGTTCCGTTATGACAACTTTTGATCTAAGGAAATTGGGAGTAACCGATCGTTGTAAGATTAAAAAAAGTCAAAACTGACTTCTTTTTATAGCTAATGATATACAATACCTATAAAGATGAGCTATATAACATGTGGAAATGAAACATCCCTGGTTATAATCAACTTAGGTTTATTAAGAAATGTTTTTTACACAATGAAAATAGACCACCTGCAGAAAGTTGTTTCCCCTAGTGTAAATTATCTGAATTAATGTATTTATATGATACACATTTGTATAAAATTAAAAAAGTGAAGGACGTCCAATGAAAACAATAGGCAGATTTGTATTCAGCTTTCACCCTTGGGACAAGGGGGAAATGACCCCGGATAAGGTAAGTGATTGCTTATTTAAGATCATTTGATCCAGATTGCCAGTTCTTGTTGGTATTGATTTGTGTATTACTATTACATGATGGTACATTTATGTAGTTAATTGGAAAAAATGGGGATCGCTTTGTAATGCTGCTGTGTTTTTTCAATGATTAACCATTAATTAGTGGAGGAGGGCTATGGTATTTAATGCCACTTTCAACAATATTTCAGTTATATCGTGGCGGTCAGTTTAATTGGTGGAAAATCAGGAGTACATGGAGAAAACCAGATATAATTTTGTATCGAGTACACCTTGTCTGAGAGGGGTTCACAATGTTAGTGGTGATAGGCACTGATTGCATAGGTAGTTATAAATCTAACTACTATACGATGACGACCACGACAGCCCCTTACATTATTTAGTAGATCCTTTAATAATTTGATAGCTTAATTGGTACAATCATGTATTGAGAACACCTCCAGAGTTAAATTTCCAATTATTTTTAAGATGATTTAATGAAAACTGATATTAATTTATGAATGGAACAAATTATTGATTATTATGTATGTTTTTTCTCTCTCAGGAAGTAAATCCTGCTACACAACAAAAGATAGCAGTTCTGACGTGTCAGTTGAGAAAGTCGGAAGCTGGCAGAAAAACTTATGAAGTGGCAACAGAAAAGTTGTTACAGTTTGTTGAGGTAATGATATATATATAGGTCTATGTTATAAAAATCATCTTCTGAGTAATGTAGGTTACAAAAGTTATAATAAAGTAAGTTGTTACTAGATTCAGGATCATAGGAGAACTACATAGCTATACACATACAAATGGGAGATAATAATAGGTTATTATACAGTGTTATGTTTATGTACAGTATGGAAAGATATTGTACGAGTCTGTATTGTATTGAAAACCCGTATTGGACGAGATGCCTGCAGGTCCAATATGGATTTTCAATACAATACGGACGAGTACAATATATTTCTATATTGTACATAACACTGTATAATGACCTATTTATTATACAGCTGAAATGATCAATACTATAACAACAGTTTTATGTTTAACTTTTAATACAGTCTAAATAGAACAACTGCACAACAGTATTTTGTTAGAAAAATGTTCTGTATCAATACAGATCTTGTAATCTCTAAAAATGAATTAAAAACAGCAAAATAACTGATCAACAATTATTCTAAGCAACTTTTTTCCCCTCAAACTGTTAAATATCGAACAAGTTAATTTGATTGTAGATTACAATTTAAAAAGAATTACTAGCAGACAACAAAAACCAACGAGTTACTTCCCTTACATAATGAACACTACGGAAAAAAACGTATTGGACGTCCAATACGGAGAAAATATGGCTTCCGGTTGTACAATACGGGAAAAATAATGTACGGTCACATGTCTTAAATGGATGTTTTTGATTGGATTAAAATTATAGCTGTATAATAACTGATGTAAATGATGCATTTTACTTTACAGTTTATTTATTTGGTCATGATATAGCTGAAATACTGGTAAAGTTGGCATTAAACACAAATGAATGAATCAATCAATTATGCATCGTTTCATTGATATTGGTGACATTGTTGACTATCACTGTTTAAACTTTCTTTTCATAAGTAGATGAATAAGTGGTGATTTATAGACATAATTCATGTCCTGGTCGGGTTAAACCAAAGACAACTTGTTCTGGTTCAAAATAATGAGGTTTGACTGTCCATTCAGCAATCAATCAGTATTACTCTAAAAAAAAAAAATTCAAAATGTTTTGGTGTTAGGATTGAAATTAATTACTGTTGATATGACTAAGCTGAATATGGTAGAGGTAAACCATTTAAAAAAAAAATAGATGATAGGTTAAGTTATTAAAAACAATATTAAGAAAAATAGGACTTTATTGGTGTTATTCAGTGTCTGGTTAAAGACATATTTCACTGTTAATAATTTCTGTTAATATTTATTTTCAGAACGTACATGAAATAATGACAGGACAAAGTAATGTTTTATCAGTCAGGTAAATACATTATTATCAGAGGTAGGACAAAGTAATACTTTATCAGTCAGGTAAATACATTATTATCAGGGGTAGGACAAAGTAATACTTTATCAGTCAGGTAAATACATTATTATCAGGGGTTGGACAAAGTAATACTTTATCAGTCAGGTAAATACATTATTATCAGGGGTAGGACAAAGTAATACTTTATCAGTCAGGTAAATACATTATTATCAGTGGTAGGACAAAGTAATACTTTATCAGTCAGGTAAATACATTATTATCAGTGGTAGGACAAAGTAATACTTTATCAGTCAGGTAAATACATTATTATCAGTGGTAGGACAAAGTAATACTTTATCAGTCAGGTAAATACATTATTATCAGGGGTAGGACAAAGTAATACTTTATCAGTCAGGTAAATACATTATTATCAGGGGTAGGACAAAGTAATACTTTATCAGTCAGGTAAATACATTATTATCAGGGGTAGGACAAAGTAATACTTTATCAGTCAGGTAAATACATTATTATCAGTGTTAGGACAAAGTAATACTTTATCAGTCAGGTAAATACATTATTATCAGGGGTTATTGTAAAAATATTTATCAGACAGTAAAAAACTACTTCTGAACAATGGTTCACTATTATTATTTGGTACAATGTGTGTATGTATTTCAGCATAGTGAATTCCTTAGTGGACAGTGAATGTTGTTCCTTACCTGCATATGGATCGTTGTTACTCATAGTCACCAAATCAGTACAATTATAGAGGTTAGGGGTTATAGTTATGGTGTTTAATGCCACTTTCAACAATATTTCAGTTATATCGTGGAGGTCAGTTTTATTGGTGGAGGAAAGCGGTGTACACAGAGAAAACCACCGACCTGTCACAAGTCACTGACAAACTTTTATCACATAATGTTGTATCGAGTACACTTCCCCTGAGCGGGATTCATACTCACAACGATAGTGGTGAACGTTAGTACAATTATATACTTTATTCTAATTTGGTAACTAGCAACTCTATCGAACAAGTAAATGTCATTACTGGGTTTCGTTAGATATTTATTTGCAGCATATCAGAAAACAAGGAGCAAATAAATATCCATTTTTAATTAGATTGTCAGACATCAAGAACTCAGTTTATCTACTGGTACAGTGAATATTGAGTAAACCAGAATCCTGTATAAACCAAACTTTTGAATAAAGTCCTTAATTTAACATGCGTAAACCAAACACAAAAGTGGGTCCCAGGGAGGTTCGGTTTGGACAGATGTCACTGTACTTCCAACTGTAAAACAATAAGAAGATTGAAAATCAAATGTGATAAATCCTTGCAAAAATTAATTTAAAAAATCCATGTGTATTTATTATGTTTATATGTATTTACAGACATCAAGGTGAAGCAGCCAGAGGGAACAGACCTCCTGCTTACTTAGGGAAACATAAAAAATTATCACCAAAGACTATAGCTGCTGAGGCTAAAGAAGTTGTCTGTGCTGTTAGGTCTATCATTGAATCTGAACGTTAGTATTTATTTAAGAATTGAACAAAAAATGTGCCTCGGTCCACGCTTTTACATGCCTATAAAACTACAAAAAATGCATTCAATTCTTATAATTATGTCTCCCCTTCAAACGAAGGGAGACATATTGTTTTAGTCTGATTTTTTCTTCCGCTTCTGCTTCTTCTCAGCGAAGCTTGTCCGGACCATAACTTTTTTGTCTTTCCAGATAGGTCAATTATATTTGGTGTGTGGATGCATGACCATAAGGCGGTGTGTCGCATACCATAATGACCTACGTGAGACCTTGACCTTTGACCTCAAGGTCAAATAACAGATGGCAGCATTAAGGGGAGACATAAGTTTTAGGTTTCTAAAACAGTTCTTCCTAGTTACATTTTTATCACATCAAAATTTAATATAGTTGAATTTTTCGTTGTGAATTTTATTTGTGTTAGATTATTTGCTGTTGGAAATTACTACGCCATTGATTGTTTACATCTGACGTCATCATGGAGGCACGTGCAAGTTCGGGTTTGAGTTTTATTGGGATGTAAAACATCTCTTTTATAATCATGTGACAACTTCATAGCGAATCATATTGTAACATTTCGATGAAAAACGGAAGTAATGTAATTATTAAGCTATAATCTGAAACTAAAGAAGTTAAATGTGCTGTTAGACCTATCATTGAATCTGAACGTTAGTATTCATAACTATAATCTGTATCAACCAAAATCTTATTCAGGATACATGTGTATATAGAATAATGGCACTTTGAAGGTCGAGACAGACATTATTGCTAGTATTACAGTGAGTCTGATAGGACAAGCTGAGATACTAGTTATAATGTATGTTCAGATATTCAAAACAGTCGTTATTGTTTTTATCGGTAATGTCATAATGTGTTTGATGTCATACTGACCAATAATTTTCAATACGTTCATTGCTACTGACAATATGACTTTGTGAGATCAAAAGAAAAATGTCCAAATTACTGATAAAAAGATATAATACATAATAGAACAGAGCTCCAGATAATTTTCAAGCCCAAAGGGTAATTACCCCCTACTTTTGAAAATGATGGGTATTTGCACTGTTGTACTCTCTACTTCAGAAAAGATTGCTTACATGTACACTTTTAAAATAATGTTTGACACAAGTGTTATTTAATAAACGCAGGATGCAAGTGAAATGTATATCTCTGTTTAATTTGACACAATTGTGTCATGTTTATTAATAAAATGTTGTAAATATTTAGTTTTTTGCTCGTCGTCTTCGGCAGTTTTCACAGCCGTTTTGATAATGTCATCAATGATTCCTTTAACTATACTGTCACTAGACACAGATGAAACTGTCAGGAACTTAAGTATAGAATTTTCCGTATCGCTTTTGCGCTTAGTAGCACGCTTATTCATGTTCTTGCTCATTTTCGGTAATCCCTCATTTTCAACGAACAGCGTGTTCCCAAATTTACTTTCGTTTTAGTTCTTACTTATTACGTAAACCGCATTTATATGTAATATTGACCGCGATTGGATGATTTATCGTAAACATCCAATCAGATCTCTTTTGACATCGATGCTTAGAAAGGCAAACATTCGGTACCCCTCGAATGTATACGCTCTCTCCTTCGAAAAATATAAAGGGGGGTAATTACTGGGAATTTCTCAAAGACAAAAATGTATTGTTATGTACACGACTGTACAAGTACGCTCCGAATTTGGAAAGTTTGCTTACACAGCAATATGTATGCATAATGTGTACACTCTGATCTGATAATACATGCGTTTTTACTCCTTTTCATAGCGTAAAAAACGCAAATACACAGCTTATCTGGAGCTCTGATAGAATATCATATATAGTCATTAAACTTCTACAGAACAAAAACATCATCATTCGTTACGCTTGGTGGAGATAGTCATATGATAGAATTAAATGTCCAAGAGAAAGGGACAGTTTGCTAGGTCTTTGACAATTTGATGATTGAAAACAAAATGGCAAATTAAGCCTTTGAATCGCATATTGTTGCAGTATTTTGAATCCACCATTTTGGAATGAGTTATTTCACTTTTTGACTTGTTGAATATTTCATCAAAACGGGGGGAAGGAAGGAGGGAGGCATATGTTTTTTTCATCAAAGACAACCTTTCATTGATACTCAGTTTTCTATAATAACATGGCTTGGTTTGACAGTGGTTTATGTGTTTTCAGCTTTACCCTATGGCTGGGAAGAAGCATACACAGCAGATGGTATGAAGTATTATATCAAGTAAGTACAAACTTCTTCAAACCAAACTCTTTAGGATATTTGTTTTATCATATATAACCTACTGTAAGTTGATCAACATATAAGTCAGAAGGCCTTTCCAACCTGGAACCTTGAGGAATTATTATACCCCACTCATGGAGAGGGGGCTATATTGCAATCACCTTGTCCGTCCGTCCGTTTGTCCATCCGTTCACACTTTCGTAATAGATATCTCAGCTTCTACTGGAAGAAATGATTGCACATCTACTTCCTGTTTACCGTGCGACTTACAAATGAACGAGTGGGGGTATTCTTAGCACGACGTAGCGTGCAACATCTTGTTATAGACCTGCTCATCAGAGTAAATCGATCAGAAATAGCTGGGAACAGATGAGTGTACAAATAAAAACTTAGATATCTAATTTAATGTGCATGACATGTTTCTGGAGTATCCTTCATTGGGTAAACACACAATCAAAAGATTGGAAAATAATTGAAGTCTTTGGGAGCAAGTATTAAGCCAAAGGACCTACACATGCTGTATACAGAAAATATTATAAGGTTTCATTATATTATTCTGTATATATAAAAATCAGTTGTTTCTCTTCATCATTTTTTTTATTTAATTACATTTTAGTGTCACCAGTTTGGTATTTATTAAATTTAGAATATTATGTTGTTTACATGGTAAAAAAAAGGATTGGATGCCTATGTACATCCTTTCCAATACAAGATGGATAGAATGATCACATGTGTGATATACACACATATGTATATAAACGTATATCAATGATATTGTAGTAAGTCAGGGGAGACAATCCTCCCTTAAGAATACCTGGTAAATTCATGGATACTTTTTCTTATTTAATGAGTGAGTAGTAATTGTTGTATTAACACCAAATGAACAATTTTTCTGCTATATCATGGTGAGAAAAAGCTACATTTCAATAAGATGATGCAGTGATGATGTTCACTTTGTACTAGAACAACATACTTAATAGGATTTTTATAGTGCTAGCTCAATATAACAACAGTCCACGTGTAGACATTTCACTCTGTCACATTATCCTGATTCTGAGCCAACCAGTCTTTGCTTTTACTCCTTAATGTTGCGTGTGTAGCGGAGAAGCAGCAAATACTAATTTTATATGTCTTTGGTTTTATGCAACCAGGGATCATTACAATGATCTGCCACACTCAAGGCGAGTATGCTAACCATTACACCACCGATGCAGTTCTTAATTAATGACAATTAGTGAATCTTAATCAATGACAAATAGTGACAATTAGCACCTTTGGTGCAATATTGCGAAGAGAAATTGATTCTCGTAAAACCAATCAGCAATAGTGTATATTGATAGAATTATTAGAAATTATTGATGGTGCAATGTTGTTGTTTGTTTACAATATAAAATTGTTCATTTTTCAGTTAATGTGTTGTTTGTTTACAATATAAAATTGTTTATTTTTCAGTCATTTAACACAGATAACAACCTGGTCACACCCAAGGTCAGGAGTTCAACAGTTCAACACTATTCAGGATAAAAACAAAGAAGAACAGAAGTCAACATAACAACCTGGTCATGTTCGAGATCAGGAGTTCAGCTAAACAGTTTGTTACTATACAAGATAAAAACAGAGAAGAACAAAAGTCAGCGTAACACACAATGCAATCATCTATACATATAGCTAGAGATTTGTCATCTTTATTTATTTATTTATTGTGTAAGATGTCAAGGTTGTTCCATAAAGCATTTCAGATTTCTGTCAGTATTTTACCATGTACAGTGAAACTTATTTAAACCAGGGCTCTACGATTCATACCAACTCCCACTAGCCCCTGGCTAGTAAGGAAATATTTTTTACTTGCCAACAAAAGTATGTTACTAGCCAGATTAATAAAGATACTAATTCGTACTATATAACTCCAATATGTATTTATTTCTTTGGCAATAACAAAGGCAATTTTATTATAAGTCCAATTTCATTTTTTTTTGGACTGTTTTTCAAATGACTGAAGTATTAAAACTTGAAGATGGTTTACTGGAGCTAAAAATGTACTAGTATATTATAAGTTAAGGAATGGGCTTTTGCTGATACCATATATTGAAACATTTTTCATTTTTCTGACTTTTATTATGATAAACAAGACTTTCACGTTTAAACTTTTTCTTTCCAGTAACAAATTCGGTTTTGCCAGCAATATCTGGTCCTGCCATTCGGCAAACATCACAAGACATAACATTGCTACTGTAATCGTAAATAATGAGCCACAAAAACTCAGACTTCCAGACATCTTGGAATTTACGCTTTTCAGCTTTAGAACCAGAACCTTCATTAGTGTTTTGGCTTGATACTTCCGTCGATGTTGCATCAGGCAGGCCAGCTTCACGATCAGTTGATTCAACCAGTTTATTCTTAGCGAGAGAAAAAATGGAAGAATATTTTGTTTTTACACATCGTGGTAACTTTCAAGCGTTAAAAGTACGTGATTTAAAACTTTCGTATGTGAGTCAATTGTGATATTTAAAAAACCAGATAATCAAAGTCGGAATTTAAATTGAAAAATATCACCGGTGACGGAACGAAAAATTTCCGGAAATATCAACTTGCTGTCTGGCTATCAATACAGAATTTTTACTCGCATTTCACAAAAGTAACTTGCAAATGCAAGTGTTTTGGTCGCAATGTAGAGCCCTGATTTAAACCGAACCTTCTTACCTTTGTGTTCAGAATAAACGGTTGTTTGGCTTGTGCAAGTTAAACTAACAAATATTTCCTAGTTTGGGACTATATTTTAAGTTTGGTTTATAGAGGATTTCATTTTATTCAGTGTTCAGTTTAGACAGGTTTCACTGTATAAATAAAAATGATTTAAAACAGAAGAGAGCACATCACAAAGATATTCTGTATAAATTGTTTTAATCGTAAAATCTATTATTTATTGTATATACTTATATCCTTGTATGGTTTTTCCAGATATATGTAATTTCTATGACCAAAGATATTCAAATATTTTGAAAATTTGTCTCCATAGCAACCAAATGTATTAATGTTGTAAATTGTTGCATTCTGTTTTGGTTGAACATCAAAATAGGTCTTTTGATAATAACACAAAATGGTCATTCTATTACATGTATGTGAAATTTATGCAAATTTTTTATTTCTAAATGATAAGATATTTATATTTTATATTTTAACACACAAGATGAAAAACTGCAATACAAATTGTTGGTTTTTTTTACCTGATTTTCGAATGAATTTTCTTTATACTTTATAGACTTAAATACACAACTTTTTTTGTGTAAAAACAAAAAAACATGAATTTTATTTTGTTAATCATTAAATTCTAAGTAATTCCTGTGATAAGATCAAATTAAAATCAAGTAACCTATAATTCTCAAGAAATTCTTGTATGAAATATTTTGCAAATTTTATTGAAATATTGTGAATTTGCAAATTAGGTATGGAAAAAAAAATGTCAGATTTTTTTAAATACACATACACAGAGAAAAAGATTTTTTTTTTTTTATTTTTTTTTTTTTTTTTCTCAACTGCAAAATACATCAATACAGAATAGAGTACAATAATATAATAATATATAAAACATCATACAATATATATAGTAAAGTACAATTAAATCTTCTTACAATCTTTTCCAATATATAATCATATGTATATTGCAGTGGAGGTTTTTTTTTTTTTTAGAATATAAAAGATGAGAAAAGAGGTATTTTGCAGAGTTTAAAATCGTTTACTATTGATATATGTGATAAATATTTTTTGTAAATTAGGAAAAAAAGTAGATAAGAATTTAATGTATTTTTAAAAAGAAGAAGACACAGAGAAAAAGATGGTTAATTTACATTGTTTTAGTTTTGGGAATTAATATATTTTTAGAGCATTCTGTACATATTCTGTTGGTTTTTTTTGGCATAAAAAATCATGACAGCTAGCAACCTTCTAAGACTACTAGCAAAATAATGATCATGTAAACACATCAAACTACATTTGTACATATGCAAATTATTAGACATATGTAAATATCATCCAAACTCAAGATTAATCCTGACACATGAACTTAAAAGTATGATATTAATATTAAAGTTGATAACCTTGAAAATAAATCATACTGAGTTATAAAGACATGAACAGTTGAAAGGATTGTGGAATTATTGAAGTGCAAAAGAAATGGAAATACATGTATTCATATAAAATTGCCAAAAATTGGCCATTTTAAACTTTAAGAGGTGTGCTTTAATGCTTTCATGGTGTACTAGCATGTTTGAATGAAATAGCAATGTAACGAGGTAGATCTATGTACTACTGTGATTTCATTTATTTTCGTTAGTGTCAATTTTCATTGATGGGCAGAAACTGAGATGCTCATTTACATTTGAATTAATGGTTTTCATACTTACAAATCACTTCCCTTACGTTGTGCACTAAATTTTATGGTTTTATTAAACCAACGAAAGTCACGAAAATTAGTATTCAACGAATAAAAATGAATTCACGATATATTTATTTTCACTAATTTGCATATTATGATACTTTTTTCATTTATAAAATCACTTCTCATTCATACAACTTTTTCCTGGATATGTTGTTATGGAAACTTGCATTTATGATACATAATTGAAACCAGGTCTTTTATATAAAAAAATATATCATAATCAACAAATTTTATTTAAAGATGGCCATCTTTAAACATCCACAATCATGTTTAAAATAGATCATGACAACAAAATATGTGTCAAGTATGTGTAATCTGTGAGCTATTGTTCCTGTTTTTATATGTAGAGGAAGCCATTATTCATACTGTTATTATAATTTCCATACATATTTATAATCAATTTATAAAATATTTCATATCACACAAGGAAAATTAAAGCATTCCATTCTCACCTGTATTATACATATAAGTATAATCTTCATAAAATTTATTCCACCATATAAAAATGCAAATCAGTGGTTTTAATCTAGCTGATTTGCATATTGATATATGTATCCATCAACCGAAATATTCTTGCCAAAACATGTTATTGTTCACATTCTCACAACGATCGTGTATTTTTTGTCGCATGTAATTTTTCAAGTCTTCCATGAAAAAAAATCCCAAGACAAATATTAATTGATCTGTATAATGATAATGCTTTGTAATATTTCTATTGTACCCAGTTTTTATTATGTTTTTAATGTTTATTGTGCCTTTCAGCTTTTCAGCTTTTGCGAGGCCAACATGTAAAAATTCTGTGTTTGACATTGCAAACCCACGTTTTTATACACATTTTTTGTTGTAAAATAAATAAATTATTTTCAGATTGAAATTTTCATATTTATACATTTGACAAGAAAACACAGAAAGTATCATTAAGCAATTTTAATTAACAGAAATACAGAATATTGACAATAAAATTCAACAGATATTTTACTAAACATCCAATTTGTATTGAAGAGTAGAAAACACTTCTAGAATATCATATAACCAAGATTTTTTTTTTTTTTTTTTTTTCTTTATTAATTACAGCATCTTTATATCATAAAGAATAAAGCAAAATTGCCTTCTGTGCTTCACTTCAATGACTAGTGGGAACATAGAATTGATTGAAAATTATGCTTTTGCATTTCTTCGTTGAAATGATGTACTTTTTTCATATCTATTGAAGAATAAAATTTAACATTGGCTCCAATTTTATCTTGATAAAAATTTGATATATGCTATGATAATCAATAGTTGTAAAAAGGGCTTTTTTACCAAGTGATGCCCACCTAGAAGTTGTTGGTTTGCTGTTTCCTAACCAACAATTTAAGAAATTTGTTGGTAGATGGGCAATTTTGTTTTCTTCGAAATAAAAAAAAAAGTTTTACATGCTTGGAATAGTACAAAAAAGAATTTGAAAAAAAAATTGTTGGTAGGGGCAGTTTTGATGGGTTGATTGGGGAACAGGAAACCAGCATTTTTTTTATAGGTGGCCTTAATAATAAAGGCTCATGTGAACCTCTAGTTTATGAGATACATTCTATATTTATGATATTAACGACATGTAATATGATACATGTATATGGTACATATATACTCACACATGTAATATATTACAGATAAGCACTGTATTATATACTAACCCATGTAAAATAATCAAAAAGATAATTGAAGCCTGTCATAAAATTATTGGTACAATCATATTTAATGCATTCTTATTAAATTTTTCTTATTTCTTATTAAATCTGAAATTTGGACTGATAAGAAGGGGAGTATTTTGTGGGAGTGACCTTATACCTGAGATCTTGTTTTTGATTGCCAGAAGACCTCCCAACAATATCTAGTATAAAATAAACCTTCCTACAAATATGATGTGTTACCAGTAGCATTAAATAAAAATGACTTTTATCTTATTTGCATTAAAAAAGTACTCAAATTAATATTTTCTTTTGTAAACAGTGTTACTGCTAGATTTATATACAACAAATTCTGTTTTTTCATCAAGTTTGCAGGATGAGTTTATTATCAATTACCATTTTACCTGATAATGAAGAATATTTCTTTGATCTCTACTGACTACATAATGTATATAACTTAATTTGGAGTCTCTGTTCTTCCATGATAAAAAATATGTGCCGTGAGTTTTTATTATTTTAGATTTTTAAGAATACATGTTTTTACATATACATATTTTACTTCTAATTCATTCTTTATGTTTCTAATTTGAAAACAAAGATTAAGATCTATTAAACTTAAAAGCACACATATTTCTTTGCATGTGTTATTTTTATCTTTTATTATGTAAATTCGTAATAATTTCTGCTTTTTTTTTGCCTTGATTGCAGTTTATTAACAACAAATTCTTTTTTTCTTTTTGTTTGTAATTTTGATAACTGTGATAGATCTAAGAAAGGATTGTGTTTCAAATTCTGTGTTGTGACTTAATTTTAGTTTAGGAATTTAGATTTGAGTTGTTAATTTTATTTTTAATCTACCTTATATTTATGATTTCATATATTTTGACTGGTATCCCACAGTTGTTGAACATTTATTTAAAATAATCCTCCCTAATTGGATGAAGCTCAAAATTATTCTATTAACAATAAACAGCATTTGTTTATACAATGAACTGACCATGTTCAGGTTTAAAGAGAAAAGGTTGCCGTCGTAGCCATGATCATATGGTAGTTGGATGTACAATTACGTATGCAATCAGTGCCTATCACCACTGAAGTTGTGAGTTCAAATCCCGCTCAGGCAAGGTGTACTCGATACAACATTATGTGATAAAGTTTGTCTGTGACTTGCGACATGTCAGTGGTTTCCTCCACCAATAACGCTGATCGCCACGATATAACTGAAATATTGTTGAAAGTGGCGTAAGACACCATAAATCTAAAGAGAAAAATCTCATTGATGGAATTTCAGTTTTTAAAATTCTGCTTAGAATTTTTGGACATGTGTAGCATATATAACTTACATGTTATTCTTTGTCACTGTAAGCCCGAGAAATAATAAAACAATGATTTAAACAACTGCGATATTTAACGTAGTTGTATTTTTAGTTTTATTTAATTTTGCAAAATAATTACCTCATTTGTCTATAAGTAGAAATTCCATAAGTAGAAATCTGTCTTGACCAAGAACTAGTCCCCAACAACCCATATCTTGCAATGTATCTGATTTATATCACAATGTCACAGGTGACCATTTTTATACAACTGCAATATGTTTGAGGTCTTGTTATGGTATTGGTGTATCGTCATAAATTTTTGTAGTCATTTTCAATCTGTAGACACAAAGTTCTATTGAATCGATCTTTCTGAACATTAAACACAATGATCGTTGGCACAGAATGGAGCTTCATGTAAATTTTGGGCTTTCTAGCAGCACCCATTTCTAAGCAAGAGGCTCAAAGGTGCCAAAAATGTTTGACCTGCTGTGGTCATATTAAGCTTTCATTAGGCTTTAGACTATTTATGCTCCTTCTGTTTCAAACGTTTTCTAAGTTAATTTTTAAATTAAGATGGTTTTTTTATCTAGTAATATCTTACATTTAATCAGAAAGATGTTTGTAGATAAGCGTAGATATGGAAAATTATATTTGTACTGAAAATTATTTTTTTAGTGAAATAAACTTTTTATGATCAGTGTAATACATGTACATTAAATGTTGTAAAAGTTATGTCCCTTGAATCTGGTCAACACATATTTCCCATGCTTTATCCTCTTATTTATTGTTTTGATTTTACACAATATATGAACTAGTAGGTAGATATATATATATATACATGTATTGAATCAAATGTATCAATGTGCAATATTCGTTTCTATGATATTTAATCTACTTTGTGAAAATTTGAGATTGCTTTTCATCTGTTGTCAATAAACCCAGCACCTCTAAGTCTTCTTCTCTTAAAACACTCGACCAAATTAAAAAGAACTTTTTGAGAATTCTCATTCTTAATTATGACCAACTGGTCACTCTTTCACTACTGAAAATCAAAAATGGATTCAAACTGCAAAAATTTCTTAATGAGGTTCACGTTAAAAATTATTTTTATAAGGTTTTGGTGGAAATTATTTTTTGATGGACTTAGCACAGTAAAAATACAAATTGTTCCCATAAATCAAAATACATTTGGAAAATTATCCAGAAATGTTTGCTATTACCACTAATGTTGCGAGTTCAAATCTCGCTAATGGCGAGGTGTACTTGATACAACATTATGTGATGCAGTTTGTCAGTGGTTTTCTCAGGGTACTCGGATTTCCTCCACCAATAAAACTGACCGCCATGATATAACTGAAACATTGCTGAAAGTGACGTTAAAATACCATAACCCTAACCCCTAATCCAAAAATGTTTGATATATATGTGGAGTCGGTGGACAAGATTCAAAATATTTTAAGTCCAAACTGGTTCATATTTGAATTGAATTTAATTGATAATGATAGAAATTGCATGTTATCAAATATTCTTCAAAAAGGGAGGGGGTAGTGGTCATATGGTAGTTGGATTTATTGCTACGTATGCAATCAGTGCCTATCACAACCCCCATTTCAAACAAGGTGAATGATAATAGGCTTTTTTTTTTAGAGCTGCTGATTTCTTATGACAAATTCATTGCATGAATTTTCTTATTTTGTTGAAGTTTGATATGATTTTTTGTTGCCGAGCTCTTTCACTCGAAAAATCTCTTATTATATTCTCAAACAATCTAGCTATGCATCTTGTAATATTCAAATACATGTATTATAAATAAAATCTGGTGTTAGAACATCCAAACAGTGCATAGTGGAAATACAATAAAACCTGTATTAAGAGGTCACCTTTGAGAAAAAAAATGGCCTTATAAGACAGGTGACCTCTTAAAAGAAGTTCAATACATATGACATTTTCTATGACAGGACAAGTAAAAGGTGACTTCTTAATAGAGGTGACTGCATGAGCTGGTTTTACTGTAAATACTTTGTATTTTATATAATTTATGGAAAGTATTTTAATATTTCAGTATTTAATTTTCAATCAAACTTTGTTATCTTGAACTTTGATGAGTCGTTTACCTGAAAACTTGAAGTACGAATATGGTCTAAATTTGCACTGATAACTCAAACACTCAGCTAATTTGAACTGAAATAGTAGATTCTTACAAATTCGACTCAATGAGGTTCGACTCTAATGAACTGAATCTCTTGTCAAATGAGTAGATGGTGAGTATGTCATCTAGAAAAACCTCACAGAATTCAGTTTTGTATTACACATCTGTCTCTTTATTTAAGATCTACTATTGTATCACTGATCAATATTTAAGATCTACTAGTGTATCACTAATGTATTACTGATATGTATCCACGATCTACTAATGTATTACTGATCTGTCTATGTATTTTCAGATCTACTAGTGTATTACTGGTCTGTATTTAAGATCTACTAGTGTATTACTGATCTGTATTTATGATCTACTAGTGTATTACTGATCTGTATTTAAGATCTAGTGTATTACTGATCTGTATTTACGATCTAATAGTGTATCACTGATCTGTCTTTAAGATCTACTAGTGTATTACTGATCTGTATTTAAGATCTACTAGTGTATTACTGGTCTGTTTTAAGATCTACTAGTGTATTACTGATCTGTATTTAAGATCTACCAGTGTATTACTGATCTGTATTTAAGATCTACTAGTGTATTACTGATCTGTATTTAAGATCTACTAGTGTATTACTGATATGTATTTAAGATCTACTAGTGTATTACTGATCTGTATTTAAGATCTACCAGTGTATTACTGGTCTGTTTTAAGATCTACTAGTGTATTACTTATATGTATTTAAGATCTACTAGTGTATTACTGATATGTATTTAAGATCTACTAGTGTATTACTGATCTGTATTTAAGATCTACCAGTGTATTACTGATCTGTATTTAAGATCTACTAGTGTATTACTGATCTGTATTTAAGATCTACTAGTGTATTACTGATCTGTATTTAAGATCTACTAGTGTATTACTGATATGTATTTAAGATCTACCAGTGTATTACTGATCTGTATTTAAGATCTACTAGTGTATTACTGATCTGTATTTAAGATCTACCAGTGTATTACTGGTCTGTTTTAAGATCTACTAGTGTATTACTGGTCTGTTTTAAGATCTACTAGTGTATTACTGATCTGTATTTAAGATCTACCAGTGTATTACTGATATGTATTTAAGATCTACTAGTGTATTACTGATATGTATTTAAGATCTACTAGTGTATTACTGATCTGTATTTAAGATCTACTAGTGTATTACTGATCTGTATTTAATATCTACTAGTGTATTACTGATCTGTATTTATGATCTACTAGTGTATTACTGATCTGTATTTATGATCTACTAGTGTATTACTGATCTGTAGTTATGATCTACTAGTGTATTACTGATCTGTATTTAAGATCTAGTGTATTACTGATCTGTATTTATGATCTACTAGTGTATTACTGATCTGTATTTATGATCTACTAGTGTATTACTGATCTGTATTTATGATCTACTAGTGTATTACTGATCTGTATTTAAGATCTAGTGTATTACTGATCTGTATTTACGATCTAATAGTGTATCACTGATCTGTCTTTAAGATCTACTAGTGTATTACTGATCTGTATTTAAGATCTACTAGTGTATTACTGATCTGTATTTAAGATCTACTAGTGTATTACTGATCTGTATTTAAGATCTACTAGTGTATTACTGATCAGTATTTAAAATCTACTAGTGTATCACTGATTAGTATTTAAGACCTACTAGTGTACTACTTATCTGTTTTTAAGATCTACTAGTGTATTACTGATCTGTATTTAAGATCTACTAGTGTATTACTGATATGTATTTAAGATTTACTAGTGTATTACTGATCTGTATTTAAGATCTACTAGTGTATTACTGATCTGTATTTATGATCTACTAGTGTATTACTGATCTGTATTTATGATCTACTAGTGTATTACTGATCTGTATTTAAGATCTACTAGTGTATTACTGATCTGTATTTATGATCTACTAGTGTATTACTGATCTGTATTTAAGATCTAGTGTATTACTGATCTGTATTTACGATCTAATAGTGTATCACTGATCTGTCTTTAAGATCTACTAGTGTATTACTGATCTGTATTTAAGATCTACTAGTGTATTACTGATCTGTATTTAAGATCTACTAGTGTATTACTGATCTGTATTTAAGATCTACTAGTGTATTACTGATCAGTATTTAAAATCTACTAGTGTATCACTGATTAGTATTTAAGACCTACTAGTGTACTACTTATCTGTTTTTAAGATCTACTAGTGTATTACTGATCTGTATTTAAGATCTACTAGTGTATTACTGATATGTATTTAAGATTTACTAGTGTATCACTGATCTGTATTTAAGATCTACTATTGTATCACTGATTTTTCTGTCTTTAAGATCTACTAATGTATCACTGATCTGTCTCTGTAAATCTCCGTCCACATTAACAGTTTCTAACATCAATAAAATGTATCAATATAACATCTTTATTTGTTTACTTGAGAATGTGTTTTATTCTCCAGTAAGTGGCCTATGCATCAATAATGTTTGGTGGAGACATTGTTTTCATCCTGTATGTCTGTCTGGTTTTAATTCCAAGATGATCACCACTGCACAGCAAATTTAACAAAGGATTATATTGCAAAGATATATAAAAATTATTCTCATCTGATACCATTGAACCATTTGACAGCAAACACTGCTGAACTATTCTTTGGAAGGTGGGTACTCTTCCAAAGATATATTTTTTGTGTCGATTGGAAATTCAGGATGGCTGCCACTGCAGGACAATTTTTTTATCATAGGACCCTAAAACTAATACAGGGCTCACCAAACCAGACAAAGTGGTGGAAATTCTCGCCCTACATCGGCTGAAGTCGCCCTCCGACTCCAAAGCGAAATTAAAGTCGCCTTGTTTCTTTTTGAAAATCATTCTTTTCTTGCAAATAATCTCCGTTTTATGGTAAAGATGATCGACAAAACAATTGTAATCAATGGAAAATACATAAGAATAAGAGGAAAATGTTTTATTCAAGCAATAAAGAAGGTTTAATTTGTTGACACAAACGAATCACGGCAAACTTCTAAATTTGTACTGACGAAATTCCAGGTGAAAACTAAATCCTAAATCTAAAAATATACAAACAGACGTTTCCTGTACCAAATTGACTGTTGAATTGTGTTATATTCTTATTATTTTAACAAAACTTAGTCATTTGTAGCTTTTCAAAACTAAACAATCTACTTGTCAAGTTTTAAACAATGGCGGTCACAGGGGCAATGGAAATAGGGGAAGGAAACAAATATTTAGATGTCATTCCTATATCTTTACAGATTTCAAGGAAAAGTGATTGATTTGATTTGATTTGATTTTTTTGTGTTTAATGCCACTTTCAGCAATATTTCAGCTATATCATGGCGACCAGTTTTAGTGGTGGAAGAAGCCGGAGTACCCGGAGAGAACCACCGACCATGGACAAGTAACTGGTAAACTTTATCACTTGCGGCTGCAAGTCGAGTGCACCCTTTTTTGTAACTTACAAAGCCGGGCATGAACCCACACCGTGTTGGTGATAGGCTTGTATGAGTTGTTAGGTAATCCAACTACCTAACTCGTTGAGCCACCCGGGCCCTCAAGGCAAAATGAAAAAAATCTAAAATCAACAAATGTAAGATCAATAATGATAATAATATAAATACAAAACATGAATATAAAGTTAAATATGAAGGATATTAACAAGATATTAGCAAAGGCACACTTCAAATGCAAATATTTTTTTTTAAATGATGCGGGAAAAAAACACATTTTTGTGGAATTATGTCTCTGAAGCTGTTGGAAGTCTCCCTGTCATGCCTTCACTTCTCCCTCATGTTCTCGGGAGGGAGAAGTCAAGTTTCCCTATTTTTTGCAAGTGTGGCGAGCCCTGTAATATATATTTTTCTCAGAAACATGGTTATACCCAAATTGTATATGAATAATCATAAAATGGTCTCTTAAATTTTTTCTCCGTGTCGATTGGAAAACCCAGATGGTTGCCACCACAGGGCAAATTTAACATAGAATCCTATGGGATATATATTGCATAATTATTCTTATCTGAGGGTTGTCATGGTCATATGGTAGATGGATTTACAACTACCTCTGCAATCAGTGACTATAACCATTAAAGTTGTGAGTTTGAATCCTGCTCATTGTGAGGTGTAGTTGATACAACATTATGTGATAGTTTGTCAGTGACACGCAACAGGTCGGTGGTTTTCTCTCTGTACCCCAGTTTCCTCCATCAATAAAACTGACCTCTACGATATAAATGAAATATTGTTGAAAGTGGCGTTAAAGACCATAGCCCTAACCATGTTCTTATCTGAAATCTAAACCATTTGACGGCAAACTTAAATCGTTAGAATGTTCTTGTGTGGTCGTCTGCCAAATATCTGTTTTTTTTTTGTCAATTGGAAATTCAGGATGGCAGCCACCATAGGGCTTGTATATTATAGGAGCCTATGAGAAAATGAAGAAAAAAAATATTCTCAGATACTAGAAAATAGACTGACTCGAAATGGTACATAAATTCACTTGCATGGTTTTTCATTTTTTTGTGGATTGGAAATCCAAGTTTGCCTACATCACATTGTTTAAATATGGGAAGATATGTGTATGAATAAACAGCTTTTTCACAAAAAAACTTTGAACCCTAACAGTGAATGAATAACCAGATAAGTCATACAGAGCCTCTAGTTATTTTGTAATGTTGTAATATGGTTACTTGCACCTTTAGCCGATACAACAATATGTGATAAAGTTTGTCGGCGACTTGCGACAGGAGGAGGTTTCCTCTAGTTTCCTCCATCAATAAAACTGACCGCCATGATATAACTGAAATATTGTTGAAAGTGGCATTAAACACCTTAAACCTATCCACCTTTAGCCAGGTGAGCTAAAAATAAAAATAAATGGAGTATCCCTACAGCACTTGTGATTCTTCTTGATCAGCATAACAAAACAACTGAAATTGCTAATGCAGATAATGTAGGTCATGTGTCATGTTCACACGAATCAATACATTTCAGCCAAAAATACAGCCTCAAGTCGAGTAGTATGATTATTATATCAAAATGGAGTCTAATTTTACCAAATGGTAACAAACGTACCGATGAACTAATATATTTTCAAGAAATAAAATAAACGTAATAAAATTTTTAATTAAAAACAAAACAAAACAAATTCTTTTGTCACAAATATTTAGATAATGTCAATCCTTTGTTTAATTGTTCTGTGATTTCAGCAGGATCAGCTGTGAGTCTGGGTAAAGACTTGGCTAACTCTCCTATCAGGTTTATAGGATGCTGTAAAGTAATAAATGCATTGTTAGTCAGACTGTATCTTTCATAATCTGTTCAATCCTGCTTAACAGGTAATTTTGAGTGTTGTTATGGAAACTATAGGTATTTAATATAGATCAGTTACAAACAAAACCGATAGTTTTGATAAGAATTGACCAATAGGTGAAGGAGTTGGAATGAGAGTAATCATCTGTGGAACGAGAGTAATCATCTGTGTGTTTCCAACAATGCATTCTAACATATATTAATGATTTTGCAGCATTCGAATATGATAATTTGGGAAATCTTAAAATGTGACGAGACAAAATGTGTGACATGTAACATTTGTCAACTTTATATGACAGACATCGTCTCATTATAACGTTCTATTCATCTGTATCTGATTCGACTTTGTGCAATAATGTTTACATACCATTTTGATCAAATGCTGCTGAAATTGGTTTTCTGTAATGTCTTTTTGTATTTGAGATTTTTTTACTCTGATAAAATGTCTTCTGGCTGCTTCTTCGTCAATTTTTCGTTCATATGCTCTGAAAAAAAAACAAGTTGAAAGTACATGTACAGTCAAACCTCTATATAACAAATCACTGTCTATAAAGGACACCTCTATATAACAAATCACTGTCTATAAAGGACACCTCTTATATAACAAATCACTGTTTATAAAGTGTGATATAATTTTTCCAATTAATGAATAGTGATTATAAATTTAACCTGTATATAAAGGGCAACTGCTCATAAAAAAGGCCACATTTTCAGGTTCTCTTGAGTGGCCTTTATATACAGGTTTGACTGTATGCAGTATATATTTTCAATGTACATGAAGAAAATATATGAACAACCTACATATGCACATCAAAGTTTGAAATGATGATAAATATCATCTATCATGGATAAGCATAATGTAAATATTGCTAAAATTATTTAATACAAGATATAATATGGATATGCAATATTTTAATATTGGTAGATTGAATGCATTCTTTTCTTTTGATATTTTTATGGTTTATATAACAGAATGAAAGCAACATAAAGAACTATGAAATAATACATGCAGATACGAGATATTGCACACTTTAAATATGGGCTGTAGTTTTATTACTATCAGAGAGCTGTGCAATAATCAACAACCTACAGTCAATGGACATAAGTATTCGTGATTTTCAATATGGCGGCGTCCGAATGCAATACATGTTGATTACGTTTGTTGTCATTACATTAAAACATTAGTTCGGATAAATATGATATTACTGTAAAAGGTAAGTGAAAACAAGACGACGTCTCGTGAGCCGTGACGTCATTTTACGTCTGTTGTGTTTCCTTCCTGTAAATTGCACACAAACGAGATGGGTCGCAAAAGCAAAGAATTGAGCACAGAAACCAAAGAATTGATCGTAAGGTTGTATAGGAAAAAGGAGAGCAGGTCGTATATTTCTGATTTATTGGACATACCCTTGTCAACAATTGACAGTGTTGTGAAGAAATATCGGTCAACTGGAACAGTAGAAAATCGACCACGAAAAGGGAGACGAAAATTGTTCACTGCCCGGGATGAAGTTGGGTTAAATCGGTCTTGTGAAAAAAAATTGTCGGGTACCTTTGCAGGAAATAACCACCAAATTTAATGACAATAAAGATCATTCGTTCAGTAGTGGATCTAGAACTATCAGAAGGAAACTTGCATCTAAAGGTTACAAACGGCAAGCTGCAAAAAAGTGTGTGATTGTTCGCAAAGTCAACCGTAAAAAGAGGGTGCCATGGTGTAGGGAAAGATGCAACTGGACTGTTGATTCACACTGGAGGAAATATATATATTCTGATGAAAGTCAGATAGTTGTTGTATCAAACAACGATATTTATGTTTGGAGGACTGGCAATGAAGTTAACCGTCCGGATTTAGTATGCCGACCTTCCAAACGTAAAGTCAAGATGATAATGCACCTGTACATCGTGCCCGAATTACATAAAACTACAAACAGGAAAATAATATAAATTGTACTACGTGGCCAGCACAATCTCTGGACTTAAATGTGTGTGAAAATATTTGGCTTCGCATAAAGAGGGCACTACAACCAATCGCTGGAAACATCAACACCCAAAACGAACTTATTGCAGAAATTCGACATGTGGGAAAGTCTCCCCATGAACTATATTCAGGGACTTTATCAAACCATTCCAACACGGATACATGAAGTCATTAGAATGAAGGGTCACCTGACAAAATATTAAGGTAGGATATTGTTTTAAACATTTTTATTGAACGTTTGTTCCCAAGTTAAAATTTTGCAGCAATGACATTACGACGTCAAAATCACGAATACTTATGTCCATTGACTGTAGATGTGATATTGCATGGCTTCATGTTACAAATCATTTATACAACCATTTTCGAGTTGAACGGTTAATTCGGAAAACCGTGGTATAAATATTACTTGTAATATTTTCAAGGGAAATAACTGTAGAAAGGCAAGAGATATTTCCGTCAAAATCCACCCTATCCTTTATACATGTAATAAACAAGACAGGACCTACCAAATCTTAAGGTTTTAAAACCAATCGCATGCTGTGAAGTGTTGTATGACTGGTCAATATATTTAAAAGTCTTGCATATGATTGGATGGTTAAAGATAAATGAAAGGTTATCCGACATGACCCCTATGAGATGTTGTTAAATGATTGTGTACAGAAATATCAAACAAACATCCATTTTTTATATGATTGTAGTAATAATAAAGTCATTCAAGAATTAAAAATGTTTGTGAATAAAATATTTTATACCGTTACACTTCTGATTGACTGATAATTTGATTACGATTCATGTTTCACAAGTAACTTTCAAACCCTCGTAGATGAATGTAATTTGTATATTAAAGAATACAATCCCTGCTACCTATTTGTGCCTGTCCCAAGCCAGGGACCTGGATTTCTAATGTCATATCTCGTGGTCTTTTTTATGTTCAATGATTTGAGGTGAGTTGATTGTTTGTTTTGTTGATATTGGTGGAATTTATGAACATCACTGCTTAAAGTTTCTTTTCATAATCCATGTTTAAATATATGATACTTATAACACCACTATATAATTCACAAACATTAGCATTCAACTGTTTTCCTACCTGCATTCTCTACACCTTTTAGGATTATGTATATCATATTTTGCTGCCTGAAATACACATAAAAATTAAATCATTTTAGTAAAATGGAACTTACATGTTTTATCATGAAAAACAAAGTAAAACCAGGTCATTCTCAAATAGTAATATAGTAGTCTCCCCTTTCTACAATGAAAAAGTGGCCTTATAAAAGGGGTGGCCTCTCTTGAGAGGAAACTTTTTGTAGTACATTTGTATTTTATAGGAGGGATAGTCTATGGCGAGAGTGGTCATATAACAAGGAGACTACTGTTCACATGTATTAATTGTTTTCATGTCAAATTGAAAGTTATAAGGGGCTGTCGTGGTCGTGATCGTATATACAATCAGTGCCTATCACCACTAAAGTTCTGAGTTCAAATCACGCTCATGGCGAGGTGTACTTGATACAACATTATGTGATAAAGTTTGTAAGTGACTTGCGGCAGGTCAGTAGTTTTCTCCAGGTACTCTGGTTTCCTCCACCAATAAAATGACTGCCACAATATAACTGAAAAATTGTTGAAAGTGGTGTTAAACACCATAACGCTAACCTTAACCCTAATATTTTCTTACATTTTCCATGTTAGTGATAAGATTTTTACATTTAAGTCTCTCTATGATTTGAGGATCTAAACCATATTCTGTCACGTGGCAACTTTTCTGTAAGTCTGGCCATTGTTTCTCCTCAACTGGTTTACGTCCTGAAATAATGCCACACAAACATCTCAGCATTAATGTTCCCATTTTAAAAGCACTTTAAGAAGTTCAGTTTAATGGTCTTATTATTTACTTAGTTACATGTGTACTATCTATATCCTGTGTACTATCTATATCCTGAATCCACTTTAACCACATCGGTATTGTAATTGTGTGCCCGACTCGAGTGTGGTAGATCGTGTTTTCTAGCCCCAGGCGAGTCAAACCAAAGACTATAAAATTGGTATTTGTTGTTTCTAAGCTAAGCATGCAGCATTAAGGAGAAAGAGCAAAAACTGGTTGGCTTGAAATCAGAATAATGTGTCCAACTGCAGCGACATGTCTACCAACGGACTATTGTTTCAGGGAGCTAGCACTATAAAAATCAAACTAAGCATATTGGTCTAGTAGACATCATCATCATTCGATTGAAATGTTACTTGTTCTTGACATTCATATAGTTGAAATATTGCTCCTTTGGCATTAAACAACAATCACTCACTCACTCAATGCATGGGATTTAAATTTTGACAATTTTGATATTGTTAATAAAAAAAATATATTTCCTGCTGACAATTTTTCTGTACAGGTAATCATAAAGGAAAATTTGTTCGTTCCAAGACCAAATTCTAATTTTATGAAAAGAACTTTTCATTATTCCGGAACAATTGTATGGAATTCTTTACCTACTATTTTGCTTTGAAGATGTATGTATTGTTTGAAATTATGTTTGTTGTATTTAATTATTATTGTGTTGAGGGTCACAGGGAAGATTAGCTTATTGTTGCTAACTGTGCTACCCTCTTGAAATAAAGTCATTACTTACTTACTATAAAATGAATTACTTACCATGTTTTCTTTTGTGTTTTAACAAAGCCATTTTCCTCTTAATAAATCTCTGTGAATAATTATCAGTTTCTTTGTCTATCACTTCAGCTTTAACTAAATAAGGGAAAGAAAGAAAGACAGCTGAATGAAATAACAATTAAACAAATTTTTTTCTTAAAAAAGGCTATGGTTAGTACAGGACCGTCTTAACAGCATTATAGACCTCAGGGTAAAGCAGTGCACTGGGGCCACTACCTACACAACCATTCATAGAAATAAAACTATAAAATTGTCGATGAAATTAAACATATATTTACTGTATTGGTACTTCCAACAAAATCAGTGTTTAAACATTCAAAAACATGCTGTACACAATATACATAGATTAGCATGGGCCCCTATGCTTGTGGGGCCCCCAGCAACTGCCCAGCAAGCCCATGTGTTAAGGCCCCAGTGACTGCCCAGCAAGCCCATGTGTTAAGGCCCCCAGTGACTGCCCAGCAAGCCCATGTGTTAAGGCCCCCAGTGACTGCCCAGCAAGCCCATGTGTTAAGGCCCCCAGTGACTGCCCAGCAAGCCCATGTGTTAAGGCCCCCAGCAACTGCCTAGCAAGCCCATGCGTTAAGGCACCCAGCGACTGCCCAGCAAGTCCATGCGTTAAGGCCCCCAGCGACTGCCCAGCAAGCCCATGTGTTAAGGCCCCCAGCAACTGCCCAGCAAGCCCATGTGTTAAGGCCTCCAGCGACTGCCCAGCAAGCCCATGTATTAAGGCCTCCAGCGACTGCCCAGCAAGCCCATGTGTTAAGGCCTCCAGTGACTGCCCTGTAAGCCCATGTGTTAAGGCCTCCAGCGACTGCCCAGCAAGCCCATGTGTTAAGGCCCCCAGGGACTGCCCAGCAATCCCATGTGTTAAGGCCCTCAGCGACTGCCCAGCAAGCCCATGTGTTAAGGCCTCCAGCGACTGCCAAGCAATCCCATGTGTTAAGGCCTCCAGCGACTGCCCAGCAAGCCCATGTGTTAAGGCCCCCAGCGACTGCCCAGCAAGCCCCATGTGTTAAGGCCCCCAGCGACTGCCCAGCAAGCCCCATGTGTTAAGGTGCCCAGCGACTGCCCAGCAAGCCCATGTGTTAAGACAACACTGGGTTAGTACAGTAAAATCTGTTAGCGTTGTAACAAATAGTGAATTTTCTATTTGCTATAACATTATTCTCTGATTTTTTACAAGGTTCTACTGTCCATATGTTTATGCTGTCATTCATTTTTGTGATAGTATGTGGGTTGAGAGATCCAGTCATCAAGAGAGGAATGTTGGGATCCCATTAACCGGTCTAACCCAGCCACATTTTTGTGCTTGGATTTCCAACATCACATGTCATGGTCTTTTTTGTGCTCAGTGAGCTAACGGTAAGGTGAGAGGTAGCTGTTTGCTTTGTTAATATTGGTGGAATTGTTGAGAAGAAGATTAAAATATAAAAATCAACGGATCCTTAGGATCGAAGTGAGCTAATAAAAAAACAGTCTTAGTGAATATTTTTTCATTAATGATATACATTATAAATCATTTAGCTGAGATCGTAGAATCTGTTGGCTGTACATTGTACTAGTATTCCATTACTGAACTCTTCAATTTAAAACAATATAACTCAATATAACATTATATGCTAACGTTTATCAGTAACTCGCAACAGGTCTAAGGTTTTCTCCGAGTACTCCAGTTTCCTCCCCCAATAAAACTGACTGCCACAATATAACTGAAATATTGTTGAAAGTGGCCTTAAACACTATAACCCTAACCCTAAAACAATATATACCTTCAGTTGGTTCTATCAGTGACAATTCTGTTATATCAGTGTCTTTAAATCGTTTATTTCTCATATTATTTATCAGTGATGTTATATAAAGTTCCTTGGCTTCTTCTGAAATCTTTCTTAATTCTTCTTCCTTTCTCAACTACAATAATAAATGTTGAATTTTCAGTACAGATACATTGCATAAAGTTGCTCATCTGATAAAACTATTTAAAGACGCTCCACATTGATTTCTGTTCTTTTGGTTGTACTTTCCTCACAACCACATCAGTGGTGTAATGGTTAGCATGCTCGCCTCAGCTTTCAGCCCCGGTCTGATCAAATCAAAGACTACAGTATTTGCTGCTTCTCTGCTAACCATGCAGTAACAAGGAGTAAAAGCAGAGACTGGTTGGCTCAGAATCACGATACTGTGTCATCATGGAGCTCATGCTAAACCATGGACTGTTGTTTCAGTGAGCTAGCACTATAAAATCCAACTAAGCATATTGGTCTAGTACAAAACGAACATCATCATCATCTCATCAAAATGAAACTTGTTCTTGCCATGATATAGCTAGGGAAAATTGCTCATTTATCAACAACAATCACTCACTCATTCACTCTCTGGTTTCCTCCATCAATTACTCTTAATAGCATATTTAAAAAGTAAATGTAACACAATAACTTCAAGATACCAAATACTTGTGTCTATGTTTATAGGGAGTGCAGTGGCCAAGTAAAAAAAATATTAGCAAGTGCAAAAATCTAATTCTAATTAGAATGAAATATGTGTAATATGCCAAAATAAAACTTTATCATTTTTGATTATTATGAAAAGGAGAAATTGCATCTATCTATAGACAACATGATAGACATTTTGAAATTCTTCAAAACTCTGTTCTTACAATAAAATTATATTAAAAACAATACAAATAAAAAATAGGGGTTAGGGTTAGAGTTAGGGTTATGATGCTTAACACCACTTTCAACAATATTTCAGCTATATTGTGTCAGTCAGTTTTATTGGTGGAAGAAATTAGAGTACCCGGAGAAAACCACCGACCTGTCGCATGTCACCGACAAACTTTATCACTCAATGTTGTATCAAGTACACCTTACCTGAATACCATGAGTGGGATTCGAACTCACAATGTTAGTGGTGATAGGCACATATTGCACAGGTAGTTATAAATCCAACTACCATAAGATCACGACCATGACAACCCCTCAAATAAAAAAGGATCAGAACAGAACTTGTTTGTCATGTTTAAGAAGTCAATTTATTACCACTTCAGGATCTTGAATTATTGTTGATGGTTCATCAGTTGGTTCAAATAATGAAGAATATTCAAAGCTTTCGCTATAACTGTATGGTTCATCATCCAATTCAAATTCATCACTGGAATATCTGTCTGTAGAACTAAAAATAAAATAGTATTTAAATAAACTTGATAATAGACTAATAAAGGACGAAGTCCTTATAACGGTAGGCTGTCCGATTTTTCCTTCTATATTGATAGCCAAATATCTGTTCACCGGAAGTTTAAAAAATAGATCAATTGATAATTTAGAAATGCAAAAGAAATATATTTCAATGAAAAATTCCCAATTCTTTAATTATTTACTCTATGCAAAATCGAAATAAACTTGAAATAAAATTCTAATAAAAAAATCTCTTTCTGCGGAACTCCCGACGAAAGAGCGGTGCACAGTAGGTAAAATGAACGGAACAGCCGTAACAAATCGGCTACAAAATTCATTCAAAATAACTTGTACAGATCATCATATTATTGAAATTTTAGGACTTCGTCCTTCAAACAGGTTGCCTGTCTCATATTATTATTAAAATTGTTTTATGTATTAATTGTAAAAGATTTTATTTACTGTCTACTATGTGTACTACATGTACATTGTACTATTTAATTTCTGAGAAATACATGTAGCAGCTAGGCGAGTATACAAGCACTATATCAATATTAATGTCATGTAGGACAACAACAAAAATAAGTGTCATTGGAAAGAAAAAAGAGAAAGGTTTCCAACAATAAAAATCAGCAAAATTGTAAAGAAATCAGTTTATTTTTCATGGAAGTTTTTGTTTGCAATAAAATTGATATTGTTGGATGCAGGACTATTTAATGATTTCTTGGCTCCATGATTTATAGAATACATCATAGAAATCAACTATACACCAATACAGGCCATTTTTGTCGCACCACTGATGTTGTCCCACTTCCATATACATGTATAGTAAAACTGCCATGTAAATACTCTGTATTCAGTACAAGATTGCAGGGTTCTGGCAGTTTTTATTGATATTTGGGATAGAATGGAGAAATCAATGTTGTCTTTGTGATAAAGTTATATACATGTATTTGCATGATTTAAGTTATTTCTAATAATTATATGACTCCAAAATCTTTTCAAGAAATCTGCTTTTTGTATAAATTTTTTATAAAAAAATACACAACCTAGATACACTCTGTGGATCGATCTAATAATCATTTGTTTCTTGTAAAAGAGTTTAAAATTCTTCTATGATTATGAAGAACTTAAATGTAGAAAAAAATTGGCCAAAGTAATATGTCTGATTGACATGATGAACACTTTGAAGCTGGTGCAATTATTTTAAAGTTACTGGATTTGCTTTCTTGTCGGTTAAAATATATGAATACAAGCTATGCCATTCTTTTCTGGTTACACATCTATCCACAGACTGTTGTTTCAGTGAGCTATCATTAGGGTAAGGTGATTGAATGTCTTTGCGCTTGAAAACACATTACAGTCTTTGAAAATAAAATAGAAACAAGACTTTCTCTCTGACGCTTTACATGACTTTATATCCACTTAGTGTAACCCATAATGCCAGAATAATCATAAATCAAGTGAAAGTCAATTTGATCGAGAGTCAGACACAAACTGATCATAAGTCTAACAGAGAAATTAAATATGATTAAGATGTTTGTTTCCATGTGACAATATAATCACCTAGGTCTACATTATCATATGAAGTTGTTTAACGGTATTCGTTGTGCAATGTATTATGTAGCATGTTCATTTCGAGTGTGGAAGATAATTTGTTCAAGTCTGGATTGGATCAAATCAAATACTATAATGTAGATATTTGCTGCTTCTCTGTATGCAGCATTAATGAGTAAGAGTGAAGACTGGTTGACTCAGAATCAAGATAATGTGTCAGAGAGGAGCGATATGTCTAGTAGTCTACCCACAGACAATTTTTTCATTGAGCTAGTACTAAACAATGTATACTATACTCAAATCCAATGAAGCGTGTTGGCTTAGTACAATGCAGACATCATCATAATCTCATCGACTGTCCAACTTTAGATCAATTATGAAAAATAATCCTGTCCGACTTAATATCTAATTAGTTGTCATCTAGGCTCTGTCAATGTTAACTAAATAAACAACTTATATTTCATGTATTTATATATTTTTTCTGGCAGATATAAACATACATACTACTATAAACATACATCATTTTACTATAGAATATTAAAATGGCAGGATATCGATAATTGTCTAACAACAAAATTTATTTTTCTCCACTTTTTCAGTTTAGAATTTAGCTGCTGTTGGTACTTTCTTTGATTTAACACAAAACATACCAGAATTAATCAATTATGTGACTTTAAATTAAAAATAACGATAACTTGTGGTGGCATATATAATAGATTGCAGTGTAGTGTCATGATTTGAACGATTTTTCAACCTGTATAAGACTATTTAAAGGACAAATTGTGTCCGACTTATGATCACTGTACCCTATAACAATCCAAAGCATGTTGGTCTAGTGCTTAAAACAGATACCATTATCATCTCATCAAGTAAAAACTTGTTCTTGCCATGGTATAGCTGAAATTATGCTCATTTGGCATTACACAACAATCACTCACTCACCTTTCAGCAACAGATTCCAATGTCCGTGTTCTATATGACTGTGTTTCATCATTTGCACATGTAGTTGTACTGGCAGTACGTTGAGAGTCTGTGCGACTATATTTGGTGTCTCTTGTTTTTCCTGATTCATACTCCGTATACGTAGCCGAGTATGAATCAAAGTCTTTATCTGAATATTCTGTTTCAAAAGTGTCTGAATAAGTTTGTAAAGAATCTGGTGGCTTTGTCACTTCTTGAATGGTTTGACTCTGGATCTGGATATCCTCGTCAAGTTCAGTTAAGATAGTTGAAAATATATTCGTTTTTATTGTAGTGGGTTCGAATTTCGATTCGCTTTCAAATGTGTCAGAATAGTTAACACTGCTTGGTGCATTCTCAAATGTATCTGAATAAGAATATGTTAGTGAGGATGGTGTCGGGGTTCTGGGGCTTCTCGAAGGCTTTCCAAATTTTGATTGAGTGGGGATAGGCGTCTTTCTCTTCAATGGCGGAACCGACAATTGCATTATGATTCTATAAATGCATGTTTTTCAAATAGTAAAATAAATGTTGCAATTAATGTAGACAGTTAAATGAAATCAGATTCTTGTCTCATCTTGTTGTTGTCAAAATAAAAGCCGCTGATGTTAATAGAAAATGCGGGAAATATTAAAAGAAGTATGACAGGTTCCGATCCTATATCGTTGCGTTTCATGTCCATTTTTTTCGAAATCGAAAAAATTGAGGCCACAGTCAAAAATCGTCGTTTTTGTTTGCAAGAAGCCTAACAGGATTTAGACATGGACATTTACATCGCTTATGTTATAATAACCTACTGTTATAAGGAGTAATACCACTAAAGAATTCTCCATAGCCTTCTATGTTAAAAAAAAATAATTGAGCTTTCATACAGGATTCATCTTAAGTTTAATCTAAGTGACACTCATATCTCATGGAAGGGGTACCTAATTGGAAGCTTAACTCCGAAAATCAACATACATTTAATGGCATATAAGAAAAAAAAACCCAGACAGTCCGAAGATGTCTACCGTCAAAAATCCTACTTTCACTTTCGATTTAATACAAATTCAGGTGGTTTCTTTCCAATGCAATCAAGTTTTTATTTAAAACCACAAGGACATCAAATATGGGCTTAAAATTATCCTAAACTATGTAGGTTTCTGCTGACATTCAGTATTTTGCATTATCTAATAGGGTTTATTTTTTATCCAACAATGTAGGAATCCATTTTGTGTTTACGTACGTTTTCGACTGGTACCCATGTTTAGTGTTAATACACCGATATTCAAAACTCGGGAACCAGTCGTTTAGGATTCCGGTTAACAGATGGTCCAATCGTAACTACTCGGCCATTCTCGCTAACCTACAAATAATTATTTGTAGGGTAGCGAGAATGGCCGAGTAGTTACGATTGACAGATAGTCATCAACAAATGTGGAAGTCGCTACGACGACTCCGTCCTGACTTTCTACATTAGTTTACTCAAGCCTGGATATTGATATAACTTTCAGGTATATCCTTTATAAAGGTTATATCAGTGGTGTCAGAAGTTGGCACGATCCCACTGTTTTTCAGAATTTGACACTTATTATGACAGATACAGATTATTTGTTTACGTTTTGTTGGCGCCACTTTCAATTACGTTTTCTGTTTTTGCCATGTAATTGCCTCCTTCATCATGTTGAAGATTATGCAATGAATTTTGTCATCGCGGTGATACAATTCATTATCGCGATTCTGTACTAATGGCGCGTTGAATCAACATTTTCCAGTTATTATATTACTGATTACAGTATCCACGGACCATTTATTATCTCCATACGATCATATTTGCAGAAATTATAACTGATGCAGGCTTCTTCTTCTTTCGGTATACAGCTATCCATCCACTGGATGATCACTAGCTGTTGCGCATGCGTGGGAATAAGAAATAATAATAAATTCAGTCAGTTTATAACATATTTACAAGTGGTACCAACAGAAATAAATTTTGTGGTTAAAACTATTTACAATTTCATTTTTATTTAAATTTGTGATTGTAGATGGCTGAGAACAGTTGGTGTTAGCTGTTCTCTAAACGTGTTGACTGTTGGGCATAGAACTATAGTTTGAGGTAGTAAATTCCAGTGAATGATTGTGTTCGGAAAGAATGAGTACTTGTACGGATCTTTGAATGCATGAAGATGTCTGTATGTAAATGGATGAAATTGTCTGATTCTTGGGTCTGTAGGTATTAATATTGTTGTAGGAACTGCAACTATATGGTGAACAATCTTGTAGAACATGATAAGTTTTGTTTTGAGTCGACGTTGTTGTAATGAAGGCCAGGTGAGAGTTTGTAGCATGTCTGTGACGCTGCTAGTATTATGGTATCTGTTGCAGGCATACCTAGCTGCCCGTCGTTGGACCATCTCAATTGTATTGCAATGTTCTGCAGTGTGAGGGTTCCAAACTGAGCATGCATACTCTAGTTTTGGACGGACAAGAGATAGGTATGCCTGCGACTTTATATTTGTGTTGGAGGTTTTAAGGTTTCTTTTCAAGAATCCAAGACTTGTATTTGCAGTAGCAAACTTACAGTAGCAACTGGCATAATTTTCCTAAACATCGCATTTATTAATATTTTTTCACTTTATTTCTTCGTACAACATCTGAATAATTGAAAAAAAAATAAAGATTTGAAGTTAACTGCCTTTCTAAAACCAAGATATGGGTTCATATTCATAGGTTGGTAGGCACCTTTCTTTTTTTTTTGGAAAAATTTTATTTTATGAAAAAAGTAACCCCACTTTTTCTTTACCTTTTCTTTTTATTAAATATTCAAAAACAACATACCAAAGCATCATTTACATGTTAACATTCATAATTTAAAAAAAAAATGGGGCACATTTTCAATAGAATTTTTTTTATGGGTCTTTAAATAGGGCATCTTCGCTAGCCAAGGGTTACGATCTGCTCTACTCATCTTGAACGGATCGTAACCCTTGGCTAGCGAAGATGTAAATAGGGGTACCCTCATACCTTTTTCATGAAAAATACACTAAAATGTAAAAAGAACAATACATTTTTTCACAATTTTCAATATTTTTTTTATCTTTGAAATATAAATAGACAATCATGTGTAATTATCTCAATAATTATGATAATTTAAATGGGTGGTCATTACACAATTGTTATTCTGTATACATCTTTATGAAAAATGTACCCAAAAAAAAGTACTAGTTTCCTTATTTGAGTGGTAAATTTTCAAAACTATGAAGCAATAAAAAAAAGTCACTATGGTTTCAAAACATACCCTTATCCAAACATCCTTATACTCTTAGCTAAATGGACAATATATGTTTCCATACTAAAGTAAAAAAAACGTTTTTTTTCTTAAATTAATGCAAAAAAAAGGGGGGGAATTAGTTTTGGCACCCTCAACTTTTCAAAGTGGGGAGGGTAATTGTCAATCCTACAAATCTTTCCTCATAAATTTTGGTAGTTTCAGTTAGAATACATGTGATTTGTATTTATGAAACAATATAAGGCTGTAGAAAGCCGTTTTAATTGAAAATTATGTTATAAAAACTTGGTAATTTAAGCCATCTCAGGAAAATTATATTGACTGCTGAGCATTTTCTTTTAATTTTTCAAATTGTCAATTTGGATTTCATGTTTTAGAGTATTATTTGGCTGTAACAGTACATTTGAACATCCAGCTTTCTTAAACAGTGGGAAAAAAATATGTGGAAGCATATATTTATTAAGTTTTGGGGAAAATTATAGTTTTGCACCATAAGAAATTCCAAGACTTGAATATCAATAAATCATATTTTTGCATATTTGATGGAATTAGAAGGAATTTCAACTGAAGATCTATATACAAAAACTTATTGCATGCCTTAAACATCATAATTTATGGGGTTAAAGCATGAATTAACAAAATTAAGAATGATGTGAACTCATTTTATAGGACAAAAAAAGGGGGAGCTAAATGCAAACATTTCATAGTATTTAGCTATTAAATATACAACTGAGGAATATATATATGTAAAAATTGCTTATTATGTTAGAAATTAGCTTAATAACTGTAATATATTAGAGAATAAGTAAGTTGTGGTATATTACACAATCTGAACTCAACAGCTGTAAATGAAGATATTTTCATTAAAAACTTTCAAGGGGGTACCTTTGCATTTGCACACTTCTTCTTGCAAATATGAGACAGCCACATACCTTAAAAGGTTTTTTGTGGTTGATATTACCTAAGGAATAGAAATAAGGCCAACAAAGGGTTAGAGAAGCAAGTTTTGTTGCTCTTTAGGTGTCAAACCAATAATTCACCAATCAGAGCTTAGAACATAACAAAAGTAGTCCCTTTTAAAGAAAATAGTTCCTTTCGCTTTGTTGTATTGTGACAAATACTGAATGGAATGGAATAATTAAAATTGATAATTGAAGTTAAATATATAAGGATTATTTTGAGCCCAAATTTGATGCATTTAGTTGTATTTTAATACCATTATGGAGGATTTGATGCATGACCTATAGATATTGAATTTCCCCGAGGATGACCGAGCTATTTTTAGAGTACATTGTAGGTGTTTTCCATAGCCTGGCATTTCACTGCAAGACTTTAAACATCCCCTGATATTTTCACAGAATGTAGAGGAATCATGTATGTTTCAGAAAATATATGGTCTTAGAAAGGTTAACCTTAAGATAAAATAGCCAGGCAGGCTCGAAAAAACACAAATTTAGTAGAAAATGTTAAAGAAATTAATTATAGGTTTCACACCTGTATTCGTAATTTTTTGTCAGCCATTAAATATTTGTCTTTTTGTTTAGTTATACCTGTATATTTATATCATATATTGTTAATGAAGTAATATATTGACCATTTAAGATTAATTACCAATAAATGTAGCTCTCAATCTGTAGTGTAAACAATCAAAGATGCTAAAATCGGAAGTTTTTCCGCCGAATTATCTCCCTTTGATGTCAACACGTATTTATTTTTGTGAAATAAATGATGTCAACGGGGGAAAATGATAGAAATAACTTTTATTATATGTTAAAATGAGTTGAAATTTGTTAAAAATAATCGTATTTTTTAAATTAAATTTCCACTTCAAATTATGTTTTCACGAAGAAAATGCGTCTCTAATTTTATTTAATGCCCATAAACGCTTGATTTAATCATCCCTACAAAATAATTTGCACATATTATTCGAAGCATTTGTACACGGGTCTCTTTATATAGCCCCGTAATATATACCATGTAAATGGGTGTCAACTTTTCTGAATTTTTCATTCATTGCATCGGGGCGACCTAGGTGCCAGTCGCTACTTACAGCCTTGTGGCAAGTTGTGCGTCAGATGTTCTGATGTCATTGCTGTTATCAGAAAGTGTAATTTATTATATACTGTACTGTTTATCATATTTATACCAGAATACAGTAAAGACCCATTTATTTTTGCTGATTTTTGAGTACAATTTATTGAGATTGCTACAGTCCATGGACATAAGTATTGGTCATCTTCGATTTTTTTACTATAAGAATAAGAATAAGAATTTTATTGTCCAATAGAGGGGCAAAGTCATTACAGTGATTCATAAACAATAACATTAAAATAACTATATATTTCATATACATTTAAAACCACATTTTTCAAAAAAATATTTTAAAGCTATCTCTGGGCAGATTTTTATGACATGCAGAATTCTTTGAATTTTATTTGTTTATCTGATAGCAATTTTTGTCTGCATGATTTTTTTTCTCTGGTGATTTAAACACAAATGTTGATTTTTCCCATTTTATTTTGGTTAAAATATATATAGCAAAGGACAATATAGAATAGAATAGAATAGAATAGAATATATTGTATTGCCTAATCATAGGGCCCACATGAGGCATCATTAACAATACAAACATTCTTGATTGATAAATGAGACATACACAAAAAAGAAAAAGGACATAGTTTAAGGTTTTTATATTTCTAAAAATATAAATATAATTATTATTTTTTAGTGGATCATGTTCTGGTTTGTCCCCTATATCTCAGATATATATGATAAGCTATTGCCAGCGGTCCCCTATTTCATTAAAAATCGTACTTAACATTTCAAGCTTAATTTCTGCTCAATTTTGAAATGAAATGTGTGCTTATGAATAGAACGATTCAAATTTCTATTTACGCTTTGCTTCAATACCAATATTAACGTCTGAATATGTGATCTGATTCAACCCACCATTTCTTTAGAAATCATAGTAACATATCACTTTATTTCATTTTGTATAGATGAAAAAAAAAATTATATAAAAAAAAAATACCGGTACACATAATTATAAAACTACATATAACTTACATTCAGATTTACAATGTTATATCTGACATTTATCCCCTATATAGGCACCTACAAGAAAATGTGTTTGTATCAATATATATTTCTAAAATCGTGCTAGTAATGAGAGAGTATAAAATAAAAACAATATTGAAGTGTAATAAAGCACTCCCAACAGGGGGGTTGTGGTGTCACACACCACTCTCAACAATATTTCAGCTATATTGTGTCACTCCATTTTATTGGTGGAGGAAAATGGAGTAGTAGGGAGAAAAATCACCGGCCTATCATATAAAAAATAATAGCTACAATGTACAGTAGACTTTTTAAAGGAGAAATTTCAGATGCTGTGTGTCGCCATTTTCATAATTTTAATGATTTATTGAATGCATTCCAAGAAAAGAACTTATAAGTAACTATTGAATAATATTGTGAAGCAAAGGACATGACATTGAGGACTATACTAAAATTGAAACATTAAATGTTAAATTTAGCATTTAATCGCCTTGTACAAAAAAACATCCACATTACCACTGTCGTCAAAGAGCCTCGGTCGAAAGTGTTCTGTCAGCTTCCGGTACAAGTCAATTAGGCATGATTGACATACAGGCGACGACAAAAAGTAAGTATTATGATCATATAGTATTATTATATCTTGAATCCAGAAGATGTCGTCATCTGTCGATTATTTTTGTTTGTTTTTACCTATATGTTACTGTGATTAGTTTCATCGATTACTCAAATATGGATAAAATGATGGACATAAACAATAACAAATGCTAATAATGAGATTGAAATCATCAAATAAAGCTATAAAAAGTAGTTTATATGTGCAATTACCGTTAAAGTACACACACCCTTTGTAATGCTTATATACATGATAGTTTGCACTGGCGTGCCACCATGAATAGTTTTAGACTTACTACAGTGAAAAACACAATGCTTATTTACGTACATTCGTTCCGGCTCTGTCAGCCACTACTTTCCGGTTGAGTCCCAAACATTGTGTTTCAGTAGAACCGGTTTTGTCTATGTAAAAAATTGAAAAATAGCGAAAACAGCTCAATATCACAATTATGTTTCCTTTTTGTAATTTATTTAAGGTTCATTAAAACACTTGTCAAGGGTATGTTCGACTTGCAAATTGATAAAAAAAAAATCTTCAATGAATAAAAGTTGTGAAAAAAAACAACAGCACATAGTCAAAATATTTTACATGTGGATGTTCAGTATAACATTAAAAGAAAGAAATACAAAACGGTTTGTGCAGAATTGGCATTCGCCAAGTCACCTTCGACAGAATGGTCATGATTTTGTATAGAACTTGTATTTTTTTTTCTTTATTTGCTATGCAGTTGGATTATTGCAATATTCAAAGTGTTTGAACAAAAGTGGGAACTCTCACTGTTTATATAGATATCAAGTAACTCTTATTGTTTTGGATTATTTTTACTTTTCAAATAATATATTGAAGGACAATAAAAAAAATGACTAAAAAATTAAAAAATAGGGAACCGCATCGGTAGCGTAATAGTTAGCGTGCTCGCCTCGAGTGCGATAGATTGTGGGTACGAGCCCCGGTCGGGTCAAACAAAAGAATATAAAATTGGTAATTGTTGCTTCTCCGCTAAGAACGCATCATTAAGGAGAAAGAGCAAAGACTGGTTGGCTCGGAATCAGAATAATGTGTCCGAGTGGAGCGACATATCTACCCGCTGACTGTTGTTAGCTCACCTTGCCAAAGGCAATGTGAGCTTTTGTACCATCACTTGGCGCCCGTCGTCCGTCGTCTGTCATCTGTTTACTTTTCACAATTTTAATCGTCTCCTCTGAAACGCCTCAGCCAAATGAAGTGAAACTTAGTAGGAAGCATCTATGGAAGGTCCTCTGTAACGATTACTCATTTCGTCCCGATCAGTTAACAAACATGGTCGCCACAGGTGATTCTTGTTTCTGATGGGCAGATTGGTTTTAATCGTCTCCTCTAAAACTACTTAGCCAAATGAACCGAAACTTGGTAGGAAGCAACTATGTAAGGTTGTCTATAGAGATTGATCATGTCATCCCCATCCCACAAACTGATCACTAATATGACTTGTCCCGCATTTCATGAAGCTACTCCTCAACGGCTGTTACACTGATAGGATTCATCTGTAAAGTAAATTTAATATATAGCAGATACTAGTAAGTGAATATTGAATGTAAAGATACACAAACATCTGTATGGAGCTCACAATATAATATAAATGTAGCAATCAAATTGTCTGAAGCTTATACAAATAAAATGAGGGTAATCGCAAGATTGAAACATAAGATGTTTTAATATTATAGTATTTCTTCGCTGCCCAGTTAATGTTTTTTTTATCCTGCACTTGTTCTGTTCGAATAGTCACATTGTATTGACCGGATATTTTTTACATTTGTATTTGGTTTCTGACCAAGATATCTTTTTCTGGTACCTGATTCATGTTGAGCGACGGTAAGAAACAGTAACAGCATTTATGCTTATAAGCTTATAAACTTATAAGCGCGGACTTCACAGAGGACACAATCAAAAACGATTAGAACAACGCTTGTTTCTGCTCTTTTTAGACAATTTGACAGTTTCTTTGGGGCTTTTGAAATAACACGATAGTAACAATATACGTACATTGTCGGAAAATATATAATTCATTTCCACTCGCTGCGAAAATGGTAAGAAAAACTCGTCAAAACTCGTATATATCAATTTTATATTTTCGACAATGTATATACTAGTAATTATATTGTCTATTTTTTTTTCTCCCTCGTTTCACCTCTCCGAAAATATTTTTTAATTTAACTAAAATAACGTAATATAAATAAGACTCGACACAGTGTAGGGTTGTGCGTTCGTTACAAGATCGCATAGCATTATTATAAATATATATCAAGATAAAAAATTCATTCAGTCTGTCATTTCTACTCCCCCAAAAAAATGCAAAATATATATGAGTGATTGAAATTCTTTTGGCATTAATATTGGTGGATGGGCGGGGGACTATAACATCCAATGCACGAACTTTTGTCGTATTACAAGTTGTAACGAACGTTGCATTAATCGAGTACACCTAACATTTTCTTTATATACAAACTGCCAAAATCGCCCGTGCGGAAAGGAATTCAATACTACAGCCTTTGTTAATTTGCTTATCTGTAATGTTAATGTAAACATTTTTCTGTGAATAAATTTAAATATCGTATCCACGAAATTATTTCCACAGAGTGTCTTATCAACGAGTATAAAATTAGAATATTGTGTTATAAAAAGAATCTCCCACTACTCAATTGATGTGCCTGGACAGCGACTTAAAGTGAGTGTAGCGTATTGAGCACCAACCGTGATGCCAGTGCCACAAAAAGCATAAAAAAATCAAGTGTTTGCGACAGTAGCAATTTAACATAGAAATAACGATTTTTTTATTGTACAAAGTAGCTGAAATTAGCAGCCATGGCGAATATTCATACTATAGATCAGTATTTATCGCTTTTGAGATATTTCCTAATCATAACTATTGTTAAATTGCAATATGATGATCAATAATAATACGATCAGTCGTAGTTACATACTGACAAATCCGTTTCTTAATAAATGACACAACCGGTTTGTATACATGTTTACATTTTGACCATGTCGGATTTCAAAAACATCTGTTGACATCAAGTTTTAGGGTATAACTAGTTACTAATTTACTTTTCCTCAACAAAATAATATTTCTAAGTAAAATCAATCATTCATCAATACTTTTTTTCTTTTTTGGCAATATTTAATTCATTCGTAAATGCAAGATATAGCGATATTGCAGTTGATTGTAATGATTTTGAATCCGGATTCCTTATAACTTATAGAAAAATCTAATTTTACACTGCAAAAATAAATGATATTTGGATAAAAAATGAAATTAATAATAATAACAATCATAAAGCATCATAATTCAAAACATTATATACACAGTATATTCATAAATACTTACGATAATTATCTGTGTCTTCTTTAAAAATACCGCTTTAAAATATCCCGGATGTTGACCAAACATTTTCGATCGCAGCTCTTTGACGACAGTGATTACACAATATTCATAATACAGACATCACTATGCATGTATACATAATGTATACAATAAGTGAATAGAATCATTTATATTTAGATATTTCAAGGTCTTTCAATTGTCCCAAATGTTCACCTGTGGTCTGTCTAATTTGTTATTACTTGCGGTCGGTTCGTTAGTTGTTTTTGTATCATAGTTGCGAGAATACATTTTAAAAGTTCACATACTCGTCAGTTCTGAACATAAATTATGCCAGACCTGAAATACTTGTCTCGTGTCTTGTATATATTGATCAATTGCTTCTTTAAACAAATTGTTGATATTTTTTTTAACAACGCTTACTATCAAGAGTCATATATATAGCTAATTATAGAGTATAGTAGTGTGGTCACCGTAGCCGAGTGGTTAGATGGAAGTTTTGAAAGTCCAGCAGTGGTTCGATTCCCGAAAGTCCCACAATATGTATAACACGTTTCTAAGCCTAAAACAGTAAAACGTTAAAGTTCATATATTCAAGAACAAAAGAATAAACTGTAGATTATTTTCCACTGTTCGAACAATAGAGTGGCGTCAGAGAAATACTTTACTGAGCTTGGTGCTGCTTTGACAACTGTTTTACCTGTTTTGTTCAAGTATTGTTATAAATACTGTTATAGTGACAGCCGGAAACTTTGAGCCGTAATGAAAGGGGGAGGCTTGGCGCTCTAAAATCTGATTCAACCCACCATTTCTTTAGAAATACCTGTACCAAGTCAGGGTCATTACGGTTTTCACAGTTTTCCGGTTGTTGACTGATTTTGTCTGTTTATATACTTATGAGTTTTGACTTTCCCTTTGTAAGATTGTTCGGAGTTCGGTAATTTTGTTATAACCCTTATTCAAGAATTACGCCAAAATTGGCAAAAATACGTATTTTTCGGCAGTTCAAATGCACTTCAAAGTATGAGCGAACTTACGACCCGCGTAAATATTCAAAACAGATACCATCCATAACTAAGTCTTTCTATATGTAAAAGCTTGATGTGGGTCGTAGGTTCGCTCATACTTAAAAATTTTAAAAAAAAACGGCGAAAGAAATATGTTTGTTTTCCATTGGTTACACTAACAAAAAATCGGTATGAGGAGCGGACTTGACTGTATTTCCGGTATGCATGGAAACGTAGCAGACGGAAAAAAAACCTTACCAGCCCTGAAGTGTGAAGACTATTTGGTAAGAATTTATAGAAATAATTTCTTTCAATGTTTGATGGAGTATTTTTTTCACCGGAACATATTTTCCAGATGAATAATAAATCATAAGAGCCAAGAGGTTCTGCACAGAGCCGCGCCGGACAATGCATTCTTCCTTCAACTTCAAGTGTTGTGGTTCATATTATTAACGTTAGTTTTGGTTCAGATTTTGAATGTTTATTCAAATTTAAAGTAAGATTACTATGTTTACAATGTGTTTTGTTCAATAACCTGACATTTCTACCATATGGACGATCGAAGCTATTAACAGACGAGAAAAGTTTTGAATTCACTTATCGTCACGGTACATGTATGTGTTTTCGTGTGTCATCTGTTTTCGTTTTATCCATTTTATTTTTATTTCCACAACGCACGCATTATTTTTTATGTGTCTTCCGGTTTCTATGTATGGAACATAAACAAGACTACAGCTGACATCTGTAAAAGATGTTAAAGTTTGCTTTTAAAGACGTAAGTACCAAAAACAATGAACCTACCTACTGAACCATACTTTTTGTAATGCCAAAAATTTACTTCATTTATAAAGTAGCTGGAAAAAAATCCAGAAGGGCTATATAAAATTGAACTATGTCGTCTGCCTCTCAGACACCGGCTCTTCCTGTCATGTATCTGTCATGGGGTCACTGATCGTACTTGTAAACAAAAGAGCTGACTGAAATGTGCCTGTTTCTTATATAAAATACATGTCAATTTGCAGTGCATTGTGGTTTCAGCACTTAAAAAAACATCAAAAGTAAACACAATTTTGAAAGTGGTCATTTTCAAACATTCTGTTATTTTATTTAGATGTAGTATGATTTGGTAGATGGCCAGAACCATGAAATCTTAAAACCAGTCATTTCCGGATTTTATATTCGTTTCCATCCCGTATATCGCCCCGGTTTTACTTCAAACGAAAACCGATGATGCCATTTTACTGACAGCAAAAGTTGCCAGATAATCAGGAGCAGGGGCGGATCCAGGATTTCAAGTTAGGGGTGCGTACTTGAAAAAATTGCGCCGAGCGGAGGGAGGCGTGAAAATGTTTGGGGTATTTCGTGTGAAAAATCACGATTTTACACCAAAAAATCATATTTTTTACAATTTTAGGGGGGGTGGGCGCCGGGTGCCCCCCCCCCCCCCCCCCTGGATCAGCCCCTGGAGAGTATATTAAAATACAAGAATGGCTTTAAAAACAATCCTATGTGCAAAGAAATATTTAACTAGCCATTCTTTGAAAATTCCAATCGTCATATGAATGAAGGGTTAACACTGTTAATCGCCATATCTGAAAATCGATAATAGCACGAAAACCGATAACACGCTGCTATGTTTGAATTATCGGATTAAGGGATGGAATAACTTCATTGCAGACGAATATAAGATAAAACAATAAAAACTAATCGTAGTATTCTTCCAAATAAGTTAATTTTCCATTCAATGTCTAGTTTTAGACAGACGACACTGGCGAATGCAATGTAGATTAATATACATATTTTACACATTTTCTACACCAGTTGTCATAGCCCAATCGGGGTCTTTTTTTTAAATAAGTATATGATATGGAAGACGATTATAACGTCTGTGAAGATGATTTTATATAGAACACTGAACAAATTAAGATGTTTACAATGTTTTTGTACAATACCAGGACGATGAAGTCGTTATGTCGTTAACAGACAAGACCATTTTTGAATTATCGGATTAAGGGATAAAAATAACTTCATGATAGATGAATAAAAGAGAAAACAATAATAATAAAAAAAATTCGTAGTTTTCTTCCAAATAAGTTAGTTTTCCCTTCAATGTCTATTCTTAGACGACACTCGCTAATACAATGTAGATTTATATAAATATTATATAGAACACTGAAAAAAATACGATGATTACAATCCTTTTTGTACATTACCAGGGCGGTGAAGTCATTAGCAGACAAGACAAGTTTTAAATTATCGGATTTAGGGATAAAATAACTTCTCCCAGTAGTGCTTAATCTTATTAAACAGACGACATTCACAAGTAGCAGTAAAGATTTATATTGATATGGTCAACCGATCATCCATGAGGTTGAAATAGCTCATTCGGACAGTTAAAGTCAGGATCGAAAAGTTCGGAGTTCGAGTCGCAACTGTCGCCTCCATTTATTTGTATATAATATAATGTATATGATAGACAAATCTAACTTCTTTGGAGATGAAATTATAGAGAACAGTAAACATATCTGAGTTTCCCTTCCAATTGTATTATTACGAATATAAGTACAAACGACACTCGTTAGTGACAGTATGAATTCAACCGTGGTTACCCTTGATTTCAAAGTATAGATTTATATACATGTACATGTACATCAAATTCTGCTGTGAAATGGGTCCGGACGCATTGAAGAGACTTGTGGATGATGTCTAAACATGTTAAGCATAACAGATCCTTAGATGGGCACTGATTATTTGATCGTTAATTGTAAGTGACCGAGATTCATATCATGTAGTTTACGGGAATACAATGAATAAAAAGTTAATTATAGTGATGAAGTCTTTTGAAATATATTATATCACAGTTATAAACATTGGAACCTGGATTGTATAGATACCCGAATAACAAGACTTGATATTTATTCAATTTCATGGTATGCTAGAAAATAAAAATTCTTCGGACGTTTAACACATGTAACACGAGTTCTTTGTTTCACCACTGTTTTATGAAAATGTCATTAAAACCAAACTTGGACTAATAAATGTCACACACACAATACTCACAAACACACACTTTTTGGGGTAAATAAACTTTGGAAACTTCTATTTGTATTTAAAAGTTTGCCTTTTTAACTCACCTGTAGCAGAGGTCCATGTTAGCTATGCCGTCACTTTACGTCCGCCGTCATCTGGGGTGTCATACACACACACACACACACATTTTTTGGAAAATGAACGTTGGAAACTTCTATTTGTAGTATAAAGAACTACATATTGTTCGTTGTCATATGCCATCCGTCCCTGGCTCTAGTTTGAATTATTCATTGAATTTTTATGTATGTCGAGCACTGCTGCCAAGTCAGTGCATCAAATGGGAAATACTGAGATAGAATAAATGTCATTGAGACAACGACCCAATGATCTTTACATTTTTGTTTCTACTTTTCTTCCATAGACAGTAAAATGAAAGAAAAATAAAATTATCTGACTGCAGTAAGTGTCTTTATATTGTTACATATTATCATTTTCAGATGCCAAAGCACTACAAATGTGCCATCTGTGGAAAATACAGATTGAAACACCGTCGCCCAATAATAGTTCTAATAATAAAACCCTAAATGCTCGCTTACTCGTAAGGGTTATAACGGGATGCCATTACACGTAATGGAGCAGCCGCCGAGATTTTTTGCGCTCGCTTACAGAGTTTCTGACGCCTGCATTTATCAATAATAAGACATAACCTTTCCTTTAGTCCATTATTATAACAAGTTTTTATCACCTAACAGTATTTTAGAATGTAATTCCCACAAAATAAAAATCCATGTCTCTGAACATTTTGAATTTCGTCATTTCCGGCCTCACTATTTGGATGTCGATACCATATTTGGCGATTTGAGTCGTGAATGTTTACATCAGCGTGTAGTAAGAAATACCATATTTAGAAAAGCTCCGCCTTCCGTAGTTTCCGGTTATGGCATAGCCAGAAATGATGGGTACTTTGCTCATTTGCATATCTAAGATGGCGACGCCGGGACGTCTGCAATTTTCATATGATCTATATGGACGATATCATGCATAATTGCATGTGTGTCATTTTCTGAACTTGAAAATGATACATTGAATCAAGCTGAATTAATAAATGAAATAAAAATTAATGAAAACAATTAAATATTCGAGGTTCCTGGACTAAATGAAAATCCGAGGAGACGAACCCTTTTTTGGCCTTAAGAGTCTATGTAAAAATGTCTGAAATACATGAAACTGGTGGCGTGTGACACAAAATTTAACAATGAATGACATTTGGCGACATATTTTCTGAAATTAATTTAGATTCCTCAATAATATATGTAATTATATTAACTAACCTTATATTTCTAGCTTCTAAACTCGGGGTTCCCACATTAAATATAATATGATCATTTTTGCATGATCGCGATATCAAAGACATGTCTAAAATCGTTACAAAACAAAAATATTTGAATTTTGACAGAAGAAAAACTTTGCGGAAATAAACAATAACTTTTAATTTTCGAATCATTGACGGACACATTGAATTTCCGTACTATAGGCTATTTTTTGACAAACGATCCATCAAGTTTGAAACTGCAGTCACGTGATCAAAATCTAATTTAAATATGATGAATATTTATGAGGAAAGTACCCTCAGTTTCTGGATATGGAAAACGATCGATAAATTTGAACAAGGTTGTAGCAACCTTTGAAAAGCATATATTTCTCAGCCAAACCGATTTAACAAGGACTGGGATCATCAGTAATAGTTATAATGAAATGTTTGAAGCGTAAGTAGTGAGTTTTTATGTTTCAACTGCAACTTTTTTTTTGCTCCATTGTGACGAATAGGACCGCGTTTTAGCTCTGCCGACACAAAAGTTAGTCACAGGAGCTACATTATTGCAGCTATCCAATAAGGACTCGGTCATTAAAAGAATACGTTGAAAAAACAATATGGGTAGAATTCAGCTCAAACAATGTTACTGGGTGGTATTGCACATGTAAGATCGGTGGCAGGACTGTGTGATGCTGTACCCACGTGGCGAGTGTTGTTTGGTATTTGGGCTATCAAAGATACTCAGAAATGAAATCCACTCAGTCATCCAAATTATTGTCAGTTGTCGCAGATGCTAGTGATTTGCCAGTAACAGACAGTGAAAGTGATGGTGCTGTGGAGGAATGACGATTTTTGCACCCTGACCTCGAGTCCATATGCTGTGAACTTACATTTATATTGTAACTCTCAGAAAATCTTAATTCTTACATAGATACTTTACATCACTGCAAAACAATGCAGACACATAATCACTGGTGTTAAACAGAGGTCGTAACTTTACTTCCTATGATTTTGGATGGCAGCGGCAAAATTGAATTTTCATAATCTTCAGTAATCACTTTTCATTGCAGACTACAATTTTTGCCACTTCAAAATAAAAACTCTTGTTTTGTAAACAGTACACAATGTACGTGCATGTTACATTTATTCAAACTTGCTGTATAGCTATGAAAAAAGAATCATAGTAAAGACCGTCAGATACATGTAATAGTATAGTAGCAGTGACTACTTAATTGCAACCTGAAAGTTCATGCATTGTTGAAGAATTAATTTCGATATATCTGACTACATTTTATCAATTTTAACAATTGTTGATTATTCCTAAATCTAATTAAAAATAGATCTGCGCACTTGCTCCTCTTTTTCATGCGGTCGTATCATGTCACAGCGACATGATACGACCGAATGAAAACGAGGAGCAAGTGCGGAGATTTTATTTTAGTTAGATTGATCCTTATAAAGCAAAACCGAACCACCTTTGAATTGTATGTATTTCTATGTATTTAAAATTGTTTACTAGTTTTTAACATCTGTGTTTCCAGTAATACATGTGATTGTTGATCGAGATACTGTATATTGTTGAGTTTTTTTTGTTTCTTGTCGGAATACTATACAATATCATTTTGGATGATTTTCATTTCCTACCAATAACCATAGGTTCATTAAGTTTGACACATGTCTGTCTGCAAGACTGAAATACACATCTTTTCAGGGTTTGCTTCTGGTTGCTAAGGGTAAAATTCGTTGCTAAGGATATTATTCTACCCATAATCTATCTTAACTACTTAGAATAATACTTCTTGGGGCACTAGGAATTAATTCGTATAAAAAATACTTGTAATTCATGATCTGGAAGTCATTTTGTAAAATGAAACATATTTTCCTTGTTGCTATGGGTTAAATCCGTTGCTATGGAAAGTACACATTAAAAATTGTTAAGAAATATTTAGAAATGATACCCTTCATATCTGTCTAGTCAGAAAACAAAAATTGTCTTTAAGAAAATAAAGGCAATCTAATGGAAAATCATGCTAAAATAAACAAATAATCTTTAAATATTTCTGCTTCTTCTGGTGCAAAAATGATCAAAATCCGTTTAGAAATGACTTCACAATAATATTTTTGAAAAATGTGGTTTTATATGAAATATATAGCGTAAAATCGAGGGTGACGAATACTTATGTCCATTGATTGTAGTTGCTCATGTATTTTTATTTTCAACATATATGAGCATTTTACCTGTATTGATAATGATTAATTGTATCTACTATTTATACATGTAGATATAGATGTTTTAATGTGAAGTTAGTGCTGGTAAATTATGAAATTACCACTTTGGACTGTTTGATATATTTTTTGAACAATTATAATCCATTTCTTATATTGTCACTACAATATACCATTTATATATATTGATAAATAGTTCTTTAGCTTTATCTGGAGTCAGATTTACTGATTCAAGTACTTTTTCTATTTATAAAGCTTTGAGTCAGATTTTCTGATTCTCAGGTACTTTTTCTATTTACAAAGCTTTGAGTCAGATTTTCTGTTTCAGGTACTTTTTTCTATTTATAAAGCTTTGAGTCAGATTTTCTGATTCAAGTGGTTTTTTAAAATATATAAATCCTAACTTCGTTAAGTTATAAAAACATCGGCAACAATGTCAAAACCAATAGAAATCAATAAAGCAACACTTGAAGAATTGACATCCATTACTGTCTGGTATTGGAGAGAAAAGAACTCAGAAAATATTAAAGAAAAAGCAAGAAAAGGAATCAGACCTCTCCTTGCAGGATTTGAAACTCGTGACAGGTATACCAAATACAATATGGGATCCTTTGATTGAGACTGGGGAAATAATGATAGAATTATCAAGTAATCAAGAAGGTGGACAGACACATGAAACCCAACCTATAGACCAGAATGTGATTCAGAAAATGGTGAACACCATAGAGATATTAAAAACTGAACTGGATACTGTGAAACAAGATAAAAGCAACATGAAATCAACATATAACCAGCAGATACAATATTTAACTCTAGTTTACAAAACAAAGATGAAAAATAACGAACTTGAGCATGAACAAGAAATCAGAGAGTACAAGAAACAACAAAAAGAACAGTTCGAAGCATTTGTTACCGAGTCCAAGAAGAAAGAAGAAAAAATACTCCATGAGATTGTGTTACACAACATGGAACTGAAAACAAATTGAGGAGACCAAAGAAAATGTAATTGCGACGAAGCAACTGGAAACCGTAACATCGGAATTTAAAGAAAGTTGGGAGAAACCAAAATACAAGTGGGGACAAGATAATTATTTCAAGACATGGTCCCATGCCACCAAAAATGTCCACTTATGATGGAAAAAATGACTGGTGTCCATACTATGTACAATCCAACCAAATTGCTGACCGGCATAGTTGGACAAATCAACAGAGATTAGATAAACTAATTGAATGTTCAAGATCCAAAACAGTGCAGCTAGATTACCAATCAATTTGCAAGAAGATGGATGAAAGATTTGGAAAGAAAGACCTACCAAATATTATCAGAAGACAACTTCAAGATTTACGTCAATTCCCAGAAGAATCGCTCGAAGCACATGAATTGTCAACTGATGGTTATCCAGGAACACCGGATAGCTTTATACAAATAGTAGCCACTGCCAGATGCATTTTTGAAAGGTTGTTCACACAAGAAGGCAGCTTTGACAGCAATGGATAAAGATCCTACCGATTTGGATACTGCATTACAGTATGTTAAGAATGCAGTAACGAACCAGAGAGTCATATTAGGAATAAATAAATCAGACATTAAAATCATGGCGTTAAAAGAGTAACATTCCAAGAGTCAGGTATGGAAGGAGAAACAGAGCTAGATGAAGAGTCATTGACCAGTATAAGAGCTATGTACAGAAAAGATACAGGAAATAAAATGTATAAATCCTTGGAATCACGGAAAAAGAAAACAGGATGATCTACAGGAGACAAAGTCAGCTGTTCTGCAGGTATTAGACATTTTGAAACGTCAGAAGTCAAGGCCACCACAAAGAACAAGTCCAAGACAAAGCCCAACTAGAAGTGGAAGGTGCTTTAACTGTGGTGTAGAAGGACATTATAGTGCAGTGTGACAAACCAAGAAACAGATCACCACAAGGATTTAATCCAAGGTTAAGATCTCCATCGCCAAAGAAAGAGTGGAAGTTCTTTAAACTTCAATGGGCTAAGGCCGTAGGCCGACACTTAGCCCATTCAGATGATACTGGAAGGCCACCAACTATTAAAGACAAAAAACGACAACCTGTTCAGACCAAAAACATATACAAATTTCTTGTGTCAAAATCATGTCTTCTCAATACCATATCAAAAGTCTAGAAAAGTCGAGATAGGGGAAAATATTTTTTCGTGAGATTTTATACACCCCTCTCACTACTTCAACATACATATTTGTTTAACAGGTACAGTTGTAAATGTGGAAAAAAGAGCATACAATGAGAGTAGTCATACCAATCATGCATCAAACTAATGAGAGGAGTTTTATCTTTCAAATTATTAAAACAAAATACAGGTCTTCTTTCTGTTCCTTCTCTATTTAACCCAAAAATGTACTAGTACCTTGCCAAATATAATAAATATGCGTTGTAATATTTAACAAAAATGGTTTGTGCAATATGTCATTTTTAATCAAACAATTGGGTAAAACAAAGTACAACATAATAACATTTAAAATTATATAGGACCAATAATATCGATTGCTTACAAATAAGTATGCAAAATGGGAATTTTGGATTATTAGAATTTCTCTTTTCTCTCATTTTTCGATTTTTTTTTTTAAGTTTACATAAAAGAAAATATAGAAATTATGATGCAACTTAATGTTGTTGCTTATAGGTAATAACAAGAAGTCTATTTTGAATAACAGGGTGCTGATCTATATTCCAAATAGGGAAAATTCCAAACGAAAATAGCAGTGATTCCTTGTGTTTTATCTAAAAAAAAATGGGAAAAACATAGTCATGATAGATATAAAATGTTTCATAAGTAAACTATTGGGTTTTTTTTAATAAAAGCTTTTTACTGTTGGATAGCTTCTACAAAATGGAAGGTTTTCATTTTTTCAAAGTTTTACATTTTACTTAACCTACTGACTTGACTGATATCTGCTTTTCTAGAAGTGACGTTAATCAAATGTGGATATTAAAAAACTCAAAAGACCTGTTGGAGACTAAGTTCTAGATCTCAATATGTTTGTAACAGCATTAAAGCGTTTGATTTCTCGACCTTATATACCACCATCACACATATGCTACTAAAATCTAGAATTAAAGAATTAATTCAGCGTTGCTTCCCAAAGAAGAACGGAGAACACAGGGATGAGTATCTTGTTATTGGTAGAGACAAATATTGCTTTGTCAAAAGCCATTCAAAATCTAATAATAAATATAAACAAAACGAGAGCATTTAAATGTTAGATTTTTTTTATTGACAACATATTTGTCCTGTTTGGTGGACACGTGTTTCAACAAATGATTGGTACATGTATTCCAATGGGTACGAATTGTGCTCCGTTACTCGCCGATTTGTTTCTACATGCTTATGATGTAGACTTCCTTCAAGAATAAAGATAGAAAATTAGACCAGACCTTTAATTCCATCGTACTGATATGTTGCTGATCACATAGTCCTAATTACAGATCTTCAGTCATGTCTGCGTCTTTAAAAAAAATATTTTTCAAGTTTGAATTTGAGCAACTAGCACATTTACAGTCTCCACATCCAACTGTACAATCTAAACCATGTTTCCTACCACTACATTTTTAAATGTCACAGTAAAGTTTACAGTTACAACTTATTACTTTAATTAGTCGCTCAGGTGAAGGAGGTAAATTTGTTCTTGTAGGAAAAAGTTTTCCGTCCACATTTTCTCACCCCCATTCTAGAGGGTTATTATGATCTGTTGTTTCTGCCCACTCTTGCAGATAAGCACGTTTACCGTAGTAACTTGCTGCTGCGGATGTAGGGCAAGGCATGGACTTGCAGAAACCTTTCTTGTAAATTTTCTATATCATAAAAAATTAAGTCCCTCATAAATGATGCCCAATCGTAACTACTCGGCCATTCTCGCTACCTTGCAAATAACCTCGTATGCATTAGGCGTATAAATCGCACTACTTTTCACATGTCAGTTACATGAAAGTTTGATAAAGTTATATTTTAAACAATTTTCTATATTTCAATTAAAGTTTTAATTAGTTTTGCATGATTAGATTTTACTTAGTATGTCTTCCATATTGGATTTTCGTGGACTATATTTGTGTGCGGCTTAACTTAACTTAACTTCCGGCAAACAATTTAAGAAGAATTTCTACTATGTACGTACGAGGTTACTTGCAGGGTAGCGAGAATGGCCGAGTAGCTACGATTGAAATGATGCCGCCATACAAAGATGCAATAACTTCCTGACCAGATTTAACTATTTCATCCTGAGATGCATTAGGATTCATGAAAATCATCGCATGCTCCCTAAGATGAATTTCATTTAGAATCTTGAAATGCGGCTGATCCATTCCAAACATTGGAGAGGTCGTGTCACAGCCAGAAATAGCCTGAACAAATGGCATTATATGGCATGAGTCCAGTCCAAGTGTTGACGTTATCCCACGGATATCCTATATTTTCATCGTTGTAGAGCTGGTTCTTATTGATTTGAAATATATATCGTTTGAATCGAGATCAAAATGGAAAAGAAAAAGTATTAACAAATCAGATTTGATTTGATTTTTGGTGTTTAATGCCACTTTCAGCAATATTTCAGCTATATCATGGCGACCAGTTTTAGTGGTGGAAGAAGCCAGAGTACCTGGAGAGAACCACCGACCATGGGCAAGCAACGGGTAAACTTTATCACTTGCGGCTGAGAGTCGAGTGCACCCTTTTTGTAATTTACAAAGCTGGGCGCGAACCCACGCGGTATTGGTGATAGGCTTGTATGAGTTGTTAGGTAATCCAACTACCTAACTCATTGAACCACCAGGGCCCTGTTAACAAATCAGTATCTTTGCCAAGGATTGTTTACAGCACTTTCGACTAATTTTTTACTGAGAATGTTCATAGCGTTTTGTTTATATTTCGAATCTGCCAGGAATAGTTCCTTCTTTGATTTGTAAGGTGTATATTCAGTACATAACACTTTAGCCCCAACTGTTGTTCCTGTTAGCCTTAGATGTGTCATATCATTAGTAGACTATCTACTGTGGTGTGTGGTAAAATCGTTATTTCTATGTTTCGATATTTTTTTCATGCGATATTTTTCACATTTTTTACTCCTGTATATAAATGTTTTGCTTTTTCGTCGATTTTTCAATTCCAGAATTGTATTCAAGTTTTCCCTTCAATAAAATCTATTCTAAAAATCACTGTGTTCTGTGTTGTCGAAAAGCCTTTATTTCTATGTGTTTTTATCCCGAACGGCTTTCCATACATTTTTGTTCACCGTAAAGAGTCGATGAAGTTTTCACATAAAATATTGAATTTCTTACTATTTTGTATTTCATTGTATTATATTTGTCATATCTATTCAACACTGACACTTGATGAGAACAGAAAATGCTCAGTGGGGGGGGGTTATGGTTTTTTTTCTAAAAAAATATTCTGATTCCCAATGTTGCTGAAAAAAATATTCTGATTTTGGTGGAGGAAAAAAAAAATAATCTAATTCAGAGTTTTTGTCATAAAATCTAATGTTACATTCTGGAAAAAAAAATTCGCGTATTGCGCGACAAAAAAAAATAAATATTCTAACTCTCGTGTTGTCCGAAAAAAAAATTCTGAACGAAACAAAAAACCATAACCCCCCCCCCCCCCCCCCCCCCTTCAAGTTAAATGGTCGGTCCCTTATAGCAGACGAAATCGGGATGTCAACAAATAACAGCGACTTTTGTATTTTTCCGAACTTATGTGACGATAAGCATTTTATAAAGTAAAAGTGTAAATACTAGATGTTAATTATTATTTTGAAACTTACCATTACTGTTCCATCGGTTGAATCTTAATTTTTCTAGTTTAAAAATTCGGTTGCAGCATCTGCAACTTCTACACAAATTATCTCCCTTACGGGATATTTTTTTTCTTCATATTTTTGCATATTTTGTTTTATAAAATTCTTACTTTTCCCCTTTTTAGATTTTTCTAGACTTTTTTTTATGTTGAATATGTTTATGTCAAGAACTAATTACAGTTGAAATAAATTCTTTTGCAATTAGTTTGAGGTAAAACCGTAGATTGACTGGACTATAAAAGCAGGCTGCCGAGATAACTTTCCATTCTAGACCAGGTCATTTATTCCAACAAGAAAACATTGGCTTTGTACATGCTTATAAAAAACCACTGGTAAACTTTTATAAATGTTTTATTTCCTGTGCAGCAGAATGTCCAGATAACATATACTTTATATACAAAGTAGTGACAAACATAATCAGATAATGCAGCAAGGTGTTACTTGTAAAGTTGGCCCTTCAGAGATTCACAAGCACCTTCTTGGCTCTCCGGGCCCGTGGGCCCTGGACCGATATGTACCGGCTGAACCCCCTCTCATAGGCCCTGTTCACACCTACATTTTCATGTCCTGCTAACACAGCTGTTCGACATTCACAAGTTTGTACAATGTTTGATCAATTGTTTGTGTCATTTGACCTTTTCAGCAATATCTTTTCTCTTAACTAGTTTCAGTTCTTGAATAAAATTTCCTACACAACTTTTATTACGAATAATAACATCAACATATTTTCACCTACAGGTTGATGGTTGGCCATGTGTGAACTTCTTCCAGAGGATTAGAATTAAGCCTGGAAAATTTCAATGGACAATGCAGGAAACAAAACACACCATCCTTCCATAAGATGTATGTTGTCAATTACAACCATCAGACATTGCTATGACAGGTCTTAGATTTCATTATGTACTTCAAGGTTTGTTTTAGATTTACACATAATATTATATTTTGAGTAAGAACAACTGTCAGATTATTTTTTTCCATACACAAAGTTCAATTTAATAATGACCTAGAAATATTGATCTTTCCTCATCTACGTACTGTCCCATTAACATTGGTTTGACTTGAAATATTTCATTGGCAGTTTAAATTTTTAAGCCAATTTGCAATACTTCGTTTAAAATATTTCAAACTGAAAAATCTAATGGCTTAGATTTTCATGCTGCTTGCACATTGAAATTATTTCAGTATGATTCCATACCACATGTACATGTATGTTTTGTTCTTGAAATCTGGATAGAACACAATGTTTTTAAACAGTTTAGTATAAATTAATTCATATATCAATATGAAACATTGTCCCTCAACCAATCTATATACTTAAATATTCTATATTCTTTTCAATATATGTTTATTTTGCTTTAATATTCCTTAATTATAGATTTTCTTTTTTCAGATCTGGATGATTAGCATGTTTGGTGGTACCAGCTGGAACATAATTTCAGATTTGATCTTTTAATGAATGTTACAATTAAAAATAAGCACCTTTTTAATGCCATCCCAAACTCCCTCTAAAGTTTTCAAGCTAGAAATTCTTAATTTTGCAGAATGTTTCTACACATATATATTTAAGAGGTGCATATTATCCAGATTTTTATCTTCAACAATTTTTCTACGCCCGTCTCGAGACGGGCCATATTATGTGATTGGGTATGGCGGGCGGGCGGGCGTTCACACAGGTTTCCGCACAATAACTTTAGTTCTGTATATCGGATCTTTAACAATCTTGGCCACATGATTCCCCTGTGGAAGGGGAAGAACCCTATTTATTGTGGGGTCAAATGTCAAGGTCACCGTTACTATGACTAGAATTTTTGACAACAGGGTCGTTTCCACATGATAACTTTTGTTCTATCTATTGGATCTTTACCAAACTTGACCACATGATTCCCCTGTGGAAGGGGAAGAACATATTTATTTTGGGGTCATTAGGTCAAAGGTCAAGGTTACTATAAATAGAATTTTTGACAACAGGGTCGTTTCCGCACGATAACTTTAGTTCTGTATATTAGTTCTTTAACAAACTTGGCCACATGATTCCCCTGTGGAAGGGGAAGAACCCTATTTATTGTGGGGTCAAAGGTCAAGGTCACCGTTACTATAACTAGAATTTTTGACAACAGGGTCGTTTCCACATAACTTTTGTTTTGTATATTGGATCTTTACCAAACTTGACCACATGATTCCCTTGTAGAAGGGGAAGAACCCTATTTATTTTGGGGTTATTACCATTATACCGTTTGATAATTTATATAGACGGGCGTATTTTGTGATGCACACATTTCTTGTTCACAATTGTAAAGTAGAATTTTTCCTTTTCATCATATAGTTTAGGTCTCAAAAGACCTTCACTGGCAATATCAACTAATTGGTCATTCAGTTTTAACCTTAGCATCATAATTGTTTGTCACTGAATGACAATATCACAAATAGTCTGTTACTTAATAACATTTAGCAACATAGAGGTCTGTCAATTACTGATGTTAGCAACAACCTTTCCGTCAAAATTTTGACGTTAGCAACATGGGATTTACTCAAATTAACCAAGTATGAAATTTACTTCACTTGTAACCAAACCATTTCAGCAGGTCTTTTACAAGTCATCATATTTCATGAACAAAAGAATTCTGTACAAGCCTTTGGTTTCCATATTTTCTTATTTTCTTTGTTGCTATTGTCATAAACATTCTGTCAAAATTTTACATTAGCAACATCATTTTTTATACGCCCGTCTCGAGATGGGCCGTATTATGTGATTGGGTATGGCGGGCAGGCGGGCGTCCACACAGGTTTCCCCACAATAACTTTAGTTCTGTATATCGGATCTTTACCAAACTTGATCACATGATTGTCCTGTGGAAGGGGAAGAACCACATTTATTTTAGGGTCATTAGGTCAAGGTCACCGTTACTATAAATATAATTTTTTATCGTTTGATAATTTATATAGACGGGCGTATTTTGTGATGCACACATTTCTTGTTTAAACATTAATTTAATCGTTAATAAAAGGGTTTGTGTTTTAAATTTGTAATTTTGAGTCAGCTGAAGTTCATATCTACAACATATATCAACAACATCTCTCAAATTAGTGCTTGAAAAATGACTTGTTACAGTCTGGTAAGTGTGCACTTTTTCCTGGAAGATTTCAGATGTTATTAAAACAATAAACAACAGAGTAAATAATTTTATTTAGATATTTTATTACCTGGCTTAAATGTGTGCACCGGCGCATGTGCTAATGAGATTATACCCAATCGATAAATCGCTCGTTTGTTTACAAAGCGAAAGAAGGACGTCATGTTAGAAGAATACATTTTAACTACGCCGCATGTGTTCTGACTTTTGACTGATTATAGTAACATTTGTATGCATGTTAGTTCTCACCATATGTTTTATGTATGTACTTAACTTTACTATTTTGTTATTAATGTCAGTTTTAAAAGCTCACAAGAGCTTGTGTTATTCATTTATTCATGTACCGACTATAAATAAAGCTTGGAATTGAATTGAAATCACAAGAATTTTCATGGCGTCGCCATTACATGAGTTATTTCCCTTCTTTTATTCATGACGTCACGAAACAAAACAATTGCGGTTGAACTTTTGTGTTTTCCTTGCTTTGGAAATAACTAAATTACCACGAAGCATTTGCATCCATCGGTCACGTAGCATCGAAAGTCGACAAATGAATGATTTTAATGCAGATATATCGTTCTACACCGATGCAATGTGGCATTATTAAGAAAATGTTATAAAAAATTCTGTGAGGATAGATGAATGACAATTGGGACGAGTCAACTTTGTATTTAAATAATTTGAATGGAGCGACAATACGGTACACTTGCAATCTCTTCTGAGAGGTGGATGTCTAATGATCATTTTGGGATGTCAGTTTTTTACAGATTTATATGGAAAATTATCGTAAACATCTTTGAAGAAGCACATAATTATTTTACCGGAATCGCGTAATGGAATTTACATTCCTTTAATGGGCGTCTTCTACTACGTTCGCGTTCGATCTATATAAACAAAAACAACTGTCATTCGTAGTTTAAATCTCAAAGTGAGAGGCTGGTCGGTAAGAATAATAAAAAATTAACAAAAAATAATAATGTTCATATTATAATGCCTAAATTGTATAATCTGACGAAAAGATCAGACACGAAACGACCCAGCCGGTTGTCCTCGAGCTGACTTTTTGCATAATGGTGACCAGGTGATGAGCCTGTACGAGTCACAGTGCGGCCGGATTTCCTGAGGCCGAGTTGCAATGGACCTGCATGAGTGCGGCCGGTTGTCCTTAGATTGACTTATTGCATAATGGCGATAGGTCTGTGTTAGTGTGACCGGCTGTACTTAGGCTGACTTTTTGCATAATGGTGATCGGTCTAGGGAGTGTGGTCAGATTTCCTTAGGCTGACTTGTCGTTTAATGGCAATGGGCCTGCATGATTGCGGTGGTTGTCCTTAGATTGACTTGTTGCCTAATGGCGAAGACCTGCATGGGTGCTACCGGTTGTCCTCAGACTGTCCTGTTGCATAATGGTAATGGGCCTGTATGAATGTGAACGGACGTACTTAGGCTGACTTTTTGCGTAATGGTGATCGGTCTAGTGAGTGCGGCCGGATTTCCCTACGATGACTTGTCGAACAGCAATGAGACTGGATGAGTGTGGTCGGCAGTTCTTAGATTAAATTGTTGCCTAATGGAGAAGGCCTGCATGAGTGCGACCGGCTATCCTTAGATTGACCTGTTGTTTGATGGCGAGGGCCTGTAGGAGTGCAATCGTCTGTCTTGTTGCCTAATGGCGATGGGCCTGTATGAATGTGACTGGCTGTACTTAGGCTGACTTTGCATAATGGTGATCGGTCTAGTGAGTGGTGCCGGATTCTCCTTGGCTGACTTGTTGTCTAATGGCAATGAGACTGCACGAGTGTGGCCGGCTGTCCTTTGATTAAATTGTTGCCTAATGCCGAGAGCCTGCATGAGTGCGACTGGCTGTCCTTAGATTTACTTGTTTTCTAATGGCGAGGGCCTGTATGAGTCCGATCGGCTGTCTTGTTCCCTAATGGCGATGGGCCTGTATGAATGCGGCTGGCTGTACTTAGGCTGACTTTTGAGTAATGGTGATTGCCTGTATGATAGCGGCAGATTTCCTTAGGCTGACTTGTTGTCTAATGGCAATGAGACTGCACGAGTGCGGCCGGCTTGTTGCCTAATGATGAGGGCCTGTATGAGTGTGGTCTGTTGTACCCAGGTTGTCTTGTTAACTAATGGTGATGTGCCTGTATAAGTGCGGCCGGCTGTGCTTAGGCTGTCTTGTTGCCTAATGGTGACGAGTCTGTACAAGTGCGGCCGGCTGTGCTTAGGCTGACTTGTTGTTTAGTGACAATGGGCCTGCATGAATGTGGATAGCTGTTCTTAGATTTACTTGTTGCCTAATGGCAAGGGCCTGTATTAGTGCAGCTGGCTATCCTCATGCTGTCTTGTTGCCCAATGGCGATGGACCTTTATGAGTGTGACCGACTGAGCCCATATCGCTCATCTGTCATTATTTTTTAGGAAACTTTATACAGAGCCTTCCATAGCTACTTCCTACCAATTTTCAATTAATGGTTTTAAAAATGATTTTTTTTAAATGGCCAATCACAAGAACTGCATATGGTGGCCATATTAGTTGTATGATCAGCACAAAATAAGGAAATTTTGTACAGGATCTCCCATACATCATTCCTACAAAGTAACAAATCATTGTGCCTCCATGTTTCATAGAAGATTTTTTAAAATTTCAGCCAATCCAAAACAAGAATTGCCTGTGGTGACCATGCTTTTTGTCCAACCGGTATGAAATGAGGAAATCTTATAGAGAACCTTCCATAGATGCTTCCTGTAAAATTTTACTGACACTGTATTTGGCAAAGCAGTTTCAGAGGTGAAGATTTTTAGAAATCGACCAACCATAAACAAGAATTGCCTATGCCGACCATGTTTGTTACCAGATCGGGATGACACGAGCAATCTTAATAGACGACTTTCCATAGATGCTTCCTACCAAGTTTCCGTTCATTTGTCCAAGCGGTTTCAGAAACAAGAATTGGAAGTTTAAATTTCATCAGTTTCAATATAAAATGTACCAGTTTTGCTTTTTTGTGCAATTGCATTGCAATCTATTAAATTGGAGTTTCCTCACTTTTTTTTTTATTTTGCGTGATTGCATTGCAATCTATTAAATTGGAGTTGCCTCCCTTTTTTTATTTTGTGCGATTGCATTGCAATCTATTAAATTGGAGTTGCCTCCCTTTTTAATTTTGTGCGATTGCATTGCAATTTATTAAATTGGAGTTACCTCCCTTTTTTATTTTGTGCGATTGCATTGCAATCTATTAAATTGGAGTTACCTCCCATTTTTATTTTGCGCAATTGCATTGCAATCTATTAAAAAATTTTCATGTCAGACAACACACAGCAGCTGTCATCGGTAACTGGTTACAAGGCAAACATTTGGTGATGAAAACATAATTTATTGTTTCTCGTCGTCAATATAGCTTAAATACTGCTCAATCACTCAAAACCATTTCCCCTCTTAACTTAGCATATTGTACGACTTATCTATCACCAGGACTGTTGCACGAACATCAATTAAAACCTTAAATGTAAATTAATTCTATGTACATTTCAAGTAAATTGAAGTCTCAATTAAGTTTTAATTGACACTTAAATTTAAGGAAGGTTTGTAATGACGGGTGCCACTAGTGGAGCAGGAACCGCTTACCCTTTCAGCGCACCAGAGTTCACCTCCTGTTTTTAGTGGTGTTTGTGTTCCTGATCTTTTGTTTTATGTGTATGTTTTGTAGATCGTTGTTTGTCCTTTTTCTTTTGGCCATTGTGTTGTCTGTTCTTCGACTTACAGATTTTGATTACCCCTTTGGTATCTTCAAACTCTTACATAGTTTTAAACGATGTATCTTTGCATGGCTATTAAATCAACACATAATTCAACTGTCAAATTTTATTTGTTTTATAATTAATGTTGTTTATTTACGTCTACAAAAAGTCATGCAAACAAGAGGCAAATAATTCTCTTTGTTTTCGTTAATTTAGAAACCTGATCAATTCTAAAAAATCAGAATCTTTTAGTATAAAATGTCTTGCATAAAGATATTGGTTTAAATAGAAACCATTGAATTTTTATTTAAAAAAAAAGAAGAGATTAGATGGAAAATAATCTGTATGTTTAGACTTGGATTTGGCAATTATACATAATTTTTCTAATGATACTTCAACATAGAACATTATTTTGGGGCCATCAACTACCTATGCAATCAATGCCTATCACCACTAACGTTGTGAGTTTGAATCCCGCTCAGGCGAGGTATACTCACTACATTATGTGATAAAGTTTGTCAGTGACTTCAGCAGGTCGGTGGTTTTCTCTATTTTCCTCCACCAATAAAACTACCACCACGATATAGCTAAACTATCGTTTAAAGTGGCATTAAATGCCATAAACCATATTAATATTATATTAGTATCCTGCTTTTCAAATTTCAATAATTATTCCACTATCCACATAAATTAACAATTCTTAAAAAATCAACAAGATCCAATTATCACAAATATAAACATATGCAACATGGAGGAAAGAACAATATGTTTCTCAATATTCTCGTCATATCTTAGCCGTTTTTTGCACGTGCTTTGCAGGGATGATTCTGGATAGAAAATAAAATGAATGAAAATAGCCGAAACCATCTCCACCTCCTCTCAAAAAGGTGCTTTTTGACCTGTTCTAACTGTGTCCTGCAATTTTCGGAATTTCTTTTTCACAGAAAAATAGCAGAATGTTAAATAAATGAAAAAAAAATCATCCTTGGTTTTGTAATTACACTAGTCTGGATCTCCTGCCTGCAGGGCACACAGGTATTGTCAAATTTGCAACAAGAACATCTTTTTATGCAAAAGAAATTAAAATATGAATATATTTTTTACCAGGAAAATAACTGAAAGATTTGAAAGACATGTATTCCATCTATGACACAACAACTTTATTTTCTATGATTTTTGGGGAAATTAAAATATGAATATATTTTACCAGGAAAATAATTGAAAGACATGTATTCCATCTATGATAAAACAATTTTATTTTCTATGAATTTTTGAAGTCTCAACTTAAGATCTTTGTATAATTTAATAGCTCAAATCTAAAATGTCTTGATTTAATGATAAAGAGTTTAAAGGATTAAATATGCACTATAAACACCCTAGAAATGGGGTTCTGATAAAAACAATATGTGTTGTATGTATATCTTTAGTACAACTGAGTTTCCATTTAGCACTTGTTGGTTTCCTACAAAAAATTTTTTTAATGTAAATTTGACTTTGAAAATACGACTGTCAGAGGCATGATAAAATGACAAAAATAAAGTGTACATTTCCAATTACATTGTTGATTTGGCTTACACTACTTCAATCATCACTTTTTTGCTTGCCATTCATCTGTGTTTTATAACAAAGAAAATACTTTTATTATTTATTTTTTGCCCTGAAAGCATAATAACAAGTTTTGAAAAATTGCTTCGACTTTTTTTTATAAGTATCACGATTCTAGAGGCTCAGTGGGCTGAGCCTGTGTCGCTCACCTTTCATTCTGCTTTGAGGAAACTTGATACAGAACCTCCCATAGGTGCTTCCCACCAAGTTTTGGTCATTTGGCTAAACAGTTACAAAGAAGAAGATATTTAGAAATAGACCACTCAGAAACAAGAGTTGCCTATGGTGACCATGTTTGTTAACGAATCGGAACTAAATGAGCAATCTTTATAGAGGACTTTCCAAGGATGCTTCCTACCAAGTTTCAATTCATTTGGCCAAGTGGTTTCAGAGGAGAAGATTTTTTAGAAATCAACCAATCAGAAACAAGAATTGCCTGTGGTGGCCATGTTTGTTAACGGATCGGGACGAAATGAGCAATCTTTATAGAGAACATGCCATAGATGCTTCATACCGAGTTTCAGTTCATTTGGCCAAGCAGTTTCCGAGGAGAAGATTTTAAAAAAAATCGGCCAATCAGAAACAAGAATTTCCTATGGTGGCCATGTTTGTTAATGGATCGGGACAAAATGAGCAATCTTTAGAGAGGACCTTCCATAGATGCTTCCTACCAAGTTTCACTTCATTTGGCCGAGGGGTTTCAGAGGAGAAGATTAAAATGTGAAAAGTTAACCGACGACGGACGCTAAGTGATGGCAAAAGCTCACATTGCCTTTGGCAAGGTGAGCTAAAAATGTAAATAAATAACGAACAATGTACAAAAATAGTATCCATCCTGTCATAGGGTTACAATCCTGTTAAGCTTTTCATTATACTAGGTCAAAATAGCTGTCAATACCATATTAAACATATCTTATAAAGTCAACATACTGTATATTGTACATATCTATGTACATGCCATTATTAACCAATTCCCAATTAATTTTTTTTTAATAAGATTTCATAATTTTTCAACATTTTTTATTTTTACAGATAAATTGAGTATTATTTCCTCAATAAATTATTTTTAGTCATGTCATTTTATACACGTTTTGATTGGTTTAAAAAGTTGGGTATTTGTCAATGAACGAAATATAAAAATAGACGTCGTCGTTCTCAAGGCGTTGCGTGCCATTGTCATCAGGTGATTTTCTTTAAATGAGGCATCTTTTAAATTTAAATAACCCCCTATTTAAATTTATTTCTGATTATTTGCATTATTTTGAAAAAATAAATATATTTTTTAATATCATAACAAAAAAAGTTAGAATTAATCGAAATTATTTGTTCGGTTCATTCGAAATAACCTCAATCAGGTTGTACACACCCTTGTGTAATGCGGGTTACACGGTGTGTACAACCTGATCGAGGTTATTTCTTCATGAACCCAACAAAAATTGCAATCAATCCTTAAACAGATAAAACATATCAACTTACAGGAAAAGGCCAGTCAGTTGAACAATTGTTATAATTCAATACATTGTAACTTTTTATTTGTAAATAACTAATTATTAAACAAAAAACACCTTTATTAACATTAATATGCCCAATTAAAAATATGAATATTTGGAATTTCCTGTCGTAGTGTAAGTGGCCATGACACCTCTCATGTTAGTTGAATAAATAAATCAATTTTGACTCTTCCCAAAACCGTGCCCTTTTGGTTATGTTTTAATATCATATCAACTGCAATACAATGTTTACAATTGTATATCGTCCTATTTTTTCCCTTAATATTCCCATCCCATGTTACATTTTCATAAAACAAATGAGTTTATTTGTAGTTGAGGGGGGGAGGGGGAGGAGAGATCTACGTATAATTTCATGTTTTACGTGAATGTCCGTAGGTTAAATAACTCAGTTTTAACTTATTTTATGCGTACACGTTTTTCTTTTTTGTCGCCAATGCTGTCGTACTTTCCCGTGGTCACTGGTCGATGTGTTGACAAGGATAGTCCTGACCGGTAATTAAAACAACAAAAAAATTCTTCTCACTTTCCCTTTTCGTTAGTGCAATAAAATGCTTGACATGAAGCCATGATATTGTAAATATCAAAAGATAAATATCCGGCGTTATTTTACGATTTACATAATTTTTAATGATAAAATTGCACCTGATCAATGCTGATATATTATACCATACTGGTTGTACGACGTCACAGGCAGGATAAATCCGAGAATGGATTATGCCTTTTGTCTCCTCCACATTGAAGAGTTTTGAAAAATGGCGATCCCCATTATTTGGTGCTACAGGCAACTTCAATCACCAAATTCTGCCTTACGGTATACTATTTTTAACGTTCATTAGCACAAATGTCTTTTATTTACTGTCATTTAAATTTTCACGCTAACTTGTTAAGACCATGGCCTTTTCCTTCAAGTTATTATATTATAAAATGAAAAAACTGTCAAATCATAAATACCCGTTTATAGATATAAAAAAATAAAATAAAATAACACCTCTGAACTTGTGGGTCGTAAAACTTTTCAAGTACGATTTTCATACTCTTACAAGAAAAACGACCAATATATACCATATTCTGGTTAGTTGATTCTGGAAAACGAGTACAAAATCGTAGTAAAAAAATGTTATAACTGCAAGGCCAGAATACAGTACTTTTTGTCAATCAATAAATTTTTTTCTCAATTTTCTCAAATCAGCAAAATTCACACAATTTTATGTTGTACATGTACAGTACATATCTCAATTAAAATACAAACTAAATGTTTACTTTGGATGCAATTTCTGTTAATAGCATAAAAAAGATGGTTCAACATAACAAACTTGCAGAACATTACTACAATTTTGGCCAAGAATTTAAATATCTGTTTTTTTGTCGTCAATGCTTTTTAATTGAAACATACGACTAGAATTTGTGATCGATTGAATGCGTGTTTAATGCCAACTTAAGCAGTATTTCAGATATATTGTGGCGTAACTAGAATTTGTGATAGAAAGAATAGCTATGGATCAATTTAATGTCATGTGCTTCCTTCCAATCCACAATTACAATTCTTACTGAATTTTACGACAGGCATTAACGAGAGACTTCTTATTATCTGATTTTAACAATCTCATGGACATATCACCGAAGATCACTAATACATGATATAATTGACAGCTATTTCTCCTTTAGTACAAATGAGCGGCAAGAGGTCTTCTATTTATAGCTCAAAAAACAGGTAAATGTTCGATTCATGCTTCAATCCATCTCACTTGTAACACCACCACTTTGCCGCGGACAGCCCATGCAGGAAGAATTGTATTTACTGTTGTTAAAACAGTTTCAGTCCTCCAAGAAGAAATAGTTGCCAGTCTTTTTCTGTTCAGTGTCCTACAATAAAGAATAAAAAATCATCATTATTGGTTAGGGTTATGGTGTTTAACGCCATTCAGTTTTATTGGTTGATTTGATTTGATTTTTGGTGTTACACCACTTTCGGCAATATTTCAGCTATATCATGACGACCAGTTTTAATGGTGGAAGAAGCCGGAGTACCCGGAGAGAACCACCGACCATGGGCAAGCAACTGGTAAACTTTATGACTTGCAGCTGCGAGTTGATTGCACCCTTTTTTTTGTAATTTACAAAGCCGGCAGGCTTGTATGAGTTGTTAGGTATTCCAACTACCCAGTTTTATTGATGGAGGAAACAAAGTGCCCTGAGAAAAGTACCAACCTGTCGCAAGTCACTGACAAATTTATCACATAATGTTGTACACCTCTTCTGAGTGGGATTCGAACTCACAACTTCAGTGGTGATAGGACCGATTACAAAGGTAGTTGTAAATCCAACTACCATATGATCACGACAGCATCTGTATTGGTGAAATACTTTGAAATTTGTTGCTTAATTTTATTAATTCAGGAACTTAAAAGTGAAACTACCATTAATATAATGTTGTTATATTTGTATTTCTCCAGCTATTCAGATTAAATCATTTACAAAGGATAACATCTTCAAATTTTATTTTCACAGAAAACTGCAAACCTTCATTACTTCATTTTCGGGAAAATATTTCTACAGAAATATTCAGAATCCGCAAAATAATCATTAGTAATAAAGGTTAGCAGTCTCTATATAATAAGTAATGTCCATCTCTATGTTGTCATTCATTTTTGTGATAGCATGTGATCTTTTTGAGTGGAAGTGAATGTGTGTAGGTTTTTTTTATCATTTATTTTTATATATGTAATACCATTAAAGATCCAATTACCAAGAGGGGAAGGTTGGGATCCCATTCATCTGGTTTAACCCTGCCACATTTTCGTGCCAGGACCTGGATTTCCAACGTCATATGTCATGGTCTTTCTACGTTTTTTTTAAAATTTATGTTCAGTAAGTTGAGGTGAGAGGCAATTGTTTGTTTTGTTGATATTTGTGTAATTGTTGACCATCACTGTTGAAGTGATGCAAAATCCTGTATCAGTAATACTAAACAGCTCTGTTATAAACATAGTTGATTAGACGAGGTTTGAATGTTTACCTTGACAGAGTGTAGTTTGTTGATCCTTGGCCTAAAGTTGTTAGGATCTCTTCTGAATGTTATCTCCAGGGACATTAAGAACTTGTTCATACCATGTAACAATGACTGTGGTCTGTTAATAAAAAATGATCAAGTTAATATAAAATCTAAACAATATAATATCATGCAATCATAAAAATTATATTATTGTGGGGTAATAATTTTGAGCGTACGAGTGATTGTTGTTTGAGTTATTGCCAAGTGAAATTTTTTTCGACAATATCATGGCGTGAACAAGTTTTATTTTGATGAGATGATGTCCGCTTTGTTCTAGACCAACACACTTAGTTGGATTTTTATAGTGCTAGTTCACTGAAACAACAGTCCACGGATAGACATGTCGCCCCACTTGGACACATTATCCCGATTCTAAGCCAACCAGTCTCTGATCTTTCTCCTTAATGCTGCGTGCTTAGCGGAGATGAAACAAATATCAATTTTAGTCTTTGGTTTGACCCGACCAGTGCTTGAACCCACGGTCTACCACACTTGAGGTGAGCATTCTAACCATTACACCACCGATGCAGTTCTATTCAGATTAAATCATTCACAAATGATACATCCTCAAATTTATTTTATTTTCACAGAGAAAACTGCTAACTTTCATTACTTCATTTTCGGGAAAATATTTCTACAGAAATATTAAGAATCCGTAATTTAATCATTAGTAATAAAAGATTAGCAGTGGCTATATAATAAGAACTGTCTATGTTTATGGTGTCATTCATATTTGTGGATAGTCTGCAGTTAGACATATCGCTTCACTCTGACACATTATCCAGATTCCAGGCCAGCCAGTCATTGCTCTTACTCCTTAATGCCGCATGCTTAGCAAAAAAAAAAGCAAATACCAGTGTTAATCTCTTTGGCTTGACCTGACCGTGGCTTGAACTCATGATCTACCACACTAAAAGTGAGCACAGTAACAATTACACCACCGTGGACGAACTCATGATCTACCACACTAAAAGTGAGCACAGTAACAATTACACCACCGTGGCTCGAACTCATGATCTACCACACTAAAAGTGAGCACAGCAACAATTACGCCACCGTGGCTCGAACTCATAATCTACCACACTAAAAGTGAGCACAGTAACAATTACGCCACCGTGGCTCGAACTCGTGCTTTACCACACTAAAAGTGAGCACAGTAACAATTACACCACCGTGGCTTGAACTCGTGATCTACCACACTAAAAGTGAGCACAGTAACAATTACACCACCGTGGCTTGAACTCGTGATCTACCACACTAAAAGTGAGCACAGTAACAATTACACCACCGTGGCTTGAACTCATGATCTACCACACTAAAAGTGAGCACAGTAACAATTACACCACCGTGGCTTGAACTCATGATCTACCACACTAAAAGTGAGCACAGTAACAATTACACCACCGTGGCTTGAACTCATGATCTACCACACTAAAAGTGAGCACAGCAACAATTACACCACCGTGGCTTGAACTCCTAATCTACCACACTAAAAGTGAGCACAGTAACAATTACACCACCGTGGCTTGAACTCATGATCTACCACACTAAAAGTGAGCACAGTAACAATTACACCACCGTGGCTTGAACTCATTATCTACCACACTAAAAGTGAGCACAGTAACAATTACACCACCGTGGCTTGAACTCATTATCTACCACACTAAAAGTGAGCACAGTAACAATTACACCACCGTGGCTTGAACTCATGATCTACCACACTAAAAGTGAGCACAGTAACAATTACACCACCGTGGCTTGAACTCATGATCTACCACACTAAAAGTGAGCACAGTAACAATTACACCACCGTGGCTTGAACTCGTGCTTTACCACACTAAAAGTGAGCACAGTAACAATTACACCACCGTGGCTTGAACTTGTGCTTTACCACACTAAAAGTGAGCACAGTAACAATTACACCACCGTGGCTTGAACTCATTATCTACCACACTAAAAGTGAGCACAGTAACAATTACACCACCGTGGCTTGAACTCATGATCTACCACACTAAAAGTGAGCACAGTAACAATTACACCACCGTGGCTTGAACTCATGATCTACCACACTAAAAGTGAGCACAGCAACAATTACACCACCGTGGCTTGAACTCGTGATCTACCACACTAAAAGTGAGCACAGTAACAATTACACCACCGTGGCTTGAACTCATGATCTACCACACTAAAAGTGAGCACAGTAACAATTACACCACCGTGGCTTGAACTCATGATCTACCACACTAAAAGTGAGCACAGTAACAATTACACCACCGTGGCTTGAACTCATGATCTACCACACTAAAAGTGAGCACAGTAACAATTACACCACCGTGGCTTGAACTCGTGATCTACCACACTAAAAGTGAGCACAGTAACAATTACACCACCGTGGCTTGAACTCATGATCTACCACACTAAAAGTGAGCACAGTAACAATTACACCACCGTGGCTTGAACTCATGATCTACCACACTAAAAGTGAGCACAGTAACAATTACACCACCGTGGCTTGAACTCATGATCTACCACACTAAAAGTGAGCACAGTAACAATTACACCACCGTGGCTTGAACTCATGATCTACCACACTAAAAGTGAGCACAGTAACAATTACACCACCGTGGCTTGAACTCATGATCTACCACACTAAAAGTGAGCACAGTAACAATTACACCACCGTGGCTTGAACTCATGATCTACCACACTAAAAGTGAGCACAGTAACAATTACACCACCGTGGCTTGAACTCCTAATCTACCACACTAAAAGTGAGCACAGCAACAATTACACCACCGTGGCTTGAACTCATTATCTACCACACTAAAAGTGAGCACAGTAACAATTACACCACCGTGGCTTGAACTCATGATCTACCACACTAAAAGTGAGCACAGTAACAATTACACCACCGTGGCTTGAACTCATTATCTACCACACTAAAAGTGAGCACAGTAACAATTACACCACCGTGGCTTGAACTCATGATCTACCACACTAAAAGTGAGCACAGTAACAATTACACCACCGTGGCTTGAACTCGTGATCTACCACACTAAAAGTGAGCACAGTAACAATTACACCACCGTGGCTTGAACTCATGATCTACCACACTAAAAGTGAGCACAGTAACAATTACACCACCGTGGCTTGAACTCATTATCTACCACACTAAAAGTGAGCACAGTAACAATTACACCACCGTGGCTTGAACTCATGATCTACCACACTAAAAGTGAGCACAGTAACAATTACACCACCGTGGCTTGAACTCGTGATCTACCACACTAAAAGTGAGCACAGTAACAATTACACCACCGTGGCTTGAACTCGTGCTTTACCACACTAAAAGTGAGCACAGTAACAATTACACCACCGTGGCTTGAACTCATTATCTACCACACTAAAAGTGAGCACAGTAACAATTACACCACCGTGGCTTGAACTCGTGATCTACCACACTAAAAGTGAGCACAGTAACAATTACACCACCGTGGCTTGAACTCATGATCTACCACACTAAAAGTGAGCACAGTAACAATTACACCACCGTGGCTTGAACTCATTATCTACCACACTAAAAGTGAGCACAGTAACAATTACACCACCGTGGCTTGAACTCATGATCTACCACACTAAAAGTGAGCACAGTAACAATTACACCACCGTGGCTTGAACTCATGATCTACCACACTAAAAGTGAGCACAGTAACAATTACACCACCGTGGCTTGAACTCGTGCTTTACCACACTAAAAGTGAGCACAGTAACAATTACACCACCGTGGCTTGAACTCATTATCTACCACACTAAAAGTGAGCACAGTAACAATTACACCACCGTGGCTTGAACTTGTGCTTTACCACACTAAAAGTGAGCACAGTAACAATTACACCACCGTGGCTTGAACTCATGATCTACCACACTAAAAGTGAGCACAGTAACAATTACACCACCGTGGCTTGAACTCATTATCTACCACACTAAAAGTGAGCACAGTAACAATTACACCACCGTGGCTTGAACTCGTGATCTACCACACTAAAAGTGAGCACAGTAACAATTACACCACCGTGGCTTGAACTCGTGATCTACCACACTAAAAGTGAGCACAGTAACAATTACACCACCGTGGCTTGAACTCGTGCTTTACCACACTAAAAGTGAGCACAGTAACAATTACACCACCACAGTGGTTTTTGCTAATTTGAGATTCACTCAATCCAAAACCTTCATATATCAATGAAATTTAAAGTACCAATTAAGGGAAGGAATTTATTTTTCTCTGACGGCAATTCATTTCTGTAATCTCTTTTAATGAACAAGTTGATGGGAATTAAATCAAAGAAACAAAAGTTCTCCATTTTATAGTGTACTTGTAAATCTATTGTACTTTATAAACATGTGTATTTGTAAATCTATTGTACTTTATAAACATGTGTACTTGTTAATCTATTGTACTTTATAAACATGTGTACTTGTAAATCTATTGTACTTTATAAACATGTGTACTTGTAAATCTATTGTACTTTATAAACATGTGTACTTGTAAATCTATTGTACTTTATAAACATGTGTACTTGTTAATCTATTGTACTTTATAAACGTGTGTACTTGTTAATCTATTGTACTTTATAAACATGTGTACTTGTAAATCTATTGTACTTTATAAACATGTGTACTTGTTAATCTATTGTACTTTATAAACATGTGTACTTGTAAATCTATTGTACTTTATAAACATGTGTACTTGTAAATCTATTGTACTTTATAAATGTGTGTACTTGTATATCTATTGTACTTTATAAATGTGTGTACTTGTAAATCTATTGTACTTTATAAATGTGTGTACTTGTTAATCTATTGTACTTTATAAACGTGTGTACTTGTTAATCTATTGTACTTTATAAACATGTGTACTTGTAAATCTATTGTACTTTATAAACAGGTGTACTTGTTAATCTATTGTACTTTATAAACATGTGTACTTGTAAATCTATTGTACTTTATAAACGTGTGTACTTGTAAATCTATTGTACTTTATAAACATGTGTACTTGTAAATCTATTGTACTTTATAAACATGTGTACTTGTAAATCTATTGTACTTTATAAACATGTGTACTTGTAAATCTATTGTACTTTATAAACATGTGTACTTGTAAATCTATTGTACTTTATAAACATGTGTACTTGTAAATCTATTGTACTTTATAAACATGTGTACTTGTAAATCTATTGTACTTTATAAACATGTGTACTTTATAAACGTGTGTACTTGTTAATCTATTTACTTTATAAACATGTGTACTTGTAAATCTATTGTACTTTATAAACGCGTGTACTTGTATATCTATTGTACTTTATAAACGTGTGTACTTGTAAATCTATTGTACTTTATAAACGTGTGTACTTGTTAATCTATTGTACTTTATAAACATGTGTACTTGTAAATCTATTGTACTTTATAAACGTGTGTACTTGTAAATCTATTGTTCTTTATAAACGTGTGTATTTGTTAATCTATTGTACTTTATAAACATGTGTACTTGTTAATCTATTGTACTTTATAAACATGTGTACTTGTTAATCTATTGTATTTTATAAACGTGTGTACTTGTAAATCTATTGTACTTTATAAACATGTGTACTTGTAAATCTATTGTACTTTATAAACGCATGTACTTGTTAATCTATTGTACTTTATAAACGTGTGTACTTGTTAATCTATTGTACTTTATAAACATGTGTACTAGTTAATTTATTGTACTTTATAAACATGTGTACTTGTAAATCTATTGTACTTTATAAACGTGTGTACTTGTTAATCTATTGTACTTTATAAACATGTGTACTTGTAAATCTATTGTACTTTATAAACATGTGTACTTGTAAATCTATTGTACTTTATAAACGTGTGTACTTGTTAATCTATTGTACTTTATAAACGTGTGTACTTGTTAATCTATTGTATTTTATAAACGTGTGTACTTGTTAATCTATTGTACGTTATAAACGTGTGTACTTGTAAATCTATTGTACTTTATAAACGTGTGTACTTGTTAATCTATTGTACTTTATAAACGTGTGTACTTGTAAATCTATTGTATTTTATAAACATGTGTACTTGTTAATCTATTGTACTTTATAAACGTGTGTACTTGTTAATCTATTGTACTTTATAAACGTGTGTACTTTATAAACATGTGTACTTGTAAATCTATTGTACTTGTAAATCTATTGTACTTTATAAACGTGTGTACTTGTTAATCTATTGTACTTTATAAACATGTGTACTTGTAAATCTATTGTATTTTATAAACGTGTGTACTTGTAAATCTATTGTACTTTATAAACGTGTGTACTTGTAAATCTATTGTACTTTATAAACGTGTGTACTTGTAAATCTATTGTACTTTATAAACGTGTGTACTTGTTAATCTATTGTACTTTATAAACATGTGTACTTGTAAATCTTTGTATTTTATACAAAGTTGTATTTGTCAATATATTCTAATAACTAAAGTCTTCCTTTTTGTACACTTCTAAAATATTTCATATTTTCACTTACGTGTTGGCAATTGTGTCTATACCAGGGTTGCCTTCAAATACTATGACTCTGTCTGCTAAATAGGTTGCCATAATGAAATCGTGCTCTACTACAAAAGCTGTCTTCTTTGCATGAAGAATGAACCTGTAAATACAAAATATAAACAATGTCTAAACTCTAAATTACAAGTGAGCTAGTGATTGTTAGAAGAATAACTTTACTATAGGTATCAGTGTGTGAAACTAAATTTTGTGGTATCATAGACCAATGTCTATTTGACATAGATCTCACTGTACATTATATACAAAATTTTGAATATTTGACATAGACCAGCTTGATTATACATAGACAATGTCTATAGGTCTACCGCTAATTTCACACACTATAGGTTAATAATCGGATTGTTATTCAATCTCTGGAATGAAAACTACAAATCTCACAATCATGGTTATATACATCGACAAAACATATGTCGTGATTATAAGCCTATTAAGAGTAAAAACAAATGTTTAAATCTGAATTCTTGCTATTGGTCCCATTTTGAAAACGAGGTTAAGGTAATGTGACAAATGCCAGACTGACGAGCATCTTACATCATCAATGTGCTTACTAAGCATAGCAAGCCAAAGTTCCATGGTAATGGAAAAACTTATGTACCAGTACTCTTGATATGTATATTGAAGTTCACAGACAATGAACATCAAGTCAAGATGAGGTGAATAATGCCTAACTATCAGGTGTCAACCTTGATCAATGTGTTGACCAAATATGGGGAGTCTAGATTGTATGATAATGGAGAAACTGATAGTCAACTCCATCTATTCAAATATCGTATAATAGAATATTGTTGATAATCGAATATTCTTGCAAAACACTAAACCATTTATTGAGTTTTAAAGGAAAAAACCTGTTTATTTGCATATCGGATAAGCGAATATACTGGGTATTTGAATGGAAAAATACAGGTAAATAGTTGGCAAACTTCGTAATAATCGAATATTCTTCTACATTTTAGACAGGAAGTGCAGCTTTGGAAGTTTTCATGTCCAGATTGGAAGAGTTCACATACTCCATTTTTGTATTTTTTATTCAATAAAATATTCAAACTAGAGGCTCCCAGGAGCCTGTAATCGCTCACCTGGATTTCAATTTGACATCTAAAGTTGATAGAAAATGGGGGTGTTACACATAATTTTGAAAGCGGGCCACCCAAAGATCATTTCAACTCAAATTTTTGAGTAAAAAATTTAGATGTGAATTTTATCTCATAATATTCCTAAACGGAATAAACTGGCTGAAAAAATCTCACAGAAAAACCCAGAATATATGCTAAACTACTCATTGCCATGTAGCTGCAGTTAATATTCGAGTTCATTTTGATTTGTAATAAAGCAGAAATTGACAACTAAAGAAATTTCTATTTTTAGTAACAGCAGCCATTTTGAATGGAGGGCGGGGCTGTCGGACACAATATTGAAAGGGGACCACCCCAGCCAAATTTGCTTTAATTTGGTTCAGTGATTTCCGATGAGAAGATTTAAATGTGATCTTTTATCAAAATATGTCCAATTTGTATAATCGGTATAAATCGGTTGAAAGAAAAATTTCACAGAAAAACCCAGAATATATGTTAATCTACTCATTGTCATGTAGCTGCAGTTAAAATTTGAGCTCATTTTGATTTATAATACAACAGCAATGGACAATTGAAGAACATTTCTATTTTTAGTAACAGCAGCCATCTTGTCTGTCGGACATAGTTTTGAAAGGAACCCACCCTGCCAGGTTTGGTTTAATTTGGTTCAGGGGTTTCAGAGGAGAAGATTTAAATGTGAAAGTTTACGACGTACGATGGGTGCCAAGTGATGGCAAAAGCTCACATGGCCTTTTGCCAGGCGAGCTAAAAAGTTGTTCTTGAATTTCTATTTTATTAGTTAGCGGTATTTATTTATTTTTTTATAGCGTCACATGTTTTGTTAGTTATGCATGTTGTTTGTCGACATCGTGATTTTAGTCATATTTTGATCTTGGAGTGAAATTTAAATGTATAACAAGCTTGCTTGTTGTATTTATCCTTTTTAAAGAAAATAATGTCATTATTCCTACAATGTAGCATTAATTTATATGTTTTCAACCATGTTGTTTACATCCGCCATTTTGTTTATATTCACATGATTGACATGGACATGTTACATAATATAGTCTCTAATCCATTCATATGCTTTGCTAATAAATGATATTTTCTTTACAATAGTTTATTTTTGTTAATAAAATGGACGAATTATCAGAATAAAATGATCAAAATTGATTGTTAAAAAATTTGTTATTATTAAATGCCCGGATGATCGGATAAGAGAATAGCATTCAGGTCATCATGGGGTCATTGTAGTCTCGTGTAATAAATAATATTTTCTTTTGAAAAGTTTATTTTTGTCAATGAAATGATGAATTGCATGAATAAATCGCTTATATAATGAGTTGTGGAATTTTTAAAAAAAGTTTGAACTCGTGGTATTCGCATCATCACGCAGTTAAACAATAATATTGATTCATTGTTTACTTCTGTCAGTTATCAATCAGGACAGCGACTGATTACATAATATAGTCTCTAATCCATTCATATATGTTTGGTTAATTAATAAATATTTTCTATTTACCGGTAATAATTTATTTTTGGCAAGGAAATTGAAGAGTGAAAAAATTTAATTGATTGGTGAACATTTGCTAAAATTTAAGTCATTTCATATTCTGGTCACCGTGGGGGGTCGTGTAGTTCAACACAGAATGACAGCTGAAATACTGCATAATTAATACTCTCTTTCAAAGTTGAAAACAGCCTTTTTTTCTGACCATAATTCTTAATATTATCATAGAAACGAGCATTACATCAGCCAATAAACACAACTTTTCAGAGGAACATTTGTTTAAAAATAAACAATCATCACGTGATTTCTGACTTACCGATAATACACAATTAAGGATGTAAAGCTGAAAGATGAAAATAAAAAACAACTCTGGACATTTTTAGTTCTTTATTTCATAAATAAAAATCAATATATAAATGATACCTATGAGAAACTTATTTACTCCAAGACCAAGGACAATGGATGTCTTGAGAATTATGTTGTATGAACAACCTGCATTATCTCCCCTTGTTGGAATTTCGTTTATCGTATTATTGAATACTCCGTATAAATAGATAATATCCTCCGACATTTGCTGTATGCAAATAAGTGGATTTGACTGTACCATTGTTTAACCTTCATCGACTTTCAGTGTAGACGAGACAAAGGTCCACTTGTTTTAGCACCTTGGGTCTTCTTGTTTAGAAACAGGTAGGGTTAGAATCCCTTAAATAAATCTCAGCCTGTGTCAAGGATAATTTTGCTTCAATTGCAAAAGGTTCCATCAATAAAACAAAAGTTATTGCACCGAAACCATTGTGTTTAAAGACCCATACCATAATACGACCAGCATATTGAACCATAAATTTTTTAGTAAACCTTTTCACCTTTTGATAACCTTGGCAGCATGTAAACGCTGTTCTGAGTCGAGGTAGGCTGAAGGTTCATCAATCAGGTAGACATCCGCTGGTTTACCTAGACACAGGGTTAATGCCACTCTTTGCAATTCTCCTCCAGACAAATTCTGTACCTGTAACGCAAGAGTCGAAATATTTTATAGGTTTTTTATCGGTTAAAAACATTATTGGAGTTTCCATGTGCTCCACAAGTTACAAATTATGTACATCTTTAAAACAATAAAGTAAATCATTCAACAATTTACATAACACAGACAAGTTTATATAACATGAAAAAAAAAGAGAGTTTTAGTAGGTTTTCTTCCTATTTGATTAAAATGTCATTTCTTAGGAAAAAATAAGTGTTCAGCATTCGTAAATTATTCATACACAGCAATCTCATTTATCAGCTCTCATGACAAATGGAATGTTTAATTCATATAAATATGAGTCACCTTTGTATAAAGGTCAACTGCTCATAATGGTCACTTCTGTGCTCTCCTTGTGCATTTTATGATTTATCTTGATTTAAAATAGTAGCCACCTGTTCATTGTGGTCAGCGGTCATCATTTATTTGTAATTTGTTAATGTACATGATTTAAGTTCGATATAAGCAAATAAATCATTTGTAGTAATGTTTTGTAAATCATTACATTGACTTGTTTGATTGATTGTTTAACATTTCATCTGTGTTCATTATTGTAACATAAATTCATTCTTTTCATTTGATCTTTTTATGGTTTATATACCAGAATGTAAGCAACAGCTAAGAACTATGAAATAATACTCGCAGATAACAGAGAACGATTGTTTAACAGTTTATCTCGGAAAACTGTGGTATTAATATTACTAAGAACAAGTTAAAACAATGTTGGTTAAAAAGTGGCATTTGGGTTGACTTATGCAGATATTTTCATTGCCTTTCATTGAGGGAGACATTGGATAAAATTGAAAATTTTGACTTCAAACAGTCCACCAACAACTAATCAAACAAACTCCTGAAACTGTAGAATACATATCAATAGTAAAACCTAGAAGTAAAATTAAATATTTAATCCTGTCTTTTACATTTTATTTCTGATAAGGTATTTTAATACAGTAAAACCAGTCAAAACTGGAACCGAATAAAACAGAATCCTGTATAAACAGTGCTAAAAAGAACTTTACATAGTCATAAAGTAGGAAATAGTTATTAATTTAATCTGTATAAACAGAACATCTGTCTATTTAGAACAGCTGATTCCCATGAGGTACATTTTAGACAGGGTTCACTGTACCTTTAAATTTTCCTCGATATAATTTAATCACAACCTGGAAAATGTCATGACCAAACTTAGATGATTTCAAATGCATACCTCCTGGTCAATAATGCTTTCTATCGTCAATGGTTTCATGACATCTGTAACAAACTGAGGATGGATGTAGGCATCTCTGATCCTGTCGTGTAGCAACTGTCTTACTGTTCCTTGAGACTTTGGACTAATCTTCTGTGGTTTATAACTCACATTCAGCAAGGGACAGGAACCTGTTGTAAAAACAACCATACTTAAAGAATGTTTTTTCCATGTTTCCTTCCAATAAGAAATATCCATCATATTAATACATTTGATAGGTCCTCATTGTGAAGTAAAACAGTTTTTGACACTGTTCAGTGAAATATTAAAATTTTAACAGTAATTAATAAGTTGTTTGTACAAAAGAAATGGTTTCTATCAAGATATTCACAGCATTTTTTTTTTATCTATTTGGATGGAAAAAGAGCACCTTATACTTTTATGTACAAATTCCGCTATTATTAGTCTTCCACAACCAACAAATTAAATTCTATTTCATTATTTTTCAACAATACTGAATTTAGTCATAATTCTTTTTTTTCTTCTAAAAACACTTCAGGGGTCGACGTAACCGCTGGCCCGTGGCCAGTATATTTACGGTCGGGCCAGTCAAACTGAACAAAGATCGGCCCGCTGGGCCAGTTGATATTCTCGGGCCACTTGGGCCAGCAACTTTCGTTTCTTCCGTGTCATTCAATATCGACTGATAACAGACTAATGAAATTTCCTGATAAAACGTTAAAATTCAACTTCAATCACTCGCCGAAAGCTATAAATAGCCTAATCACACAATCAGCATGTGTTTACCTTGATCTGTTACCGCACGTTAAACGAATATTGACAAAAATATATGCTGGGAACCAGTACTTCATAATTCAATAATTTTCAAAAATCACGATTATTTATTTATAAAACTGAAAGATTAAAACGGTATTTTCTATAGTAAGCAATTTTAAATATTTAATATAAATAAGAAATAAACCCAAATAAACCAAAAAAACAATAATAAATCATTACGTGAATATCTTACCTGTAAAAAAAAATGGCGGATACACAATAACACTAATCGTGACTTCATTTAATATGAAAAATCTATTATTATGAACTATTAACAGGTATGGACTCAGTCAGTAGATCATGCCGATATCAGCAAGAGGGATATTGGCAACAATCGCTGCATCAGCTGGGCAAAACGGAAAATTTTCCAAAGTCGGGACTGTGTTTGTTTATTTATTATCTAACTTCCGGTTTGATAATAATCTTCTAATAGTCGTTATATGAAAGATTTTTACCCAACGAACATGGTCGTTAGTCGCGTTAGACAGTGGGTGGTTATATAATGGTCGAATGCACAGGAAAACACTGGGGAGGAATAAATAAGATTGGCTAAAAAAGGAAGCCGTTATACAGAGCGGGTTGCTGAGACTTCTTCTTCTTTATATTTCTGGCCATCCTTCACTACTGAAGATTATTGGCCGAGCGCCGTATTAAATTTAGTTAATACATAAGTTAACATATATACAATAAACAATGAATGAAATGTTAAAACTATATACTTTTGATAACAAGTTTGACTATCTATATGTAGATTGTTTGATTATCTTCTAACCATACCTGTTAATTGTAATGCATGTATGGGAAAATGTCATGAACTTTACCCTTGTTTAAAACAAGTACAACATTCATTCATAGAATACAAAAACTATATGTACATGTTTAAATCACTGACAGTCAATTTAATTATTTGCAGATGCCACTAGTGGAACAGGAACTGCTTATCCTTCGGGAGAAAATGAGTTCACCCAATGTTTTAATGGGGTTCATATTGCTCGATCTTTAGTTTCCTGTTTCTTGGGGGAGGGGCAAATCCCCCTTTTTATATCGGTCCACGAAGTGGACCGATATTTCTCGGGCCAGTTGTTCAAAAATTTTACTGGCCCTCTGGGCCAGTAAATTTTTTTTCTTAAGTCAACCCCTGCACTTGGGTTTCAACTGCTGTATTATACCATCTTACCTCCTTCATCTGGGGATAATTTTCCAGCCAACATTCTTATGAAAGTTGTTTTTCCTGTTCCATTTTCTCCCAACATCACAATAATTTCTGAATCTGTAAACTGCCCTGTATGAACGGACAATGTGAAGGATCCTGCAATAAACATTAATAATATAATATAATATGTGGGTAATATGTTCACCATAATCTATATAATATATGGGTATATGTTCACCATAATTAACTAGACTTGTCTAAGAAAAACTTTTGATAATAATTTCACATCAAACTAAAGATGGTAAAATTACTGATGTTATTGTGAAACAAATGATTTATTGAGTCAACTTATAAACGTTATATATTAAAAAAAAACACATTAGTAATATATAAAATTACAGCAAAAACAGAACTATACTCTAAATGTGCTATTTTTCAGGGTTGCTTGGCAAGAATCAAACTACAGTTTAATATCTTTCTACATTATATATTTTTCAATCAAACATTTCCATTTAAAAAACTGTAATTGCATGTTTGTGGTTCTACACCCATAATCAATAATTTCAATCTATTTCCTAGTATCCGAGAAAAATTATTTTAAAATGTTGATTGACATTCAATATTATCTTTACAGTTTGGCTTCAATAAAATTTCTAATTTCTGAGAAAACTTTTTAAAATTTTTTCTATATGGTCCTATGCTAAGACCAGTAGCTATCATGGATAGACAGAAACACATCCAAACAACAGAGAAGAAAGTATGCACTGATAAAAAAAAAAGGAAACCCCCTATTCCGTCAAGTCTGACAAATTATATTTCCCTTTATTTTTTGGCTATAAAAAAAAAGAAGAGAAAAATCTGCTGATCAGAGGAAAATTTTCATCTCCGAGATAATGACAACAATGACGGACACAAAGTGATGACAATAACACACATGGATTGTTGGCACAGGTGGGTTATAACAGTTCTCGAAATGAAAATGTGAATTTACTGATCTGAATCAAATTTTTTAATTTATTTTCATATACAGTAGAGTTCGCTTTATAACGAACAGGCTTGTAATGAAATCAGGCTTATAGCAAAGTAAAGATAAATCCCCGGTCCCATCGCTATTTAAACAATGTATTTGTGAAGGCCTATTACAAATTTTTTATAACGAAATCAGGCTTCAAACGAAGAGAATTTTAAACCCAAACAACGTTTTTATTACTCAAAATTGACATGATATAACAAAGAAAATTGCTGAACAAACAAATCGTTTACCTGTCTTCGTTATGCACGGACGATCATATATTAGAATGGTCAAGTGCACTTGACACTTCCATTATTGATAATTGAAAAATCAATAATCCCACCTTTGATGTTGTTAATGATGTCAATCAAGACTTTTCTTTAAAATATTCAAACAATAAAATGGGTATTAATGATGTGATTAACAAGTTGTCAATTAATAACACACGCACTAATTCATTGCATTAAAAATTAATAAAACGTAATCTAGATTTTAATGAATGGATGCACAAGCTATAGAAATTAAAAGCAAAGTCATGTGTGAGATTAATTCATTCGCTATTGTTTATTTTTTCTTTGATGATAGACTCTTTAATTAAACAACAAACTGCGTGGTCTCAAGGTTCATCTAAATACCAAAATCAAAAGAAATGTACTCGTTCTGAAATTTCGATTAACCCGAGTTTTATGTGTACATTTTTTATATAATACCAAAAAGAAACAATTATTCTTCAAATTCAAATAAAAATAAAAGGAAAATGGCTACAATCTTAAAATTGGCCATTAAAAATATATATCCGAATTATCAGCATTATACCGATATCGATCCAAGTGTTAATACCCGACCTCATATTTCCTGTTTATAAAATAGATCGTGAACAAAGTTGAAAAAATGTTTCTAAGGAACATTTGAAGATACCAAAGAGGTATTCAGAAGCCGTAATCTTTGAGAACTGTCTAAAGGATTAAATATTTTTTTACGATAAAGGCCCACTTTACTGTGCATCAGTTGTCATAGCGTAATGAAACTGCCCAGGTCAGAACCAGATTTTTTTCTCTCTAAAATTACGCGACCTCGGTGGCTCGAACAGATTTCGACAGTCCCTTCGAGTTCGAGCCAGCGAAGTTCTACTGTACGATTTTCAAAAGGGGAGGTAATTCTACATTGTTTCTCTTACAACGAACGATGCCTATAACGAACTAAGATCGAGAGTCCCCTGGACTTCGTTATAAACGAACTCTACTGTAGTTCTAAATAAAAACTGAAAAATTTACTGGTCAGAACAAAGTTTTACTGTTCTTGGGCTGGAAGACGGTTGCTCATCGTGAGGACTGTTGTTAACATTACATTGACGAACTCTTTAAAAGAAATATAATATTACAAACCCAGTAGTTTTTTCATGGTAGGGTATTCATATCTACACATTCTTTTGATTTCTTCCTCTATGGCTGTTTCAGCAACTTTGAAAGTTAACGATACCTCTCTGAATCTTAGATTTTCTGTAGGCACAAAGCCATCAAGGAATATGTTAATACCTGTCGGTGTAAAGAAATACTGGTTATTGCACTGACATAAATAATATAAAATGCCCCAATTAGGGGCGGATCCAGGGGGGGGGGGCATACCCGGCAACCCCCCCCCCCCCCCCCCCTTAAAATTGGAAAAAATAAGATTTTTTGGCATAAAATCGTGATTTTTCACACGAAATACCCCAAATATTTTATAGCCTCCCTCCACTCAGCACAATATTTTTAAGTGCACCCCCCCCCCCCCAAAATTGAAATCCTGGATCCGCCCCAGCCAATGCTTTTCAAGTAATATGAGTTTTTTCACACATAATTTTAATAAACAAACTGGCTGACGATCCTATCTCATCAACTACCCAATCTTACTTGCATAAACAAATCAAACTCAAATTTTTAAGCTAGGCAATATAAATATTATTTTCATTGGACCTGGGAAGATTTTAACTAACGATTGTGCTCAAAATTGTTTTTTAAATTGCTTTTTTTTTTAGACTGAAAAATATAGTAACAAGATCATATACATCAGGAATGCATTAATAAAAAAAGAACTATTTGACATTACATAAACTGCACAAATTGTAATAGAAAAACGGCAATCTTGAAGGTCAATGAAAGAACAGCAGTCGCTCTACACATTATTTTGATTTTGATACGACCACTCTTTGCTCTAACTCCTTAATGCTGTTTGCTAAGCGGATATAGTTAAGCAATAAATACCAGTTTTATAGTCTTTGGTTTGACCCGACCAGGGCTCCAACCTACGATCTACCGCACTTGAGGCATCCATGCTAACCATTAATCCATCAATGTGGTTCACTGTAGATAGGTTGGTTCATGGTGTTTAATGCCACTTTCAACAATATTTCAGCTATATCGTGGTGGAGGAAACAGGACTACCCAGAGAAAATCACCGACCTATCGCAAGTCACTGACAAACTATCACATGTATTGAGTACACCTCGCCATGAGCGGGCAGTGAAGATAGAGAATCTGTATTATAAACAAATATAACGTTACCTTCTCTCACACTGAAAGGCATAGTAACAACACCATAGGCACCAGGAATTCCATATAAACAACAGATAAAATCAGAGAGATAATCTAACACAGACAAGTCGTGCTCTACTACTATGATATATTTGTCTGGGTCAATCAGGTTCCGAATGGCTAAGGCAGCTTTTAATCTCTGTTTCACATCCAAATAACTGGACGGTTCGTCAAACATAAATCTAAAAATAAGAATAAAACCACTTTTTTCTTCTTCTTTTTATTTACTAATTTTCTAACTAAGGCCCCCCCCCAAAAAAAATATACCTGTGTTTCCGCTAACCAGACCGACCCCATTTTTGGCTACCGATCCTAATATTTTTTTTCCGGTTTTTCACTCTATACAAATCATGCCCAATTTCCTTGACAATAAACGCTTTACTGACTAAGATTCCGATTCCAGGTATCAAGTGTTTGACTTCGAACAGCATGGCCTCCGTTTTGGCAGTTAAATTACATAAATGTAGCCATAAAGATGATGAAAAAAAAAAAGATTGTTCGATCAGTTTCACACAGAAGTACTTTGTTCGAACTGTTCGAAGAAGTGCATGGGCCTGTTGACTTCAAAACCGTAAGAGTATCTGTGGCTGCAGGCAAAAATGTGGACGGTGCATCAACTTTCCAAACGGAAGGACACATTCGTATCAGAGATTTATACGAAAGCTTGGGAATGAAGTATGTGGAATGTTCATGCAAACAGAACAAAGACATACAATTAATGAACGAGATTATTAACTAAAATATGCTTCAATCTGTAAAAACTTCATCATCAGATCTGCAAAAAGAAGTTTGTGATATATGTATACTGAAGGAAGTGAAACATTAGAGTGATGCTGATACTACAAACATCTTGGAAAAAAACCAAAATAAAATAAACATCTTGGGTAAAAAAAAAAAAGTGTACACCTACCTACCGACCCTAATTTTTTTTCAAGCCGTTAGCGAAAACACAGGTATTTTTTTTTTGGCCTAAAGCAAACATAAATTGTACATTCACAATAATTGTTAACAACATGCCTTTATAAATCACATTCTAGTCCATGATCAGACCTAGAAAATTAAAATAATTTATTTCTGTTATAATCAGACACTTTCATGTCATCAATTTGTTTTATAGGTTTTGTTCGATAGAAAAATGTGAGTGAAAACATTTTTTTCATCAAATTATTTCAACTGAGAGAGTGAGTGATTGTTGTTTAATGCCAAATGAACAATTTTTCCACTATATCATGGCAAGAACAAGTTAAATTCGATGAAATGATGATGTCCGCTTTGTACCAGATCATCACGCTTAGTTAGATTTTTAAAGTGACAGATCATTTGCGTAAAAAGACATTTTGTGGGTAGACATGTTACTGCACTCTGACACATTGTCCCGATTCCAAGCCAACCAGTCTTTGCTCTTTCTCCTTAATGCTGCGTGATTAGCAAAGAAGCAACATATACCAATTTTCTAGTCTTTGGTTTGATGCTAACCATTACACCACCAATGCAGATTGGAACCATTTGAAAATGCTTTAATATTTAGTAGCCTCAGAAATATATACACATGTCATCACATGTAATATGAATGTGAACAGCAAATAATATATCATCATCTGGCTATTTCATCAATCACAAAATTTAGATATTTCTTATTTTGTATATATAAATATTTTAATCATTTCAAATATAATATAAAAAGAACTACTTTTTCTCTGGTGAAATATTGACAATACTGGCTACGGTGGAAAGACACAATTTTTAGTATTTCTGTTTGTATTGTTCCCTTTATAACATTTAACTAGAGGCTCAGTGGGCTGAGCCTGTGTCGCTCACCTTTCATTCTGCTTTGAGGAAACTCAATACAGAACCTCCCATAGGTGCTTCCCATCAAGTGTTGGTCATTTGGCTAAGCAGTTATAAAGAAGATATTTAGAAATCGACCAATCAGAAACAAGAATGGCCTGTGGCAGCCATGTTTATTAACTGATCGGAACTAAATGAGCAATCTTTATAGATGACTTTCCAAGGATGTTTCCTACCAAGTTTTGAATCATTTGGCAAAGCGGTTTCAGAGGAGAATTTTTTTTTAGAAATCAAATGTCTGTGGCGGCCATGTTTGTGAACGGATCGGAACTAAATGACCAATCTTTATAACGGACCTTCCAAGGATGGTTCCTACCAAATTTCGATTCATTTGGCCAAGCGGTTTCAGAGGAGACGATTTTTTTTTTTTTTTTTTTTTTTTTTTTTAGAAATCAACCAATCAGAAACAAGAATTGCCTGTGACGGCCATGTTTGTAATCGGATAGGGACAAAAGGAGCAATATTTATAAAGGACATACCATAGATGCTTCCTACCAAGTTTCGGTTCATTTGGCCAAGCGGTTTCAGAGGAGAAGATTTTTTTAAATCAGCCAATCAGAAACAAGAATTGCCTATGGCGGCCGTGTTTGTTAACGGATCGGAACTAAATGAGCAATCTTTATAGAGGACCTTCCAAGGATGCTTCCTACCAAGTTTCGGTTCATTTGGCAAAGCGGCTTCAGAGAAGATTTTTTTTAGAAATCAACCAATCAGAAACAAGAATTGTCTGTGGGGGCCATATTTGTTAATGGATCGGGACAAAATGAGCAATCTTTATAGAGGACCTTCCATAGATGCTTCATACCAAGTTTAACTTTATTTGGCCGAAAGGTTTCAGGGGAGAAGATTAAAATGTGAAAAGTAGACGGACACTAAGTGATGGTAAAAGCTCACATTGCCTTTGCAAGGTGAGCTAAAAATTGACATAGGACTTTAACGTATTACCCTCCCTCCCCTCCAATCGGTGTGGTTTAGTTTGGTTTAAGGTGTATAATGCCACTTTCAACGATATTTCAGTTATAAACTGTGGCAGTCAAGTTTTATTGGTGGAGAAAACCAGAGTACCCTGAGAAAACAAGTGTCCTGCCGTGAGTCACTGACAAATTGCATCACATAATGTTGTATCGAGTACTCCTCGCCGGAGCGGGATTTGAACTCGCAACATTAGTGGTGATAGGCACTGATTGCACAGGTAGTTGAAAATCCAATACAGAAACCACTTACATATCAGCTTTCTGTATACACACCATTGCACAAGCAAACCTCTGTAATTCTCCACCAGACAAATCTTCTACATTTCTATCACGTACATGCATTAAATCTACAACAGACAACAACATTTTGAATGTTACTACCAATAGTAAAAGACCATAAAATTCATCGACAGATCAGGTCAAGAAAAGACCTGTTTTTGCTAACTCTACAGAACCTAATTTTTAGTGCCCTACAGGCCGCAACATCAACGTTTGTCCGATACCAGTGAAAACTGATGTCGGACAAGTAGATCTTGTATTACGGTTGTCCGATGGGACAAGTGAAAAAATCAGAGATTCCCAAACGTGCCGGTGCGACGGACAAATCTATTTCCACTGGTATAAAATTAAGGGTTTGTTGTATAAAAGAGCCCTGTTTGATCTCCAATTTGTCCATAATTCATTTTGATTAAAACTAAAGTGAAACGCCAGATCAAAACTCTTTTATTGTATCATTTATCGTTCCTCCATATGAAGTTCAAGGACATTGACAAAATTAAAGTCGCAATCTCAGAAACGCTTTAATGAACGGAAATATCAATATTTGAAATACAAGAACAAGAATCACTCCGGAACAGACATGTAAAAATTATCGGATATCAATTTGGCGCCAAATTTAATCTCGTCTTTTGAGCAAAATACGATAGAGGACTTGATTTAGGCTTTTGGGAAATATTGAAACCTTGAAATGGACAAATATTACAAGCTTTTTCCTGATCTGGTTGAAAAGATCCACTAAAATTTGTATTTCTCTGTGAATTTAAATAAAATACTTTGCTTTATTTATATCACAGGCACTTGTTTCTGGTAAAACAAATATACCTAGATACTGGTATATATAGTATCTAGGTATATTTTTTTTACCAGAAACAATATATAGCACAAATATGAGTTATTACAATTTGTGTGATATTGGATCACAACACAGTAATATTTCAAAAGGAAAAAAAGGAGGGTACATATAAAAATCACTGGTATGCAAGACTCCAATCAAGGTAGACAAAAATAAAAATGTGACATTGAATATATGTCCTTAAGGTAGTTATGAATAAAAAAAAACCCAGAACAAATCAGTTCAGGCAGCTTTAACTATTTACAAAATTTGGGCAGGGTAACGTCAGTCTCAGGGGTCGCGAAACAATGTTTCGATTAATCGCAATTGACTTCTCCCTGAAGTCTCCCACTTCTCCCTGTGAGCTCTCTGAAAGAGAAGTCACTTCTCCCTCTAATTTGAAAGTAGTGGGAGCCCTGGATAATTATTATCTAGTTTTTGTAATTTTTATTAATTTTTTCGGACAACTAAAAGATTGAGTCGGACAAGTACTTTTTTAAGTTAGTTGTCCGAAGGGACAAGTTGAAAAATATGTTAATGTAGAGGCCTCCAATACCCTAAAAGTTTTTATTGCCATTTTTGAAAAAGGATTGTTAGTCAAGATTCTTGTCCGGTATAACCTCAGTGATTCAGCTAGGCACCGGTCTCAGGACATTTGCCCACCTATTTCTCAAATTGTCCTGAAGAACTTTAAAAAAATTAATTCAATCATTAAAGAATGTCCTGAAGAAATATTGATAAAACTGGCAATTGTCCTGAAAATTTAAGTCTAGCCTGAAACACTGAACCTAGGTATAAAATATAAATTAGAAAAAAAAGAAAGTTTTGTTGAAATAGCATATCCGTCCAGTCCTAAGTTGTTCTTATGGGAACAAGAGAAAATGAAATAATGAAATAATCATACAATCTTATTACATTTGTTTTATATTGATGGTGATATTAAAAGATATCTTAAAAAAATAACACAAAAAATAAAATATTTCAAAAACATATTTTCCCCACATTTTGTTCATTTAGACCAAAAAAAAAAAATATGCGTGTTTACGGTCACCCGACCTACCCCAATTTTTGCTAGCGACCCTATGAATTTTTACACAGAATTCGGATAACCATTTTTGTTGCTTAACCAGCAGCAATGTTTTATTTATTCAATACTAGCTTTTCGTTGAAATTGAGAGCAAAGAAGGTAGAAAACTGCATAATTCGTCATTTTACTGGAAATTTCGAAAAGGAAATACCGGAATCGGATTCCGGAACCGAGAACGACTATTTCCGGTTTTGCCGATGATAATAAAAAAATAAAAATAAAAAAAAAAATTAATCCCGACCGACCGACCCTAGATTTTTTTGACATGTGACAGTAAACACACACATATTTTTTTTGGCTTTATAAAGTGTAAATTAAAAAAACTTAATTGTTTAAATTGAAATAAATAAGTGAGGTTAATCAGCAATTGTTTTTATTGATAAACAATTAATAACTAGGAAGAACTGTTTTAGATACCTAAAACTTAGGTCTCCCCTTAATGCGGCCATCTGTACAACAATAAGTTACACATTATGAGTTGATTGTTGTGGAAAAAATATGTCACGAAAGCAAATATTTGCAAGCAGTGGACCAAAGTAATTACTATTATAGTAAACTGGGAGCAAGAACTTCTAAAATAACCAGAATGTGTTTGTTCTAGTCCATTAGAATTATATCAAATCTGAAATGGGTTGTGGAAAGTACAAGTATTGACAAAAGTATACTGCAGTAACTGTTTTTTTAACATTTCTCTCTGTGTACAGTCATGACAGTGGGAGTGGACACTATTTGGGAAAAGTTTGAGACAACAATATAAATGGTCCACTGGGTGAACATATATTCTTGATAACATTTTATAGCAATCAACATTTTGTTGGATTTATTTGAATTATTTGACCTCGAGGTCAAAGGTCAAGGTCCCACAAAGGTCATTACGGTACACGACACACCACCTTATGGTCATGCACCCACATACCAAATACCATTGACCTATCTCGAAAGACAAAAATGTTATGGCCAGGACAAGAAAATACTATTTAAAAAACAATTATTTGACCCTGAGGTCAGTCTCATGAAGGTCATTACGGTATGCGACACACCATCTTATGGTCATGCACCCACATACCAAATATAATTGACCTATCTGGAAAGACAAACTAGAGGCTCCCAGGAGCCTGTATAGCTCACCTGGGTATAATAATAACATCAGTCAATAAAACTTGATAACTTCGGTAAAAAAAATTAACAATTGTAGCCTTCGTCATTTTTATAAATTTGATGAAAAAAGGGCAAGAACTCCAAGATGGGTAATCGGATTTACTTCAAAATTGCAGGTAAATAAAAATTGATCGAAGGGTCGAACCGCCAGACACATTTTTGGAAGAGAACCATTCAATGACTATTTCATCAAAATTTTGTTCTTATTGAGCAAATGGTTTCAGACAAAAAGATTTTTATGGGAATTTCCCATAGGGTCCTATGTTAAATTAAGTTCGGCTGTGGCGGCCATCTTGGTCGGTGTTCTGAAATGCTGGACACAATTTTGGAAGAGGACCACCCAAGAATCATTTCAGCAAAGTTTGGTTGAGATTGGCTCTGTAGTTTCAGAGAAGAAGATTTTTTTAATTTCATCCCCCCTTTTTTCTAATTTGCATAATCGGTCAAACTCGGTAAAAGTTCAAAGTTCATAAAAAATCCCGTAATATATGTTAAAAAGCTCATCATTATGCTTATACAGTTCAAATTTGGGCACTTTCTGGCTTAAAATAGAGCAGTTTTGGCCATTTGAAGAAATTTCTATTTTTAGTAATGGTGGCCATCTTGGATACAGGACGGCGCTGACGGACACAATTTTGAAAGGGGACCACCTAAGGATCATTTCAGCAAAGTTTGGTTGAGATTGACTCAGTAGTTTCAGAGGAGAAGATTTTTTTTTAATTCCATCCCCCCTTTTTCTAATTTGCATAATCGGTCAAAATCAGTAAAAGTTCAAAGTTCATAAAAAATCCGTAATATATGTTAAAAAGATCATCATTATGCTTATACAGTTCAAATTTGAGCACTTTCTGGCTTAAAATAGAGCAGTTTTGGCCATTTGAAGAAATTTCTATTTTTAATAATGGTGGCCATCTTGGATATAGGACGGCGCTGACGGACACAATTTTAAAAGGGGACCACCTAAGGATCATCTCAGCAAAGTTTGGTTGAAATTGGCTCAGTAGTTTCAGAGGAGAAGATTTTTTTTTAATTTCATCCCCCCTTTTTTTAAATTTCATAATCGGTCAAAATCGGTAAAAGTTCAAAGTTCATAAAAAATCCGTAATATATGTTAAAAAGCTCATCATTATGCTTATACAGTTCAAATTTGGGCACTTTCTGGCTTAAAATAGAACAGTTTTGGCCATTTGAAGAAATTTCTATTTTTAGTAATGGTGGCCATCTTGGATACAGGACGGTGCTGACGGACACAATTTTGAAAGGGGACCACCTAAGGATCATCTCAGCAAAGTTTGGTTGAGATTGGCTCAGCAGTTTCAGAGGAGAAGATTTTTTTTTTAATTTCATCCCCCTTTTTTTAAATTTCATAATCGGTCAAAATCAGTAAAAGTTCAAAGTTCATAAAAAAATCCCGTAATATATGTTAAAAAGTTCATCATTATGCTTATACAGTTCAAATTTGGGCACTTTCTGGCTTAAAATAGAGCAGTTTTGACCATTTGAAGAAATTTCTATTTTTAGTAATGGCGGCCATCTTGGATACAGGACGGGGCTAATGGACACAATTTTGAAAGGGGACCACCTAAGGATCATTTCAGCAAAGTTTGGTTGAGATTGGTTCAGTAGTTTCAGAGGAGAAGATTTTTTTTTAATTTCATCCCCCCTTTTTTCTAATTTGCATAATCGGTCAAAATGGGTAATGGGATTTACTTCAAAATTGCAGGGTAGGTAGATCTTGATATGCTGCACATTTTTGCAATAAACTTAACATCTATCTCTAAATAGTTTTTGAAATATAAGACGAAAAGTATTAAAAGGAAAAAAAAAAATTGATGAAAAAGGGGCAATAACTCCAAGATGGGTAATCAAATTTACTTCAAAATTGCAGGGTAGGTAGATCTTGACATGCTGAGCATGTTTGCAGTTTCAACTTACCATCTGTCTGTTATAGTTTTTGAAATAAAGGACGAAAAGTATTAAAATTTTGAAAATTTGATGAAAAAAGGGAAATAACTCCAAAATGAGTAATGGGATTTACTTCAAAATTGCAGGGTAGGTAGATCTTAATATGCCGCACATTTTTGCAATTTAAAGTTAACCTTTATCTCTTATAGTTTTTGAAATATAAGACGAAAAGCATTAAAATTTTACAAATTTGATGAAAAAAGGGCAATAACTCCAAGATGGGTAATCAGATTTACTTCAAAATTGCAGGGTAGGTAGATCTTGATGTGCTGATCATTTTTACCCCATGTCAGATTTTTGATATTACTAACGGTTTTTGAGATATTACCAAAAACCTGCAATTTTACCATATGTTCTATTTTTAGTAACAGCGGCCATGTTGGTTGGTGCACGGCATCACCGGACACAATTTTGAAACTAGATACCCTAGTAATGATTCAGACCAAGTTTGGTTTCCATTGGTCTAGTACTTTCAGAGGAGAAGATTTTTGAAAAAGTTTACGACGTACGACGGACGACGACGACGGACGCCAAGTGATGAGAATAGCTCACATGACCCTTTGGGTCAGGTGAGCTAAAAAGTTATGGTCCGGACAAGCTTCGCTGAGAAGAAGAAGAAACTAGAGGCTCAGGTGAGCCTGTATCGCTCACCTGACATAAATAAGTCCTCTTAAGAATGTCTGCATGCTGAATACATCTAAGTTACTATTCAAATCCCATACTGCCATAGGGTTCTATGTTAAAACTATGTCTGCTCATGGCAGCCATCTTGGATGGAGTTCGTGGTCACCGGACACAATTTTGAAAGTATACTACCCAAGGACCATCCATGCCATGTTTGCTTTAAATTGGCTGACTGGTTTCAGAAGAGAAAACTTTTAAACAATTTCCCCATAGGGTCCTATGTTAAAACTATGTCTGCTGACGGCGGCCATTTTGAACCGAGATCGGGATCACTGAACACAATTTTGGAAGTTGACCACCTAAGGACCATCGATGACATGTTTGCTATATTGGCTTACTAGTTTCAGAGGAGAAGATTTTAAAGCATTTTTTCCCATAGGGTCCTATGTTAAAACTACAGTATGTCTACTGAAGGTGGCCATCTTGGATGGAGGTCAGGGTCACTGGACACAATTTTGAAAATTGACCACTTAAGGACCATCCATGCCATGTTTGCTTTAAATTGGCTTACTGGTTTCAGAGAAGAAGATTTTTAAATATATTTCCCATAGGGTCCTATGTTAAAACTATGTTCGCTGATGGTTGCCATCTTGGATGGAGGTCGGGGTCACAGGACATAATTTTGAAAGTTGACCACCTAAGGACCATTCATCCCATGTTTGCTTTAAACTGACTTACTGGTTTCAGAGGAGAAGACTTTTAAACATTTTTTCCATAAGGTCCTATGTTAAAATTAAGTCGAGTCATGGCGCCATCTTGAATTTCCGATCAGCAAACGATTCACAAGTTTAGTACAGGACCACCCAATGATCATTCCTGCAAAGCCACAATTCAATTGGCTTAGTGGTTTCTAACAAGAAGATTTTTAAAATTTCGACCAATCAGAACACATTATGGGCCCTGGCAGCCATGTTGGATTTCCGATCAGCACCAAAAACACAAATCTTGTATATGACCATCCAATGAACATTTCTGCCAGGTTTGGTTCAAATCTGTTTTGTGGTTTCAGAAAAAAAGATGAAAATGTGAAATTCCCATAGGGTCCAATGTTAAACTAAGTCGAGTCATGGTGGCCATCTTGAATTTCCGATTGGCAAACGATTCACAAGTTTAGTACAGGACCACCCAATGATCATTCCTGCAAAGTCACAATTCAATTGGCTTAGTGGTTTCTAAGGCCAAAAAAAAATATATGTGTGTTTATGGTCACCCGACCTACCCTAATTTTTGCTAGCGACCCTATGCACAGAATTCGGATAACCATTTTTGTTGTTTAACCAGCAGCAATGTTTTATTTATTCAACTGCTGGCTTTTTGTCAAAATTGAGAGCAAAGAAGGTAGAAAAACTGCATAATTCGTCATTTTACCGGAATTTTCGAAAATTAAATACCGGAATCGGATTCCGGAACCGAGAATGACTATTTCCGGTTTTGTCGATAATAATAAAAAAAAATAATCCCGACCGACCGACCCTAGATTTTGTTGACATGTGACAGTAAACACACATATATTTTTTTTTGGCTTAACAAGAAGATTTTTTAAATTTCGACCACTCAGAACACATTATGGGCCCTGGCAGCCATGTTGGATTTCCGATCAGAGGCAAAAACAAAAATCTTGTATATGACCATCCAATGAACATTTCTGCCAAGTTTGATTCAAATCTGTTTTGTGGTTTCAGAAAAAAAGATGAAAATGTGAAATTCCCATAGGGTCCAATGTTAAACTAAGTCGAGTCATGGCGGCCATCTTGAATTTCCGATCAGCAAACGATTCACAAGTTTAGTACAGGACCACCCAATGATCATTCCTGCAAAGTCACAATTCAATTGGCTTAGTGGTTTCTAACAAGAAGATTTTTAAAATTTCGACCAATCAGAACACATTATGGGCCCTGGCAGCCATGTTGGATTTCCGATTAGTGCCAAAAACAAAAATCTTGTATATGACCATCCAATGAACATTTCTGCCAAGTTTGGTTCAAATCTGTTTTGTGGTTTCAGAAAAAAAGATGAAAATGTGAAATTCCCATAGGGTCCAATGTTAAACTAAGTCGAGTCATGGTGGCCATCTTGAATTTCCGATCGGCAAACGATTCACAATTTTAGTACAGGACCACCCAATGATCATTCCTGCAAAGTCACAATTCAATTGACTTAGTGGTTTCTGACAAGAAGATTTTTAAAATTTCAGCCAATGAGAACACATTATGGAACCTGGCAGCCATGTTGGATTTCAAATCAGCACTAGAGATGCCGACTTATCGTTATTTTGGCCGCCATTTTGTTTTCCGGTAGCTGCTTTTACATGAAAATGCAATATTTTGATGTCAATTTTTTACAGATAAAACTATATAAAGATATAATTTTTTTACATTAATTAATTATCTAAACATTGTTTAAAATCTTTAAAAAATTTGTTTCTTTTGATATGGAATCGTTTAGATATAACGTGTTCGAATCGGAATCGCTGTTTTCGGAATTTTACATTCGCGGCACGGTTTTTTTCACCAAGGTCCCCCTTTTCAATGCCTTGCCCGGCATGTTCCTGACGTTATATAGTTCCATAATTATTATCCAATTAAAGCGCAGATTCGTAGCTTGCACATGGTCACAGTCGCTTCCGTTTTCCTGCGCATGCTAAACGGGAAATGGTCTTCTGAAAAGTTTTAAGATGAACAATTCAGTGAAAAATTTGGAGTAGCGTTCTCCGATGGCGATATTTGTATTTTTCATTATAATATCAACATAGGAAACATGCCAACTCAACCCTATTAGATCGGGAACACGGCTGGTTTTTCGTATTTAAAACACCCCTGAAGCTAAACATCATGTCTGAAGAAGAACGTCGCACGTCATCCCTGGAAGTGGAAAATATTTGTAACGTCAACGACGCTGACACAGCTGTTATCGTAGCCGTAGGTATGTATAAACCTTGATCTCAATGTTTTAAACGTACGATTTATTTTTTGCATTGCTTCTTTTTAAGTAGTTTATGAAAAACTTCTTGTCAATTTATAAATACTTCCAACTTGCGTTCAAAACAAAAGACGAAAAGTAAACAAACCGAAAAAAAAGGGGGGTGTAAATAGAGATGAAATTTTCCTCTTTTCTTTAAGGAAAATATTTGGAAATAAAATGTTTCAAACTTGGTCCAAACAGCTAGAAAATGAGGGTATGACTGAGCACTAGAAATTAGGAGTTTCCTCTTTTTCATCAGTCAATACAGTCTACAGTCACAAAACACTTTCTTCTATATGTACATAATATTTGTTTTTTATATTATAGTCTTCACTCTTCAGAAAGTTAATTCTATTCATATTCTGGGTGGTGTACTGTGACAACTTTTCAAAAGCTTTGTTTTTGTTTATATATTCAAAGCTTTTTTTTTAAAGTTGGTACATGAATTTGAGCTTTTAAAACAGACATTTTGGTTAGATGTGAGAAGAAATATTCTGCTCTATTATCTTCAGGTTGGAGGGTATAGTGCAGAAAATTTCTTCGAAGCCAGGTCTAATTTCAATGAGATTATGTTGCTTGAACTATTCAACCAGGGCATTGGATTGCAAGTATGCATCAACACAAGCAACTTTTGTCTTGGTGCTACATTTTTTTGTATTTGCCAGCTTCCATGGATACTCGAGCATGATTGAATATTTACATACTAAATTCAAATAAAAGTAAAAAAAATGTTATTGCATATTTATATTTTGCATTATTTTTATTCAACATGGGAAAATATATTTTAATCCAGAAGAAGTGGCTTGTCTTGATGTATAGTTGTCTGCAACTCAATAAATAATGTGGCGGAGAAATCATTAGGTATTTCTGCATCTGAAAATGCCTCACTTCAGAAGTAAAGACTGAACATTGGAAGAAAGAAAAATACTAGTCTTGATTTAATTTCATTTTTGCATTTGAAACCTTCTCTTTAAGGGGCAGTCATGATCGTATGGTAGTTGAATTTACAACTACATATGCAATTAGTGCCTACCACAATCAGGAGTTCTAGTCCGGTTTGAGGTGCACTCGATACAGCATTATGTAATAAAGTTTGTCTGAGATTTGCGGAAGGTCTGGTCTTCTCAGGCCAGGGTACTTAAGATCTTGAAATGAAATTAATTTTTTTGTAAGCATCACATTATAATGATCTTTTGTATTTGGCATAATTAAATTCAGTATTTAGTTTTTGTTCTCTGCAGGTCAATCACTTCTGCATGATCTGCTACAGAATTTCAACCAGTCCAGCACAAGTGAGCTGAATGATATTTGTAAACAGTACTTGATGTCACATGCCATCAACAGAGATATGATCTACTGTTTGTTAACAAACAAGGATTATACCGGTTAGTTTTATTTTATGAAAGTTATCACATCAATTGGTGAGATGTATATATATATAATATATATATGGGTCAGTGTAATGTTTGCTGTATATATATATATATATATTATTCAATTATAGTCTTTTGCTGAGGTCAATACAAGTTTTTATGGACCTTAAAAACGATATTCACCGAAGCCTTTAGGCTGAGGTGAATATTGATTTCTAAGGTCCATAAAAACTCGTATTGACCGATACAAAAGACTGTAATTGTTTTATTACATTAAAAATGAAAAGTGAAAGTGAAACCAAGTCAATATGAAATTAATCACTTCATTATGACGTCATACATAATGCAATGGAAAACGAAAGTGAAACCCAAGTCAATACAAGTTTTAATCAAGCAATATCAAATTTTACGGAATGTCAGGTGACAGCATGATAGCCAATAAAATGCTTAAATAAAATCATTATGTAATAAATATATATATATATGGGTCAGTGTAATGGTTGCTAACTACAGATAAGAAGAAAAGTGGTTTATTTCTTTGTCTTTTGCATGGGATGATGAATTCGTGGCCAGAATAACAAGATGTGACAAGTGACATTAAAACCAATACATCAAACTATTTATCATTTATTTTATTGATAAGCCATGGTACTTTTAAGGAAAAATAGATAAGACCAATGAACAAAAATACCAGTGTTTCTACTAATATTCTCGAAAAGGGGAAGGTAGTATAAGTAGACAAAACATATATAATATATTTTTACCTACATTGTAGGTTATACAGAACAAGAATATGACTTTAACTTTGTCCAAAAATGTCAATAAAAACTTGAGACACGAAAAGTTGGGGTCAATACTAAAAAGTTGAAACACTGGTAATTTTTTTTGCTTAAATACATTGTGAATTTATATTTATTAAAATAGTAGTTATGAAATGATAATATGTAGTTAGAACTGTATCTTTGTGGTCCCTTCTGGTTTTTTTTCCAGTTCACCTGACAGTATGCTTTGCTGGTCAAAGACATGTGATCCAAGCTGGCCTTGGGATATTACCTGAACATAGGACTGCAGCCTGCAGGATAATTTACAGCTGAGTCCATAATTTATATCATAATTAAATATTCAATAAAGAGATGAAAAATGTTGCTGGCCAACATTTTGTCTTCATTAGTTGTTCTGGTTCATTACTAATACACTATGTTGAAAATTTCATTAATATTTTTCTTTAGATGGTTGGGAGTTCTGGTCTCTATTGAAGAATAATTTATTATATATTTAGTTTTACATGTAGCTGGACTTATTCAGACCACAATACATGTGACAATAGATGATGTATTTAAAAAATACACCAGATATTTCCTAAATAATAAATGAATGAACTTAATATTTTGTTGTTGTTTTCATTGAACATGTTTTAAGAAGCAAATTAGAATAGTAATGAGCAAGACTGAAACTTTGACATGGAGTCGGAGAGTTGGGTTATGGTGTTTAATGCCACTTTCATTTTCAACAATATTTCAGTTATATTGTGGTGGTCACTTTTATTGGTGGCGTAAACCAGAGTACCTGGAGAAAACCACATACCTGTTGCAAGTCACTGACGAATTTTATCACACAATAATGTGGTATCAAGTACACCTTAAGTTACCATGAGCGGGATTCGAACGGCATGGAGAGTAAGACTGAAACAAATTTACTTGCTCAAATTGCAATCAAGGGAAACCTGAATATAAACAGCATCCTATATAAACAACATAAACTTTATTTTAAATAAAGTTCCATATGTAGCCTTTCGTAGGAAATGTGTAAAGCGTGCAAATAATATCCATCTATTTTAAACACAAGCTGGTCTTAAGGAAGTTTAGTTTAGAGGTGTTTCACTATCATGCTTGTTGGGTGATTGTTGCATATACCATCACTTTCAGCAATTGTACAGCTACATCATGATAGCAAGACATTGAGGTAGGAAAGCAAAAACACCTACACATGTATATATATATATATCAAGCTGATAAGTTAAACTTTCGGCAAGTGGTAGTACTAGGTGGCTGGAATCTTCACCCCATGGGGGATTACATATTGGTATGAAAAGTATTCAGTTTAATTTATTAGTTACTTGAGGTTATAGATTATTAAAATATCTTTAATTTGATACCTTGATGATCAAATTCTGACTAGAAACAATAGAGTAATCATAAAAAACGTAAATTTGAGCAACGAATTTTAAAGCAATGGCAGCCATTTTGTTTTCAAAATGGTCACCAATATGACAATTATTCCTTAATAAAATGCTAAAACAAATAAGAGGTCATTGGTACAAATCTCCATATCCATTTTTTCAGTGATATTAATTATATTGATAAAAAAAATTATCAAATTATCTTGGAACAGGTTCCCTGTTTGATGAATTTTATGAAAAAAATGGCGGCCATTTTGAACAAAATGGCTGCCATTTCTTGCGTCGACAAAAAAAACATCACGTCCAACAGAACGTGCACAACACTGTGGTATTACCTTCAAAATTTTGTGCGGATATCACTTTTAGTTTAGGAAATATGAAGCTTTTTGTGTCATTTTCCCATATAACTGCTGTGAAACGGTGCCATTCTCAAATAGTGTTGAACACTAATTGCACACCCACCTTTATGGATTCATAATTCCACAAAAAGATGTAAAAGGTGATTCATATGTTCTAATTGCACACAAAACAAGTATTTCTACACACAATTTCTTCTATTATGATGTCAGATAGGTTATTTTCTGACAAAATTATGGCAATGTGAGCCATATGGACCTTTCGGTCAAGATCAAAAGTGGCTCCGCCATACATTTTGGACAGTAAAACAAATAGCAAATATCACTTCAAGCATGTTCAGTTTCATTTTTCTGACAGAATAACTTATAATCTATGGGAAAAAACAAAAGTAGAGACATTATCTGCTGTTTACACAAAAAATCAGAACTCTAAAACAGTCATTAAAACCATTATTGATGGCGGCCATCTTTGGAAAATTATCGACCAAAAATAGGCAATTTCAGATGCTCATAACTTTTGAACCCTTCATCCGATTTTTACAAATGAAGGCTCAAAGTTCTTCTTAGATTGAGCTCTATTTAATGGTTCAAAAACAGCAAGCATCCCCTGTAATTGATTTTTGACTGGCATCTCTATCAGCACCAAAAACACAAATCTGGTAGAGGACCATCCAGTGAACACTTCTGGCAAGTTTGGCTGATTTCTGTTCAGCGGTTTCAGAGAAGAAGATTTAAATGTGAAAAGCTAACGGACGGACGCTTACCCATGACAAAAGCTCACATGGCCTATGGCCAGGTGAGCTAAAAATCAGACTAAAACAATATGTCTCCCTTCTTTCGAAGGGGAGACATAATTATTCTTTTAACCTTTGAAGTTATTAAAAGTAATGAGTGAGTTATTTTCTCATCTTGTTTGATATACATGTACTATGATTATTTTTAAGATAAAACAATTTTTTTTTTTTTAATTTTTTACTGTCTTTGATGAGTGTTATTATAATTCTTAAACAAATACTTCAATTAATATATTGTTTATGATATCTTCATGTTATAAAAATAACTTATGAAAAATGGTATTCAAAAATAATGTTAATCCATAAATAGCAGTACAACAAGTCTAAAATGTGTGCAAAGATACAAATATAGAAATATGGTTTGAGGTAAAAAAAAGTCTTGAATCATGTTATAAAATACAAAGAAAATTTTACATATCCTAACCGTTAAACAAAGACACAGAAAAAAACATATATAACGACACAAAAAACATTAACATATACAATTCATTATTGAGGGGCTTTTGTCCTGACCCTGTTCTTATATATAGACAAATCAGTACCAGATTAAGTCTCAGAAAATGTAGACTGTGTCTCAACATCATCAATCTGAATGTGAACAGCAAATATCTACTTCATCACCGACAAGTGGTATTAACATCTCATGGAATGAAGGTTGAAGAATTCCAGCATAGAAAAACTGTGTTTTCAAATTAAATGAAAGCCATTCTGTTTCCTTAGCAACAACAGAAATTTTGACTTAATACCAGGCAGTGAAGAATATAAAATGAATCAATTGTGTTTACCAGTTATTTTCAATATACAACATCAGGGCTTTCAATAGAAGCCGGTAGCCGGAGATTTTCGCCGTTTATTTATATATACAACATCCCTGTATTTTAGTGACAAATAAACAAAGTGGCAATAACAAATTGGATTTTTCTGGACAATACAACATAAAATATATTACTATTGGAGTATTATTTGCTAATACAATACAATAATCAGTCTTGATCCTATTTTGTTTTTGCAATAGCAGAAAAAATATACATGCATAGAAATAAACTACCCATATTTCATGTCATATACACATCAGATTGTGTATTTAGAGCATGAATGAATCAGAATATGTACTTATGAAATTTGCATTTTCCCCAATGAAAAAATAAAATTGTATCAAATAGCAATATTGTTAACTTGTAATCTAGAAGATATGGTATTGTTTTAAATACCAGACGTTTTCTGTTTCACACACAGAAAAATATGTATTTGAAGTATTTTAACAGACTCGCTCATTGTCCACTTAAAAATATACTAATACCCATAAATTTTTGGACATGGCAATGCATTACTGATAAGACTATATCCACAGGTTTACACCGGCCTCAGACTAGATAATATATCACCAGAAAAGTCTGAATGTGAACAGCAATTATCTCACTCATCACTGGCTCAATAATGTAAACTTCACTGAATGTCCCAATTTTAATTTCTGATTGGTTTGGATTGGTTTTATGGTGTTTAACGCCACTACCACAATATTTCAGTTATATCGTGGTGGTCAGTTTTATTGGTGGAGGAAACAGGATTACCTGGAGAAAACCACTGACAAACTTTATCGCATAATGATGTATCGAGTACACCTCTCCATGAACGGGGTTTGAACTCACAACTTTAGTGGTGATAGGTACTAATTGCACAGTAAATCCAACTACTATACGATCACGACGGTCCCTTTCTGACATGATTAATGCTTTACTGATAGATTTACACTGGCCTCAGTATAGATATCACCAGAAAAGTCTCTATGTGAACAGCAAATTATCTCACTCATCACTGGCTCAATAATGTAAACATCAATGAATGTTCAATGTTAATTTCTATGATGTTCGTGGCATGTGTTTCAAATATCAGTGAAAGAAATCACCACTCGCCAACAGCGAGAAGAGAACAAATTCGGCGAGTACGTTTGTGCAAGAACTCAACAATCTGGCGACTCGCCCCTGTCAACCAACTTGACGAAGTATAGTGTAACGCTTATTTAATGTACCCACTGAACACACACCTGAAACTTTCTGTATGTTATTTTCAATGTTTCTATTTTTATTTTAATCGGGTCTTCACCAATTCGTACGGCCCAATTTTTTAAAATATACATTTGTTTAGCGTAGGGGTATCTTCACGAAAAATAATGTCTTACTTACAAGATCGTTAAATTGCAATGTTGACTTTATCATCAGGTAAAAACACATTTTTATGAATGTTTGAAGACTATAGATTGTCTTTAACTCATTCAGCCCCGACCCCGTCTAAAGACGTGATTAAATATCTGCATTGAATGGCCGATATCGCCAGAAGTCGTGGTTTGTTTTCCTCATTCAATGGCCGATCACGTCTGTAGTCGCAACGAAAGTATGTTGTAAAACCTTCTCCCATTGGTCAAATAAAGGTGGGATTCCATGATTCTTTCAATATTGGCCAATAGAAAAATAGTTTACATTTACTTTTTCCTTTGTTAAAGTATTCAGAAGTCAAAGGTTATTAAATTACATCAATTTTACTACATGTGTTTCATTCATAAAAATTTGTAAACAATGGCAGAAATTAGAGTGATTTTTGGTGATGATGATCGTGAAAATGAAGAGCTTCTAGGCTTCGATCTCGACAATATTGAAAAAGCAGAGGAAAGATATATTTGGCAATTAGATGTGCTGAATGATTTTGACTCTGACATCAAATTTTCCGAGATGGGATTGTCAGACAAAGAGGAAATTGACCAGTAATGATGATACTGTTCTCGCCGACATTGCTAAATGGAGGGACACGACTGTTATGGAGAATAATGAACGAGAAATATAGTTTTTAAATATTTTAATCCCGGAAGCATTGTCAATTGAAATTGCTACTCAAACAAATGAGTACGCACGGAAACACCAAACAAAAATTGGTACCCAACCAATGCAGAGGAAATCAAGGCTTTTCCAGTTTATAAATTGTCATGGGTGTTCTACAACCCCCTGCCCAAGACATGTACTGATACAAAGATAAATTGTTCCATCCGTCAATTATTGAAATAAAATTTAGTCCTACAAGATATGAAAATTTGATGAAATATTTTCATATTCCTGACACTTTCAGAAATTTTGTGAATAATACAATATAACATAAAATTTAAATAAAAAACATGGGGAAACTAGAGGACTGAGCTGAGCCTGTGTCGCTCAACTTTCATTCTGCTTTGAGAAAACTTAATACAGAACCTTCCATAGGTGCTTCCCACCAAATATCGGTTCATTTTGGCAAAGCAATTTCAGAGAAGATTTTTAGAAATCGACCAATCTAAAACAAGAATTGCCTGTGGCAGCCACGTTTGTTAATGGATCAAAACAAAATGAGCAATCTCTATAGAGGACCTTCCATAGATGCTTCCTACCAAGTTTCATATCATTTGGCAGTTTCAGAGGAAAAGCTGTTGTAGAAATTGACCAATAAGAAACAAGAATTGCATATGACGGCCATGTTTGTTAACGGATCAAAACAGAATGAGCAATTCCCATTGAGGACCTTCCATAGATGCTTCCTACCACGTTTCGGTCCATTTGGCAAAGCTGTTTCAGAGTAGAAGCTTTTTAGAAATCGACCAATTAGAAACAAGAATTGCCTGTGGCAGCCATGTTTGTTAATGGATCGGGACAAAATGAGCAATCTTTATAGAGAACCTTCCATAGATGCTTCCTACCAAGTTTCGGTTCATTTAGCAAAGCGGTTTCAGAGGACAAGATTTTTTTAGAAATCGACCAATTAGAAACAAGAATTGCCTATGGCAGCCATATTTGTTAATGGATCTGGACGAAATGAGCAATCTTTATAGGGGACCTCCCATAGATGCATCCTACCAAGGTTCGGTTCATTTGGCAAAGCGGTTTCAGAGGAGAAGATTTTTAGAAATCGACCAATCAGAAACAAGAATTGCCTGTGGTGGCCATGTTTGTCAATGGAACGGGACGAAATGTGCACTCTTTATAGAGGACCACCCATAGATGCTTCCTACCAAGTTTCGGTTCATTTGGCCAAGTGGTTTCAGAGGAGAAGAATTTAAACCAGAGGCTCCCAGGAGCCTGTAATCGCTCACCTGGATCAAAGCTGCTTTCAATAACAACGCAACTGCACTGTGGCGGCCATCTTGGCGGGAGAGCGCAACTGCCGGACACGATTTTGCAAGAGGACCATCCAATGACTATTCCATCAAAGTTTGGTTTTAATTGAGCTACTGGTTCCAGACAAGATGGTTTTTATGTGAATTTCCCATAGGGTCCTATGTTAAACTAAGTACAGCTGTGCAGCCATCTTGGTCAGAGGGCGGGACCACCAGACACAAATTTGGTTCAGCGGTTTCAGAGGAGAAGATTTAAATGTGATCATTTATCAAAATATGCCTAATTTGCATAATCGGTATAAATCGGCTGAAAGAAAAATTTCAAAAAAAAACCCCGAACATATGCTAAACTACTCCTTGCCATGTAGCTGCAGTTCAAATTTGAGCTCATTTTGACTTATACTAAAGCAGCAATGGACAATTGAAGAAATTTCTATTTTTAGTAACAGCAGCCATCTTGAATGGAGGGCGGGGCTGTCGGACACAATTTTGAAAGGGAACCATCCAGGGACCATCCCTGCCAGGTTTGGTTTAATTTGGTTCAGCGGTTTCAGAGGAGAAGATTTAAATGTGATCTTTTATCAAAATATGCCTAATTTGCATAATCGGTATATCTAAGCTGAAAGAAAAATTTCACAGAAAAACCTGGAATATATGCTAAACTATTCCTTGTCATGTAGCTGCAGTTAAAATTTCAGCTCATTTTGACTTACACTAAAGCAGCAATGGACAATTAAAATTTCATCCCCCCTTTTTTCTATTTTGAGCTTGGCGGCCATCTTGGTTGGAAGTCGGGATCACCGGACACAATTTTGGAAGGGGGCCATCCAAGAATCATTTCAGCAAAGTTTGGCTGAGATTGGCTCAGTAGTTTCAGAAGAGATTTTTTTTAAATTTCATCCCCCCTTTTTTCTAATTTGCATAATCGGTCAAAATCGGCAAAAGTTCAAAGTTCATAAAAAATCCTGTCATACATGCTGAAAAGCTCATCATTATGCTTATACAGTTCAAATTTGGGCACATTCTGGCTTAAAATAGAGCAGTTTTGGCCATTTGAAGAAATTTCTATTTTTAGTAACAGTGGCCATCTTGAATGGAGGGCGGGGCTTCGGACACAATTTTGAAAGGGAACCACCCAGGGACCATCCATGCCAGGTTTGGTTTAATTTGGTTCAGCGGTTTCAGAGGAGAAGATTTAAATGTGATCTTTTATCAAAATATGTCTAATTTGCATAATCGGTATATATCGGCTGAAAGAAAAATTTCACAGAAAAACCTGGAATATATGTTAAACTATTCCTTGTCATGTAGCTGCAGTTAAAATTTGAGCTCATTTTGACTTACACTAAAGCAGCAATGGACAATTAAAATTTCATCCCCCCTTTTTTTCTATTTTTAGCTTGGCGGCCATCTTGGTTGGAAGTCGGGATCACCGGACACAATTTTGAAAGGGGGCCATCCAAGGACCATTCCACCAAAGTTTGGTTGCAATTGGTCCAGTGGTTTCTGAGGAGAAGATTAAAATGTGAAATGTTGACGGACGGACGACAAGTGATGACAATAGCTCACATGGCCTAAAGGCCAGGTGAGCTAAAAATCAGCCAATCAGAAACAAGAGTCGCCTGTGGCGGCCATGTTTGTTAATGGATCGGGACGAAATGAGCAATCTTTACAGAGGACCTTCCATAGATGCTTCCTACCCAGTTTCGGTTCATTTCGCCAAGTGGTTTCAGAGGAGAAGATTTTTAAAAATCAGCAATATCTGTATAGAGATAACTGCATTTTGAATACAGATATCTATATTTATAGTTAGGACTTGAACCTATCCTATTTGTAGGGCACATGTCGTCCGACTTCCTTCAGGATCTGATATGTACATGCAAAGGTAAGTCTGTTTGCTCTACTGCCTGTGTTTGTTTTGAGCAGAACCTAACTTGTACAGATTTGTGCCCATGCCAAGCTAAAGAACAATGCTTCAATATTCATTCACGACGTACTGAAACTGTTGAGGATGATGACAATTAGAATGTTTGTAGCGGTATGATAAGTCAGTTTCTAAAATTACTTCAGTGTTCATTGAAGATATTGTAATTGTCTATGATATAAAATCAATTATTCAATCATATCGATTAATCCATTATAATTATCAACCAATCATATCAGTAAACACTGCAATCCGAACAATTATTTATCAGCCATAATTTGCTTACAGTTATGGACTGCCATAAAACTTCATTTAACGACAAGACTAAATTTTATGGTATAGGAAATCAGAATAACAGTATCTTTATGACGTAACTGATCTAACATTATCATAATTTGATGTTCTGTAAATGGAAACCCCATTTCTAGTAACACTAAAACATTGTCATTCGAGATGTAAACTAATATATGTAGAGTTGATAGGTTTACATAATACACATAGCTGAATATGTGCTACACTGATGTTGTATAGACCACTCGGGATCAAGCTTTAAAAAAAAATCTTGTTAAATATGTTATAACGTTTAGTTTAAAATATATTTTGGAGATAAGGTTTTTCGGGAGGGTATTTTTATATGTTAATCAAATAAAGCAAATCGACATTTGATGTTGAAAATACGTCATTTTGACATCATAAATCATATTGAAATATGCAAAATAAGACGATAAATTTAGTACATCGTAATCTATTTATGCAATTAATGAATTACAAGCATAAATGTATTTAATGGACAAAAGTAATCTGCAAATTAATCTTATTGACAATATTTATGACTCACAGACAATAGTGATCTTTGACCTCAATTTGCATAAAATCAGGCAATAAAATTTAGAGACGACCCATATAATTTTAAAGCCCAGTATATCTGCTATCAGAATATATCTGTTTTAGATGTGTGTTCGGATGGTACATTAAAATCAAAATTTTGAAGGTCTGACCGCCCGACTAGTAGTTTCTCAGTCAATGATTCTGTAAAAAATTTTGATTCGACAATAAAAGATGTGAAGAAATCCTTCAAAATCGTTGATAGGACTAGCGGTGCAATGTTTCACGTCCACCATATTGATTTCTCTTATTGATAGAAAACGGTAAAAGATGGCGTCCAATTCCGAACCGGAATCCAATAAAATTAATATATATCCCAAAGTTCAATGCCAACGATTCAGATTATCTTAAATACGGATTCAGTAGAGTAAAACTTGATATCAAATAAAATTGGGTTTGGGTGGACTTTATATATGGTAAAAAGGTAAATGTTAAAAAACCGGGTTTAAGTTTTTTAGTCCGTCAATTTATTCTAGAGATGTCTGATGTGTCAATCTTAACAGCTCACGCCGAGCAAGCAGTGAGTAATTAGAATATTGAAAACATAATTCTCTTTGTTATTATTTCTCATGTAAAATATTTGCATTAGATCATTGGCGAGTAGAAATATCTACCCACTGGCCAAACTTGGCAAGTGCAATTCTAATTTGGCGAGTACAATTTTGAAGCAACTAGCCAAAATGGCGAAATAAGAGAAAAAAAACGTTTCCCACACTGTATAAATACATGTAATAACTTTCTTAGCAGATCTTGATATTACTAAAGATAAAGTCAACTTGTGTATAATCATTTGCAAATTAGTCTTGAAACAAGCCATCAACAACAAATGTAAAACAAACTGGTGCTCATAGTGAGCTTGTTATAAGTTCTCTTTTCTAAGTGCAAAGAGCATGGCTTTATTATACACGAGGTACTCATTTACGCCTCATACTATTCCCAAGTGTGAAATGAGTAATCAATTTGTTCCCCCACTATATTTTTTTTTACGTCAAAATATAGCTTATTCTAAAAACGCCTGTTTACAATAACTACCCTATAGGAGGAATTGTACCTCACAGTGGAGAAACTAGGTTCTATTTTTACACCCTGAGGGATGATGACAAATGAACTATACTACATACCTAATTGTTTACAAACGTCTATTTGGTTCTTTAAATCATCTTTTTTGTCCAGTAATGTTTGTACTGATCCCTGTAATATATAAGAAAGTGTATACTGCACTTATCTGTTAGAGCTGTTTCATTAAATTACACATGGCATCAAAGAATGGCATTTTTTAAATCATTTCCACAAGTGGGTGTCAAACATTTTCACCAAGTAAAAACGTAATAGAAAAGACAAAATGACTATTGAGGTTGGTCACCTTATTTTTTGTTTTTTGTTTCAAAGTATACAAATATAAATCCTCAAAAAAGTATATCACAAACAGTTTTCTACATTCAACATAAGAAATGAGAACACAACTGTTTGTCATAGAACTTTGAAAAATAATTAACCAGTTGAACTCTGCCATCTCCATCACATGCATAACACTATGTTATATTTTATCTCATTAACACAATGTAATCTTAGATTAAAACAATAATTCTCACCTTAACTGCTTTAGGAATCTGGTCCACATATTGAGGTTTGATAATGGCTTTCAGATCATCTTCCAGAATTTTTGTGAAGAAATTCTGAAGTTCAGATCCTCTGAAGTACGTCAGAATTTCTGTCCAGTCTGGTGGATCCTGAAATATATGAAGAAATTTAAGAAAGAAGTTAACAAAGAGATCAAACAAGCAGAGATTCTTGTGATATACAATTAACAGAAGTACAGGCAGCAATGATGAATGACGACGTCAACAACGATTCACTATTTGTCAACAACGACGTAAACACAGGTAAAGTGTTATTGTAAAAATTCTATCTTTCTGATCAAGAAGTATGTTGTTTTAGGATAAGGAGAACTGTCCACACGTCTTAGTTTTCTCTTTCTTTGTGTCAGCCCAAACTTTCTGTCTAGGCCAGGGGGAAAAGGGGGGGGGGAGAGGAATAATTAAGAAAGATATGGTTGAAAATATTAGGGGCCGTGCTGCTCAATTTTTTGCTTTGCAATGTTTTTTTTTATAGTGCTATCTCACTCCAGTCTTTGTTCTTACTCCTAATGCTGCGCGCTTAGCAGAGAAGCAACAAATACCAATTTTATAGTCTGGTTTGACTCGACCAGGGCTCGAACCTATGATCTACCACACTCAAGGCGAGCATGCTAACCATTACCGCACCGATGCAGTTGTATTAAATAGAAAACCACACTTTAGTCCCACAAAAACAACAACATCTATACATTTTGCATATGGAATATCAATAAATGTACAGTCAGTCTACATTACAAAGTCCAATTTCATATACAGATAAAAAAGATCAGAGGTCAGGAGTGTGGTAAAGACCATTTGAACAATAGTTGTACTCAGGTTCTCTGGAAGACTAAGCAGTACATGCCAAAATCATTGAGACTTGATCAGTCTGATTGTCAGGTTTACAAGCATTCCAATACCACTTATATTAAAACGGTGGAAAAGTAAGCAAGAAATGATACAAAAATATCTTTTTCTGGACAAAAAATGAAATACATCACAATTTTAAATCAAGATAACTATCAAAACACCAGAATGTAGAGGGAACCAATAGCTTACATTCTAAGGAGCATTTTGATATCAAGTATATTGAAAATGATTGAAAAATGTGAAAATAATGGTTGGGAATGGTTCCTTTTCGGTTACTAAATTAAGAAAATGTAAAAATAGCTGCAAAATGACATGAAATTGCCACCATAGATGAGACCAATAGCTTATATCACAAGGAGCATTTTAATATCAAGTTTGTTAAAATTGGTTGATTATCAAGAAAGTTATGGTTGAAAATGAGTATTTTTGACTTCAAAATTAACAAAATGGCCACCAAATTATGTGTAAGTAGATGAGACAAATAGCTGACATCACAAGGATCATTTTGATATCAAGTTTGTTGAAATTGGTTGATAATTAAGAAAGATATGGTTGAAAATGTGTATTTTTTTTTACATCAAAATTAAAAAAATGTTGACCATTTTGATGGCCGCCACATGCAGAAACGTGGAAAATTGTGTACTTCTTCCTCTACCGCTGAGTGGACGCCACCAAACTGTAAATCAACTTGTCCGTCCACCTTTTCTTGTCTTGTATTCGAAATGTAAGCTTCCCATCTGCAATGGTTTTTGAGATATTGCAATTTTACTGTTGAACATTCCATTGGTTTTGATCATCTTCATAATCTCCTTTGTTATCTCATTGGTCCCATCTAACATTTATTGCTTGACAACAGAAGCTATACATTTTGGAACCAAAAGAAATTCATGTTTTCTTGTAAATATCATTCCATTTTCTGTTTTTCCACCACATGAACAGAATTAAAACAAATGATTCATCCAAATCTATATAGGGATGGCCTATTTATAGTAAAATCTTGACTGAAATGGGCTCCAAACACCTTCTGGACAATGTCCAAATGGAGTTTTCTGGCTATTTGGAGGGTATGTATATTTTCAAGTCAACTAACCAATGTCCATATTTGTGGTTCATTCAAAAGAATGCAGTGGTTGAAATTGGCACCGGTCCGACGGACCGCCACCGGTAAATCTCGTGTTGGACTGGTAAATTTCTCAATGACACTGGTCCGAATGTCTGGTAGAAAATCAATAAAGCATTATTAATTTATAGATATATTTCAAAAATGATACGTGTTTTGTCTTTAAAACCTTTGTCTCGTAAAATGTATTTTTCGTGTTGTTGATAATCAACATCATGCGTAAAAAACGTGATCGGTCTCTACTGGTATGGTGTGGGTGTCACGCATAAAATCGTCAGGGAACCAGTAATCAATAATCATTCGGAAGTAATTTTTCGAACTTCTCTGGAGTTTTCAATTTCATACTTATCACTCCGAGAGACATAATTTTTAATCCTTTAGACATATCATCACGGACATAAACCCACTCAGCCTCTGTGATAGACTTAAAAAGGGCCATAAAACAGGGTGGTGGGGATTACATTTTATGGCTCTCGGTCACCTGTGCGCCGATTGATGCTATACCGCCAATTAGCGTTACCTGTTCCAACTGTTGACCTTTAAATTTTAATATCGTAATCCGTAATTATTGGTACTGAAGGATGGATTTTTGACAATTAATTTTGTATCCTCTTGCTGTTAATATTTGACTGTTTGTCGCTTTTCATTGTCTTGTTATCGTTTTCGTTTGTTTTAGAAAGTTCTACTTTATGACCTCGAGTTCTATATTAAGAATTTTGTTGAAACCGCAACTGAACTTTATCTTGTTTAATTTTAATTTCTCATTTTTTTTCTTCTGTTGGGTTGAATTCAGTAGGTATTGAATTATACGTAAATATGGGCTACTTCATAAATGTATTTTTTGTTTATAAGTTATTTTTCACAGCTGAATCAAGAAGTCCAGCCTGACCTTGTAATGTTGAGTTAGCACAGCCCTCTAGTAAAGAATATGACTCGGACTACAGCGATGATGATAATGAGATGGATGAGCTCTCAGTGGATCAAATGATTTTTTATTATTCTAGAGAATAAAAATACTAATATAAACTTGCATCATTTGTTTATTATGGTCAAAATGGTTCCATCTGATCTCTCTTTTCAGATTTTTTTGTCGGACCAGTAAATCTTAGGCATTCACTGGTCCGACTGTCCTGTGATTTCAATTTCCTAATTTCTTCGACTGAGAATGTAGTGCATTAGGCTCAAAAACAAAAATGTGAGATAATAACTTTTATAGATCTGTCATTATATCAGTTTAGATATGGCCTCCTGACACTTTCCAATGGCAGCCATTTTGGGGGGAAGGGGATGAAATTGTGAATTTCAAAAGCTCATAACTTTTTGACCGTACATCTGATTTTCACAAACAAGGGCTCAAAATGTTTGATTCAAAGAGCTCTTTCCAAAAAAACATTTAAAATGCAATATATTCGTCATTTTATAGGCCTGGCCTCTCTAACAATAGTCAAATTAATCTATAAAGGCTATTTACTTGGTGGAAGTTTGGAATCCTCTGTAGGTATGTGCCATTTATTTTGATGATATATAAATTAAGACCAAATCGTAAGGACAGATATAAGAGCACACTTCCAAGTTCTTAAGTACAGATAAAATTATTTGACGACCCATTTATGAGCTTGTTTACACCTTTGTGGCTTTGCTTATTTATTATTTTTAAATTGTTTTCATTGCAAGACATCAGATCTATGCCCATATTAAATGAAAAATCTGCAATTCCAACATTGCAAGATGTGCATCAAAAGACAGAAATGAAACAAAGTACTAAAGCATTCGTTTCTCATCAAACATTATAGAGTAATCCTCAGAACATGTAGATCGTGTCTCAACAGTATCATTCTGAATGTGAACAGCAATAATCTACTTCATCATAGAACTCACTCCAATCCAATAGTATTTATTTGAAAACGGTTTGATATATGACGAGACGGTTTTCTAGGGATTGTTTTTATTTTATATGTGATACTCTAGAACAATGTAAAACAAATCAAATAGATATGCATTACTTATCTCCAATTGGTTACAAATAAATGGAACTGCACTATCACAGAGCTCCAGATAAGCTGCGTATTTGCGTAAAAACGCATGTATTATCAGATCAGAGTGTACATTTACGCATACATATTGCTGTATAAGCAAACTTTCCAAATTCGGAGCATACTTGTACGCTGTTGACGATAATACATTGTGTACATAAACAATACATTTTTGACTTTGAGAAATTCCCCGTAATTACTTCTCTTTATACTTTTCGAAAGAGAAAGTGTATACATCCGAGGGCTACCGAATGTTTGCCTTCCTAAGCATCGATGTCAAAAGAGATCTGATTGGATGTTTAGGATAAATCATCCAATCGCGGTGAATATTACAAATAAATGCGGTTTAGTTAAGAACTAAAACGCAAGTGAATTTGGGAACACGTTGTTCGTTGAAAATGAGCAAGAACATGAATAAGCGCACTACGGAAAATTATATACTTTTTTAAAAGTTCCTGACAGTTTCATCTGTGTCTAGTGACAGTATAGTTAAAGGAATCATTGATGACATTATCAAAACGGCTGTGAAAACTGCCGAAGTCGACGAGCAAAAAAACAAAATATTTACAACATTTTATTAATAAACATGACACAATCGTGTCAAATTAAACAGAGATATACATTTCACTTGCATCCTGTGTTTATTGAATAACACTTGTGTCCAAAATAATTTTAAAAGTGTACATGTAAGCAATCTTTTCTGAAGTAGAGAGTACAACAGTGCAAAGGAAATATGCAAATACGCATCATTTTCAAAAGTAGGGGGTAATTACCCTTTGGACTTGAAAATTATCTGGAGCTCTGCTATCATATAGTCATTTTCGAATATTTATTAATCGACGTTTTATAATCCCTATTTCTATTACAAGATTTATATAACACCAATCAACACACGTACACTGACCAGTTTTAATTGTGAGTGAGCGATTGTTGCTTAACGACAAGTGAGCACTTTTTAGCCATATCATGGTGAAAACAAATGACATTTTGATGAAACGATGATATTGTCTGCTTTGTACAAGATCAACACACCTAGTTGGAATTTTGTAGTGCTAGCTCACTGAAACAACAGTCTGCGGGTAGACATGTCGTTCCACACATTATTCTGATTCCAACTAGCCAGTCTTCGCTCTTACCCCTTAATGCTGTGTGCTTAGCGGAGAAGCAGCAAATTTATTGATGATTTAATTTGCACATTTGTGAATAATAGAGTAAGCCTCAGAACATGTAGATCGTGTCTCAACAGTATCATTCTGAATGTGAACAGCAATAATCTACTTCATCATAGAACTCACTCCAACTCCGTAATATTTACTTGTAGATGGCTTAGTTAGATTTTTACAGTGCTAGCTCATTGAAACTACAGTCTTGGTAAACATGTTGTTCCACTCTGACACATTATCCTGATTCTGAGTTAACCAGTCATTGCTCTTACTCCTTTATGATGTGTGCTTAGCAGCAAATACCAATTTTATACATTTTGTATTCTTTATTTTGTCCTTACCCGGGCTTGAACCCATGATCTACCACACTCAAGTCAAGGCAAGTAGCTAATCCTTACACCATTGATGCTGTGCAAATATGTTGTTTACTTTTTACTATATTGCATATATAAATATACAATATATAAAACTTACATCAAATCTGCCAAGATTTGGTTTCTGTTTTCCAGCTAAGATCTTAAGAGCTGTTGATTTACCAATACCATTAGTTCCAACCAAACCGAGTACTTCACCTGGCCTAGGTGTTGGTAGTCTAATAAAATAAATACATGTAATGTCAATAAATATAAAATCTTCCAACTCCAGAATAAAAAAATAAAATAAAATCGATGGTCATTAAATATGCAATTTTCATTTTAAATCTGTGAAATAGAATAAAATTGAAAATTAAACTTCAATGTATTCTAGAAAAATAGTCTTTGTGAAGAGTGGTCCTTTTTATTGACCTTTCATGCATGATACTTTCAAAATCTTATATGTATTTCTTTTAAGATGTAATGTAATATATTTATCACTTTAAATTTCAGTGTTTCAACAAAACAAATTGTGGTCGTGATCATATGGTAGTTGGATTTACAACTACATGTGCAATCAGTGCTATCTATCACCACTTATGTGATAAAAGTTTGCCAGTTACTTGCGGCAGGTCTATAGATTTCTCCAGTTTCTTCCACCAATAAAACTGACAGCCACGATATAACTGAAATATTGCTGAAAGTGGTGTTAAATACCATAACGTTAACCATTGGTTTAAATTGGCAGAGCATATTATATCCCCTATGTTCTATTTCAGTGAGTGAAACAAAATTTTATTAGTAGATAGACAATTGGGCTGCCTTCATCAAATTTATCATGGTCCCATCACTCAGCGATACAGGCAACATTGGTCCAGTCGGTGGGGGTTTGATTCTGAAAAATTTTAAGCAAAAATCTGCATTCTGAGTGTCATTTGAGCTAAAAATAAGACCTCAAATTTTCATTAATTACAGTACAGAAAGGGACACGCCGTGATCAATCACCGTGATAGTGGTCATGTCAAGGAGAGTGATGGGGATTAAAAATTTTAATTCATGTCGGTGATCAGGGGGCAATAAAACACCAGGTGTTAAATCTTGTAATCAAGTGTGTCGTTTTACAGGTAAACTAGTCAGATAAGATGTACAGGTGAAATTACGTTTTTAAATCGCCTTTTTTTTCTCTTTCAGGTACTGTCTCCGATTCCCCTCAGAATAAAATTTTTTTTTTATTTTATTTCTTTCCTCAAAACGTAAAACATCCTTGAACATAATCCCGGGAATGAAATCCTGAGATCGAGAAAATAGCACGAGAACGGAGAGTTCATTTGAATTGATGAATAAAATGTAAATAATAAATGATTATTCAACTTCAATTCAGTGAAATCATGGGTTGTGCAAATATGTTTCAAAATTTTTTAACCTTGGCTGTGTGTTGCGTATCTACACCTAGTATTTTATTGACACGTGTACACGTGACCTGGCTTGTGCACAAATGAAGTTGCATAAACACATGCGCGATATGCGTGATTTGTTACGTTTTAAAGCGTATTTCCAGTTCAACATTACATTTTAGTTCACTAATATTTTACGTTTTAAAGCGTATTTCCAGTTCAATATTACATTTTAGTTCACTAATATTTTTTATACGTTCAGTAATTTTTTTTATTTTAATCTTCGTAGAAAACCAAGTTAAAACCCTTTTCGTTGTAGAAATACGTACTAAATAATTTTTATACCTGTATACGGCCATTGAATAATTTGATTAAAAATTAACGAAACAAATATTTATAAACAGATCGTTCAAAGAAGTACTACATGTCCAAAAGTCACTAAATTTACGGATATATTTTGGAAATTAGCGACTAATCTGCCGAAAGTTTAGAAACGTGAAAGGAAATAAGGAATTAACCTTTATCATGATTTTACCCCTACAAATGTTTGACATTACACAGTATCTGACCAAAATCAAATGTCACCAGTTTATTTATTTATTTATTTATTTATTCAAATTCAAATCTTAATTGGCTTTCAACCCAATAGATTTATGACAAAATACAGTAAAAAAAACTCAAAGTTTATGGAACAAATTAAAAGCATGCTCATAGTTTTCCGCTTTTTGTAGCCATTAGGCTACGTAAATTTGGATTGTTATAGGTTTTTGTTTGCAATTTTAAAGAAAATTATTTTCATCTATAACGAAATTACGTAACAAGCCATGTGTGTAAAACAGTTTACTTGAATTGTTAATTTTTTTTCAATACGAGAGGTAAAAGTCCAAAACACAAAATAAACCAATAATCAATTTTAAGCCTGCTCTTTACCAACTAAACACTAAAAACCCGCGCTTGCAAAGTCCATGCTTCAAAAACCCACGACTGCGGTTTAACTTTTAAACAAAAAATACATTGATGAAGTAGCCGTTATTTACGAATATTTCAATACATACTGAATACAACCCAACAGTAGAAAAAAAATGAGAAATTAAAATTAAACAAGATAAAGTTCAGTTGCGGTTTCAACAAAATTCTTAATATAGAACTCGAGGTCATAAAGTAGAACTTTCTAAAACAAACGAAAACGATAACAAGACAGACATTCTTTGGCAATGAAAAGCAACAAACAGTCAAATATTAACAGCAAGAGGATACAAAATTAATTGTCAAAAATACATCCTTCAGTAGCAATAATTACGGCTTACGATATTAAAAGTCAACAGGTAACGCTAATCTCTTAATTGGCGCACAGGTGACCGAGAGCCATAAAATTTAATCCCCACCACCTTGTTTTATGGTCCTTTTTAGGTCTATCACAGTGGGTTTATGTCCGTGATGATATGTCTAAAGGATTAAAAATTATGTCTCTCGGAGTGATCAATCACGGTATGTCGCTTTCTGTACTGTATGTCCAACATTTTTACTTGGCTAGTACCACTGCAGCACTGCTATGTCATCCGTTTTTCATGTTGATTATAATATAATATCAAACCAATTTGTAGGTTTTCTTTATCTCATTCATGCTTTAAAAGCAATAAAAATATAATTTGGTACCACTACTGAGTGTCCGAAGTGAAGTGGTTCCGAGAAAATCGGATACCATGTTGATTTATGTGTCAACGAGAGACCCATTTTCAAAAATAAATCCGCGAGCAATCCCTGGACCAATAATTCATGCAAGGCTTAAAATTTGCAGAAACTCCTCAATTTTGCGAATTCGGGTGATGATAATAAAAAAAAAATCATAATCGTAACGTAAAATATAAGTTTACAAAACAGTCTTTTAATCTATAGAACCCCGGTCCCACTCTTTACAAAAAAGATCACCACGGCAGTATTGATCAGAAGCTTGAATGAAAGATGGTATTTGAAGATCATATACACTCTCTTCTTATCTTTTGGATCTTTACAGAGATGCTTCCTTCGCGATCTACGTCCTAAAAAAGTTGCGTATACCACGATGTTTCACAAAATGTTAGGGGCGCGCGCACAATTTTATAAATAGTGACTAAATATATCCTCAAGGGGATTTCCAAACGGGAGCTAATTTATAGTTTATATGCCGTCAAAATCCATAATTAATTAATCATACGATGTAATAATTGATATAATATTGGAATATGGATTTTTCTGTCACATTTTTTTTTACTCATTGAAAAATAGCCGGCAAGGAAAGGTCAATAACCGACGAAAATCGCTGGCTGCCGGCTTTTAACGACATCACTGTCCTTGCTTACAATTGAAACAACGGATACGTGATCGTCAGCGGTCTAACATTTGTAAATCTTTTCCAGACCGAAAAATATTCAGACAATATAGGTCCATGATAATTACTACTGGAAAAGCCAGAGCCAATTTTTGATAGCCTCGGTCTATCAGACCACCAGGAATTTTGCACACTGTATTCATAGTAACAGCAGCCTGTTGAACATCCTAAGGATGATTCAGAACAACTTTGACTGAAATTTGCCACAAGGTTTCAGAGGAGAAGAATTTACAAATATTTTGAACTAAACAACAAGAGATGCTAAGTGCTGGCAAAAGTTTACATGACACTGTGGGCCAGCTGAGCTAAAAAAAAAAATTCAAATCCAAAACAAACCTGTGAAGTTTAAAAGAATTGGCACTGTATCTGTGTGTTGTGTCTTTTTCAAGGTTACTTGGTAAGTTGATAATTGTAATAGCTTCAAATGGACATTTCTGTAATATAAATTAAAAATATGTATGATTTTTCAAATAGACACCAAATCATGTATTATACAATGTATATTGAACTACTGTTTAAATTATATATTTTTTTAATATTTGCAAATCAAATCAGACTGAATTGGGCACAATAACTGAGAAAGTGAAAATGTCAAAACCAAACATGATTATTTTTTTTTTTTTTTGCAGTACTTCCTACAATTAATTGAAATCCAAGAAAAAAACCCAAGACAAGATGGACAAAACATCTTCAATTTACTTTCAATGTCATTTTCACTCTATATCAGCTATTATAGTCATTGCATTCAATTAATATTTTATTTATTAAATATTATTTCGACAATTAGTCCTACCTTTGCACAAATACCACATCCAATACACAGTTCTTCAGAAATAAATGCTATCTTATCAGTTGGACTCACTTCAATACACAATTTACCTAGAAGTAAAATATGTATGTACAAATGAAACAGCATTCGGTACAAATGTTACAATTTATCATAGACGATCGGTCAGAGATCGCCGACAACAGACAAGGCAATCAAGTGCAAGAAACTTACAGAAAAATGTGATAGTTACCATATTTCTTCATTGTTTAATTTGAATCAATAAAATATTTTCAATGTTTGCTATTTTATATTTATTTAGGTGTTTCCAGTTTACTATTTATTCCAAAATTCCCTTTTGTGAGTGTTTAACTTTGGCTGTGTCCTAATTTCCACTTTTTAGTATTTCTTTTTCAGACAATAATTAAGAATTGATAAACATGAAAGAAATGTGAACATGTGTGACTAATGTAGATCATGTCTCATATCAACAAATTAATGCTCACAATATTAAGCAGCCATGCCTAGGCCCAAAAAAAAAATGTGTGTTTACGGTCACCCGACCCTAACCTTTTTTATCGGCAATTATTCGACACTTAATTTTTGCTAGCGACCCTATCAATTTTTACACAGAATTCGGATAACCATTTTTGTTGTTTAATCAGCAGCAATGTTTTATTTATTCAACCGCTAGCTTTTTATCGAAATTGAGAGCAAAGAAGGTAGAAAAACTGTGTAACTCATCATAAAAGTTTCAACAAATGACGGCTTACCGGAAATTTCGAAAATGAAATACCGGAATCGGATTCCGGAAACGACTATTTCCGGTTTTGCCGATAGTTAAAAAAAAAAAAAAAAAAATTATTGCTGACCGACCGACCCTAGATTTTTTTGACATGCGACAGTAAACACATATATTTTTTTTTGGCACTATAGACTTCAAAATAAAGACCAACTTACCCATCCTGACAACAGGACAGGACTTTTTACATTCTTGTCTACATTTCTTTGGTTTACATTTGTCATTGCTTACAATAGCAATACGGGTCAATTTATCTTGAGTCTTCGACATCTTTTAAATCTAGAAGAATAAAATAACATCAAACATACAATTCACTGACCTGAAAAAGTAAACTTGAATGGCATGGCAGAAAAATGAATAAATTTCTTTTATACCAGTGGCATCTTTGTTCCTTCATCTGTCCTTTGTTAGCAAGACCAAAATTGCTATAGCATTTTGGAAATTCATCAGGCTATGAAGAATTTTAAATATACGAAATAAGGTCAAGTCTCATTCTCGTTGAGATTATGATTCCGATGAAATTTTCTGTCTGTATCTACATCAGGGGTTAAAAAATCTGCTGGTCCGAGGTCCGGGACCGGCGATTTGTGGGTTCGAACCTAACATTTTCTAATCCTGTAAAGACTGACAGATCAGTTGAAACTGTCCAATAACAGACTTGAATTAAATTAAATAGGAGGTTAAAAGTCCAAGTGACAGATGTACTGCATAATTTTAATCCAACATTGATTGCCTCTTTTAATATTGTTAGCATTGCATTACGTAATCTGAAATAATTCAAGATCATTTTAGTGCTTTACCAAGTGCGTTTTATTCCGTATGAACCTCCGATAATTAACGGAGCACACACACCCGGGATGATTAAAACAGAATAACTCAAGATCAGTTTTGCGCTTTACGGAAACGGTAATTCTTTCGATAATAGTTAAGCGTATTAGTGAAGCAGTTCAAACATAAAAATGGCCAGTCATTGACCAGTTTTTTTTTTAGGTTAGTGATACTGACAACAATAAATTACATAATGAAACTAGAAAAGAAGTATGCCCCTGCACTTGATAATTATGGACAAAGTTGTTTTGCTAGGAGTGATTTTTTTAAAATGAAGTGTGTCTGTAAGACACAAATGATGCCCCTGCCTGACCATCAAAATTCTGTGGACATGCACACCTCCATTATGTGTATAAACATCCTGCAAAATATTAAAGCTGTAGCTCTAAAACTGTAGGAGGAGTTAGCCAGACAAACCATGTTCCCTTTATACAGCTAGTATGAAAAAAATGACGAAGTCCAACTAACTGTCATTTTGAGAATATTTGAAGGAAATCAAAATCCTGTGGACATGCACACCTCCATTATATGTATAAACATCCTGCAAAATATTAAAGCTGTAGCTCTATAACTGTAGGAGGAGTTAACCGGACAAACCATGTTCCCTTTCTACAGCTAGTACGAAAAAAATGACGAAGTCCAACTACCTGTCATTTTGAGAATATTTGAAGAAAATCAAAATCCTGTGGACATGCACACCTCCATTATGTGTATAAACATCCTACAACATATTAAAGCTGTAGCTCCAAAACTGTAGGAGGAGATAGGCGGACAAACCATGTATCTATATCCGGACGGACGAACAAAATGACGAAGTCCAACTACCTCATTTTGAGAATATTTGATGAAAATCAAAATCCTGTGGACATGCACACCTCCATTATGTGTATAAACATCCTGCAAAGTATTAAAGCTGTAGCTCTAAAACTGTAGGAGATAGCCTTTTCCTTTTACAGTGTGTCATTCGGATTCTCTTCATCAATCTGGTACCCATCCTCCGGCATCCAGGATTGACAATAGTGGTTATCTCCCTTTGTTCACGACAACTATAGACAGCGTTGTAAATTTAGTTCTGTTGATCAAGGTTCAAATGGATGTAGTCTTGTGCGAGAAATGACAAATTTATTGGACTTTTACACTTTTTACATAAAATTAAAGGAAAGGACATTTTATGTAAAGCAGGGATACTGGAGAAACGAATCTTGACGGGTCTTCGAAAGGTATTAGGTAGGTGTTTTATTATTTTAATTTGCAAGGGATTTCCTGGCCGATGCCTCTTTGGAAAGTGTGTCAACTCCGCGAAGTTCAGCTGAGCTAGTTACCTTCTAGTATATTCATATTGATCGTGGCAGGGGCTGGATAGTAAACTGGAGGAAATAGTGAGATTTCTCTGAATATATTATAGCACAAGTTTTTGCCGGAAAATAAACATCAGTACGTTGATGGTTTTCCGTAACCAAAGAAGAAGTTAATCACAAAGTCAAAAATACCAAAAAGAAAGAATAAAACGGGAAATTTTTTTTTCACGAAAAAAGGGGGGAGGGGCTCAAATGAGGGATCCCATCCCCGAGCACCTGTGGTTTGCACCTGTTTTGTTTTGTTTTTTTACTACAAAATGAGTTTGACATATGCTATTTGGAACACATGCCGGCGACATGGTAATTTACAAGTTATAAACCCAGAAGATGATTAAACTGTTTCAATTTTCAAATATTTGAGTATGAATAATGCTTGAAGTGAACCATTCACCTTTGCGATATCTTTAATCGAGGTCTTATGCCAATATTAATATGCCGATGTCGTCTCCACGCACTTTCCCGGCTTCTGCCAAACCAATATGGCCGCCTCCAATTTCCACATGTTGTGAAATGATCCAGATCTTGTAGACGCTTATGACTTTAAAATATGTACAATTCTCTTTTATGTGAGTATGAAGGCTATGAATGCACATGGACTTATTCATTCTTAAAAAAAAACTTAATTTTATATTTTAAGATACATACAACCTTCAACCGTGCCAAAACTTGTCTCACCACCGAAACGTTTTCACGATCTAGAACTGATATATCTTGGGGGCTCCCTGAAGTGTCTGTGAGGCCAAGTCTATGGGAGAATTTATCATTGATCATTGGAAGAAGAAAAGCATATCTGAATATTTTCCAGAAGTAAGAAAATTGTTTTCCCTTGTCAATTTCGTCTCCATATGAAAATAAACTTACTGATTTTCTATATATTTTAACCGATGTGGACAATTAATGTAAGAATCTTTATAAGATCTTAGAGGATTGAATACAAACGTAGATATCGAATCTAACACACATGACGCGTTTCTGGAACAACATTTATCATGTAAGCTCCAAGTCAAAATATTTGAAAGCCAAATAATTCAAAAGTCTTAGGAACAAGAAAACCAAAGGACAAAAATAAATCTCTCGCTCCTTATATTTATATAAAGTACACAATTGGTCTATTTTGTCTTTTTAAAAATCGCCGTCAAATCATATAACACAAATTATTATAAATATTTTTTTATGGTCCATATATGCTGTTATATACATCATTTTCATTTCTGATTCGTCAAATTCGCCGGAGAGCGAATACATGCTTTCAACTTTAGGTCGTATCTACATGTAATGCTGAACGACCTTTTCCACAATCTTTATTTATTGGCTTCAGGCGAGGCCACGGTGTACTCGATGCAACATTATGTGATAAAGTTTGTCAGTGACTTGCGACACGTCAGTGGATTTCTCCGGGTACTCCGATTTCCTCCACCAATAAAACTTACCTCCACGATATAACTGAAATATTGTTGAAAGTGCCGTTAAACACCAATCTATCATATACTGCCAACCTCTAGTCAGGGATATTTCCGCTTTATACAATTTCAGACTTCAGACTCGTCCTTATTAATATCAAACAACTTGCTATACAATTTTGCAAATATAGATTCGAATAGATTAAATGATACCTTTAAAGGTTATGATTTAGCTCTGAATACATTTCGGTTTGGGGGAGGAGGGGGGGTGCCATCACTTGGCGTCCATCATTGCCATCTGTTGTCGTCGGCATCAGTAAACTTTAACATTTTAATCTTCTCTGAAACCACTAGTCCAATTGGAACCAAGCTTTCACGGTAGGAATGTTCATCGAATGGTCCCCCCTCCCAGAGGGTGTGCCGGAGGTAGAATAGGCACCAGGTTTCTCCGCCCTAGAGGCACTAGTCCTCTAAAAGGGGTCAACCCCGCGGGAACCCCGGGGTATAGAAATGAGACTGACGGCTTCTTCGGCTTGAAGGGGCGTCCGTCGGTTGCGCGGGATATATAAATTCACAACCAACCCGTCCTTCGGATGAGACGTAAATAAAACCGAGGTCCCGTGTTGAGAGATTGCCACCATCTTCGCACGTTAAAGAACCCAGTGTAACAGCTCATTATGAGCATTATGCTCATGATGAGTGGTCCATAGGAGACCTGTTGCACTGGCTAAATTATCCGTCCCTACCCATCACCTTTCCTTGTTTCGAGTCCCGTGGCATTTACATTTTTTAATGTTCTCGTCCTGAATACACAGTGTATAACCGGACAGTTTTGAAAAACGGAAGTTGCTGTACTGTCCGACCAGGTAAAGTTAGTTGCTTACAGAAATTTCGACATTTTTGGATGATTATCCGTGATTTATTCTTTGAAAGTGGATCAACCGAAGCAACAAAAATAAAAAAATACTGCAAAGGTATGTCATTTATATTTCTGATCAAATAACAGTGCCCTATTTGAACACTGAAACTGGAAATCGTCGTTTAAACATCGTGGATGGTATGTTTTCGCTCGAAGAAAAGGGGTAAAAGTCTAATTTTTCTCCACTTATTCTTTAAATTATGTCAAATATGTTCTCACTATCTGATGAAATAGACATCGACGTTTTCAATGCAAGGAAAATATGACCGTAAGCGCACTCATTTTCCTTACGACGGGTACATTTAACATCGTTCTTCATTCTACGTCACTGTACGCCTAATTGCTAACGAATTTGTCTGTCCTGTCCGCACAATTGTGTATTCCTTCAAGTTTCGAAGTTGTTATCTGTTGTTCTAAAATTTCATACTTTTTTACGTCATAATTTACTATATACTTATGTAAAATTTGAACTTAAAAAATATAAATTTTGAGTTTAACTTACTGTTATTGAAAAATTGCAAAATTATTTCAAAATTACTGTAGGAAACTATATTAAATTTGAATTTTAATGGTGAAAATTTTATGAAAATCGGACCAGAAATGACTTTGGTAGAATTTTTGGAAAAAAGAGAGCTTTATATATAATATATAGGTAAAAGACATTTTTTCATAAATACAAAAAAAATTATATGGCACAATACTGTATGTAATGTTTCATTTCACACAATTCGTATGACATATTTTTTTATTGATGTAGTTAACTCATGAATACATAAGTGTGAGTACTTTTCGAAAAGATTTGCAGAAATTTATATTCAATTGTTTTTATGTTTAAATTTTATACAGACTAAGTATTAGGTCATTTATTGTTGTTATAACTCATTTTTTACCTTCGTTTTTAAGTTTTCTTTTACAGAAGAAGAGATCCATTTTTTACTGTTGTTTTTGTTATTTTGCTTATGTTAGTGTATTAGGAGATGTAATTATGTCATCTTGTTAGTCGTTGGACAGATAGAAGTGATGAGTTTTTGCAGGAAACCTATTAATAGATATGCACATACATGTAGAATCACCCAAAACATTTTGTATTGCGATTTCTGATAATGTACTTTAAAATGAATCAACCAGCCAAACCACAAGTCCAGAGGTCGCAATGCAGTATTCAACACGGTAGAAACCACACAGCGAACAACATATACAAATGTTGGACGAGCTGCAACAAGCATAAATATTTGTTTTTGCAATATTCGGTGTCAAATCAAAAGCATAATTCATGTAACATATATTTAAAAATTCTCCAGGTAGTGTCAAAGGGGAAAAAAATATCTTGGTTGGCAGGCGGGGTCATCGGATGTGATTCTGAAAGGGGCCACACAAGGACCATTCCACCAAAGTCTGGTCCCAATTGGCCATGTTAGTTTCAGAGGAGAAGATTTTAAATGATTTTTTTTTGTCGAATTTGTTATTTTCAGCAATGGCGACCATCTTGGTTGGGAGCGGGATCATCGGATACAATTCTGAAAGGGGACCACCCAAGCACCATCAATCTTGCCAAGTTTAGTCCCAATTGGCCCAGTGGTTTCAGAGGAGAATATTAAAATACAAAAGGTTAACAGCGGACGGACGGACGACGGACGCCCAGTGGTAGCAAATGCTCACATGATCCTTCGGGTCAGGTGAGTTAAAAAAATTCTAAGGAAATGACTAAGATCAAAATGTTAGATAATGTGTTTTTAATATACTATTCCTGAAAGTCAAATCCAAGTCTTTTATGCGGTAATATTTGTTCTTCGTTGCACTGATGGTCTTATAGGTTTCATTCCCTTACATGGTGCACCAACTTTCGTAATGCTCGCATTTTTTCGCTTAGCATGCTTCCGCTCAGCCCTGTCTTCAGAATCGAAGAAATGATCCTTAGGTTCTATTAACTGTATATTGAATGGGTTTAGAAATACTCTTTTTACTGCGGATTCCGGTGGCTTTACGCATTACTCTCGGGACTCGTCTTATATTGCACCGGTACATTGTGGCGAGAATTAATTCCTAATGTATGAAACACGATATTCGTATCAATCACGTACATTGTAGTTGTAAAAGACAATCATTGCAGTCAATGTATAGACACCTGCTGCTAGAGGAAGATAACTCTGTAAACGGGAGACAACTCATTTAACTTGTTCCAAAAACTGGGAATAAGATACATATGTATTTGAATCACATATCATATAAGATTACTGAATATCTGGTAAATGTAGTTCCTTATAAGTCCTCAAATGCAGGCAGCACATAAACTATCTTAATTTTCGGTAAAACTAAATTTGTAAAGGATTAGACTGTAGAAAAGTTCTCGATCAACTTTAACAGAAAACAATTAGGGAGTGGATGTAGTCGAGTGGTCTAGGGCGCTAGACGTAAGGCTAAGCGAATGGTGCTGCAGTGTAACAATGGTGTGGGTTCAAATCCCGTCGAGGGAAGAACAAAAATTTGACAGCTCTAAAATCTAATTCTAACACTGTTTGGTTTAATTTTCAGACGTATATAATATTTAGTATTAACCTAGTATCCTTTAAAGTAACTTTGAGATCCAGTGGGACAGATATATTGTATGGTTGTCACTTGCTTCTAGACGTTTGTATAATATACTTTATTTCCTGTGACTGTATAATGAATAATTCTTCATTATCCTATCCAATATATTAAAACAATTGCTGAGTTAGATTGCTGTCAAATTATAATATTAAGTATATATGTACCATCTACACACGCTTATACACATGTCTTACGCCTATCCCTAGATTTGCCTTACGAGACAAGGTAACACTACGACTATTGAAGCTCCTTTTTTAGGGAGTGGATGTAGTCGAGTGGTCTAGGGCGCTGGACGTAAGGCTAAGCGAATGGTGCTGCAGTGTAACAATGGTGTGGGTTCAAATCCCGTCGAGGGAAGAACAAAAATTTGACAGCTCTAAAATCTAATTCTAACACTGTTTGGTTTAATTTTCAGACGTATATATATATATATATATATAATAAATAAAATGATTTTTAGCTAGTCTTGATTGAACACAAACTTGCATATGGATAATCAGGTGAGCGATGCAGGTTCAGGGGAGCCTCTAGTTCCTCTTGGCCATTGTATTGTCTGTCCTTCGATTTACGGGTATTTGGTATCTTCAAACTGTTCTTGTTGATGATTATGATGATTTGAAAAAAAAATCATGCATATTATACTGTTATTATCGTTTCTGATTCATTGATTAACTACAAAACGGTGACGAAGTTTATAACGGTAAAAAAAAATATAGATATTCCGGAAAAATCGCTTTCCCGTTTCCTGTAAAACGTTCTAATTGTTAGTTTGACAAATAAAGGTAATAACCACAAAATAGTAGAGAATAGAGAAATCATTATTTGAAATGTTTTTCAGTGTTTTTTTCTAAGTATAAAACGATGAAATTTATTAATTCAATTATATTTATAATAAATATAGAAATTAAATCACATAATCAATGAATAATTAACTTTATTCTGTCACCTTTTAAAAAAATATGAACATTTGAGTCTAAGTTTGTTTTTCGGTTATCATATTTACTCCTCCTGGGGCCATTTTCAGGGGACTTTTAGAATGGAATAAACCTGACGGGATCATTCGTCGCAACTTTGGATTTTATTAATATTTATCTAGTATCAGTGTTGATTGTTTGGCACCATGTAAATCAGAGAGGACATTTCTCTCTCTCGATCTTTAGCTGTGACTTTTGTGTGTGTGTAAACTGCCTATTTTTTCAGTTTTTCGCTAGGATTATCAAGTTGTAAACTTTGTAAACAGACTTGCTGTTGATTTGTGCAATCTTATTTAGTTTGCAATGGAAGACATTTTTACTCAAGTTAGAGAGGGAAATGCATTTCATGTTCGAGTGTGGCTCGATAACACTGAAAATGATCTCAATCAAGGGTAAGGAATGTCCATGTACCGGGCGTAAACATGATCTACAATGACAATGTCCACACCCATACTGGCCATAGTACATGTACATTTTTAGTTACATGCATGTACTTAACTTTTTATGATATAACTAACTGAACACATTTCAAAATTATTTTATTTCTCTTTACACATTCTTCAGTTTTGTAAAGGAAATGTCTTAATCCCTTTGGAGACCCCAAATATGATTCAGATACTCTCAGATGTTGATTGGACTATGCCAAATGCCATACAAGGATGTGCTAAAGTAGGGGTTCTTGTAGGGAATTAAAACAATGTTCATGTCAAAAGAATAAAACTATCTTGTTGAAATAAAAACCATATTTTCATCCTCTTATTATTCAAAATTTGGTAAAGATGATCTGTTACTTTTACTGAAATTATTGAATATGTATTTTTTTTAATTTTCGTGTATACCCCCAGGAGAAAATCCATTTAGTTGATTTGTTTTGTTATGAATGAGTTCTGTCTTATGATGTAGTATTAAGTATTCCACTATCTATATTTTGACAGATGCTATCAGCATCTCGTCTCATTACACAAGAATGTGTACAGGAAATATCTTAAGATGTAAATAACTACATTGTACTTGTTCTTTAATTAGGAATGTGAGAGAACAATATTTTATGTTAAATACATAAGTATATTAGGCTACTATGCAGTACTGTGTTTATTTGCATTATTTAGCATCAATCTAGCATTATGAAATACTGCAACTCTTATCAAAATCAGTAATGCTACACCCCCCTCCCCTTAAGAAAAAAATAACATACAAAAGCACAATATGAATATAATACCCTCCAAGGGTGAGGAATTGGCAGCCATTACTTGTATTTTTGTAAATTAAATGCTGTATGGTAAATTTTTCACCTGATAACTATCAACAATATGCTTACCAAAGCCTAAATTTATCATAAAACATTTAAAAAAAACATACAAATTACAAACTTACAACATATTTATATTCATGATGGTGTAAAATCGCTTACATTATAAAAGTGACTTAAATGTATTCCCAGTATAATAACTATGTGAAAATCTGAGGTACCATAATAGACCAACTAATCCCCCCCCCCCCCCCGCCCTCCCCCCCCCAAAGGGATTTAATTAATTGATGCATTTGATTTGTCCTTCAGAAATGTACCTTAATTTAGTAATTGAAATTGGATCTTTTTATTTTTTTTACAATAATTCTTTTTTTTGCCGAATTAGATGTTTAATGATTTTCTTTATGCAATATAAAAAAAAAGAGATCAACAAAGCATCTACCTTTAATAGATTGCTACATATGGATGACATGTACATGTATGAAGAAAAAGAATTTAAGGTGGTACCATACACTTCAGGTAAAATTTGATCTGCTCGTTTAATTTTCTTATTTTTTTGGCAGTGTGTTTGAATATATCCACTGTAATAAATATGAAAGTTTTAACAAATTCCAACCAACAGACTCAGAGCTATAAATTCACTAGCCACATAGCAGCTTTTCTCTCTGTGGTTTTGATCACCGAGATGCTTGAAATCTGCATACAAACATCATATGATCAAAACGTTCAACTGATTTTAAAGAGTTATCTCCCTGTAAGTGTATGGTACCACCTTAAAGTGTACAAAAATACATATAAGCATGGAATGGAGCTATTAACATGATGAAATTAAAAATAGAATGCTGTATGTATGGTATATATATTTATCTACATGTACATGCATATCAATGTAAAAAAAGTAAAGAAAAAAAAAGATCACTGGCTACTTCTATATATAATTTAAATGTACTGGTAATAAAGAGAATTATATACATTTCACAACAAGTGCACATTATAATTGATAGTTACAACTTACATGTATTGTAAACAATAATGTTAAAATTTATCATAGAAAAGTTCTTAGTTTTTAAACTTATTTGTTATTAACTTTTTTCCAGAGATGACCATCGTTTCAGTCTGCTACATTGGGCAGCCAGAGAGGGTAGAACTAACATAGTAGATATGTTGATATCCAGAGGTGCTAGAGTGAATGCTACAAACATGGGCGATGACACAGCTTTACATTTGGCTGCCAGTCACGGACACAGAGATATTGTCATAATGGTTAATTATTTATATTACTAATTGTTTTGGGTACGTCGTGATCGTATGGTAGTTGGATTTGCAACTACCTGCACAATCAGTACCTATCACTACTAAAATTGTGAGTTTGAACCCCGCTCATGGCGAGGTGTACTCGATGCAACTTTATGTGATAAAGCTTGTTAGTATCAATATAACTGAAATATTGTTGAAAATAGCATTAAATGCCAAAAGCCTAACACTAACCCTAATTGTTTTAAAAACGATAATTTATTGCTTGTAACTTTACTCTGTTTAATGTGTTTTATAAAGAAGACATGATAAATGATATATTAGATTGATAGTCTTTCACATAGTTAAATGTTTCTTAAAATCGGTTATTTTATACTGAGCGAAATACAGCTATCAAATGAATTAATGCCATTGTAAATGACTGCATCACATATACGCTAAAAAAACTTGACCAAATATCAATAAAGAAAGAAAAAAAAGAACACAATTTTGATATTTACTCATTATTTTTTTATGTTCAAAGTGTTTCTTTTGATACCTTTGCCAGAGAACTACATTTAGTGGGACTTCAGATTCCACTGAATCATTAGCATGTCTAGACCTTTGACTATAATATAGTATAAAACTGTCATCACTGTGATCTTGACCTTTGATCACAAGTTCAAATGATTGATTTTTATTTTACAACTTGTATATTTTGTATGTACAGTGTACATGTATTAGGACAAGACAGAGGTTCATGTAAAAAATGAGGTCATTGTGACCTTGATTTTTAACCACAAGATAAGTTAAATTAACGTCAAGGTTTTAGTCTTTCGCAAAATCAAACATATGTCTACGGTATATTTTGTTGTTTTGTCTGTAAAATCTACTCATTAGTGTTTATGACACTTCAATTTTTTGTAGCATAATATAATTTTGTTGTACATTTTTACAGTTATTACATAACAAAGCCAATATAAATGCTGTAAATGAACATGGCAACACACCACTCCATTATGCATGTTTCTGGAGTAAAGATCAAATAGCTGAGGTATGTATTATCATGTAGATTATGCTTTCAAGCATAATATGAACAGATCAAAATTAAATATTGTTGGCTAATCTGAGACTAGTACTTTTCCCCTTTGGAATAAATATTCCAATGATTGGCCTTTCATTCAGATTGTAAGATTTTGTGCCAAAAATTTTAAAAAGATGTTTTGGTTTATTACAAATCCTTACAGGTGTTCATACCAACAATACAAGGACTATTAATTTTACATTGGCTTTAGTCCTTAAGACTACCTGTTAAAAAAGTTAATTCCTAACCCTTTTAAATCTCCAAGGAAACCGATAACTCAATGAAATTAAATTATTGGAATGGATATAACTGTTTTTCATCAACTCAAAGTGAATTGTTTCAGCTTTTACCACTTCAGAGTTATAAGAGGACAAACAGGAATCAATGGCCAAAATTTATATTTTTTCATTTAAAGTCATTATTTGAATGAGTTATAGAGTTTAACATAGTATCTTAAAATGTATGTGAAAATTGATACAATAAATTTTCCCAAAATCTAGACTTGATTGAACATAAATCATGAAAAATATTTATGAATAATCAGTTGAGTCTAGATCTAGTTCCATTATGTATTTTTTTACAGTGTATTTGAAGGAACAAAAAAGAATGCCTGTTTACATTCACAAAATATGGGAAATGTAAATGTTTAGTGTAGACCATGATATTTTATATAGAGGTGCCTGTTAGAGAAGGGTATATTGTATATTTATTATTCATTCAACAGTAAAACCTGTCTAAAACCGAACCTTCCAGGTACCAATTTTGTGTTCTAATAGGCAGGTGTTCTGTTTATACAGGTTAAATTTAAACAAATTTCCTCTGTGGGGACTTTCTTTAAAGTTCGGTATATACAGGATTCCATTTTATTCAGGGTACCATTTAGATAGATTTCACAATACACAATTTTATATATTTTGTAGGATTTAGTAAATAATGGTGCTCTAGTCAGTATTTGTAACAAATTTAATGAAAGTCCACTGGAAAAAGCCAAACCAAAACTTGGAAGTGTTCTTAAAGGTAAGAAATTAAAACTGGAAACATGATCAACCCGGAAAGACGTTAGTCGCCTGTCATAACCTACATGTAATACATAAAAACATAGATATCAAATTTAGTGCACATGCCATGTTTCTGGAATAACCTTCATCAGGTATGCTCAAAAGTCACGATTGGACATCCAGATAAGTAAAAAGTTTTTGGATGCTAGAAAACCAAAGGGATTAAACAGGATAGCCAAAATCAGCTATGGTCACCCTTGCCTGAGAGACGTAAACCTTGATAGTTTTATAATAATTACATTATTCAGGAGTTGTAGATTTCAATAATAGATATGTCTAGTAAACCGTGTCAGTGCTGAAACACTGACTACTGGGCATATGATACCACTGAGGTATTGACCCAGTAATAGTAAAGGGGTGGGAGGTGTTAGGTTTGTGGTAAAAAAGCAACGATTTCAATTACTCTGCCACCCAGGTCCCCCCAAATTGATGTTGTTATGACGATAGCATATAATATTCTAACTTGGGGAAATAAAATAGGTTCACACAATTGTTTCTCTTGAGCCATACATAGTGGAACATGGGTATACTCTGCAGTACAAAAAATATGTACATCTTTTTTTTTATTTGTTCATCATTTAAGTAATTAAATTTGTTTTGCTTGATTTTAATTTTTAGAAAGAGCTCTTCAGCTAGGTCAAGATTTACAGAAAATACCCTTCAAGGACAGAAGTTGGTTAGGTTATAAAACAAGAAGCAGTAAGTTTTTGCTTAACATAGTATTTTATATTCTCATGAATATGCATGAATGTGGTAAAATATATTTACATGTACATGTATGTTTTGTTGTAATTACAATTTCAATTGGTATAAGTAACCTGGTTGCAAAGTAACTCCTTCTTTATAAAGAATAGTAAATATTATTTTTATGTTTTTATGTATTTATTTGCATTTAAAAGTTTAAGCAAAAGTTATTAACAAGATTTTGTTTGCATTAGACTTAAAGTTGAACCTTTTCAAGTATTTTATGTATAAATCTAGTATTCAGAATCTACCAGTGCAAAATTTTCTGTAGTTGATAGATTGGTTGATTGGTTTGATTTGGATTTTTTTAATTTTTGGTGTTTTAATGCCACTTTCAGCAATATTTCAGCTATATCATGGCGACCAGTTTTAGTGGTGGAAGAAGCCGGAGTACCTGGAGAGAACCACCGACCATGGGCAAGCAACTGGTAAACTTTATCACTTGCGACTGCGAGTCGAGTGCACCCTTTTTTGTAATTTACAAAGCCGGGCGCGAACTCACGCCGTATTGGTGATAGGCTTGTATGAGTTATTAGGTAATCAACTACCTAACTCATTGAGCCACCCGGGCCCTCCAATCTATATGGGATTGTTTTTTTCATTGATTGGTGTTTAATGCCAACTTTAGAAGTATTTCAGCATTGTGGCATTTCTATAGTAAATCAGGTCACATAATGATATACGTAGTATTCGTTACACGTTGTTTTGTTTGATGAAGAAGGTTTATGATTTTATTTACTTTATAAAATTTTGAAGATACCAAGCACAGTTAAATTGGAACTTTGCCTGTTTTAGATTATCCTTTTGTTAACCACTAATCAATTCAAGGTTTGGTAATCAGAGTGTTTAAAAAAATTGTTGGTCCTTTTGGTCCAAGGTGGCAGAATGCCACCAGGTCTGACATCAGCATCGTTCTTGATATTTCTGTTGTCTGTCAAGTTATTTGATTTTATTTTGGTTTGGTTTTCAACAAAGTATATGGGGGGTGGGGGGGGGGGGATCCTATGGTACCGTAGTAGTTAATTAAAAAATATCGTGGTGAAAATTGATTGAAATAGCCTATGAATACACCAAACCAAAGAACATGTGTTACCATAGGATCCGACTATAAATGTAGAATGTATGATGATTAAGTTACAAGATACCTGTAGGCGGTTTATGAGGATGTTCAAAGAATAATGTTTGATCCACTTTGATGTTAAAATTAACTGTATATTTAACGACATTTATACACTTATATTTACTAGGAGATGCACTTCTTTCAAGACACACAGGAATAGATATCAAACAATTAAACCTCAGCAATCAACTGGCAGTTACTCATTCAGGGGAGGTAAATCTTGTTTGCTCTAGTTTATTTGTATAAAATGTGATTATATACCACATGAACGTAAGAACATGTTTATGTTGCCTGTATTCCTGTTTTGTACTTTCATAATTTCTGAAGAATTTCAAATATATGGTAATGCTTGTATCTGAGGTAGAAAATATTTGAGGTAATGATCTGAGTTAAAAAAATGTATGAGATAAATATTATTTGATGCAAAAATTATCTGAGGTAAAATAATTGAGATTAAAAATATTTGAGGTAAAAAAATATCTGAGGTATATTGACCTGACTATTATAGGTACAAATACTAGGTAATTTACTTCCGAATTATCCATTGAAAATGACTTTCAAGTTGGATTAAAAACAGATTACAACTGCTCACACTTTATTGTTTTGTAGATGTATAGAGGTCAATGGGAAGGGAATGACATTGTAGCTAAAATACTCAACATAAGAGAATGTACTCTTAGAATGTCTAGAGATTTCCAGGAAGAAATTCCTAGGCTTAGGTAGGTTTATTTCTGTAATCAACAGGACCATTGTATAAACAACCGCATCAGTTGTGTAATGGTTAGCCTATTCTTCTCGAGTGCGGTAGATGGTGGGTTGGAGCCCTGGTCAAACCAAAGACTGTAATATTGGTATTTGCTGCTTCTCTGCTAAGCAAGTACCATTAAGGAGTAAGAACAAGGACTGGTTGGCTCTGCATCAGAATAATGTATCCGAGTGGAGCGACATGTCTGCCCATGGAATGTTGTTTAAGTGAGCTAGCACTATAAAGATCCAATTAAGTGTGTTGGTCTAGTACAAAGTGGGCATAATCATCTTCATTTCATTTAACGTAACTTTTTCTCACCATGATATAGTTGAACAATTTTTGATTGGGCATTAAACAACAATCACGCACTCGCCCAATATATAAACAATATGTTCAACACCAGCCAGCAACATTATTAAGTGGATCTTAGGACTTGCAATGTTATGTCATGTATATATCATTGTTTGGCTCTGTTTCTGCTATTTTGTGTATGCATATATTCAAACAAAAATACATGTCGATTCTTGGAAACAGGAAAAATTTATTGTACTAATTTTAGATTAATCTGGAATTGGACATCTCTGCATTCTTGATTCATTTTTGTGTATGTAACATTGTGTCGGTTTATTTTTAATTTTCTCTTTCAGAATTTTTAACCACCCGAATGTTCTCCCTGTGTTAGCTTGCTGTAATCAACCACCAGATCTTGTTGTCATTAGCCAGTTTATGCCTTATGGATCTCTCTTTAATGTCTTACATGAAGAAACAGGTATGTCTCAGTATCCGGTTTATGCCTTATAATTCTCTCTTCTAAAGATGTCTTTATTTACAACTACTTATGCAATCAATGCCTATCACCACATACATTTGAGTTCGAATCCCGATCAAGCGGGGTGTACTTGATACAACATTATGTGATAAAGTTTGTCAGTGACTTGCAGCATGTCAATGGTTTTCTCCGGTTTCCTCCACCAATAAAACTGACCGCCACGATATAACTGAAATATTGTTGAAAGTGGCATTAAACACCATAAACCTAACCCTAGATATCTTTATGGATTGATATGTATCAATCATGAGTTTATACATGTACCTTATTTATCCATCTTTAAAGGTACACATGGAGAAACCAGTACAGCCAAACTTGTATTAATGGTCACATTCAGTCAAAGAAAAAGTGACCGCTTATAAGCTCGTGATACTAGCGGTAATATCTGTCTCGACCTTCACAACTGCCGCTATTCTTATTCATAGTACATATAAGATGATCATTATATATTTTTGTAATATTTTATAGGAATTGTTATGGATCAGAACCAAGCATTACGACATAACATGACCATTTTATATTTTTGTAATATTTTACAGGAATTGTCGTGGATCAGAGCCAAGCATTACGACATAATATGACCATTTTATATTTTTGTAATATTTTACAGGAATTATCGTGGATCAGAACCAAGCATTACGACATAACATGACCATTTTATATTTTTGTAATATTTTACAGGAATTGTCGTGGATCAGAACCAAGCATTAAGATTTGCCATAGACATAGCTAGAGGTGTGGAATTCTTACACTCACTAGAACCAATGATACCAGATCTTCTTATTACCAGCAAACATATTATGGTAATATTATATGAAGGAACAGTTTCCTATCAAAGCTTTTTCTCAAATATATATATATTTTTTTAACATGCTAGTATTTATATTGGTGGATTATTGGCTAAAAATAGTTGAAATTTGTTAAAAAATGGTGAAGGAATAAAAAAAAAAAAAAGTTTGGTTTGGCTATTGTGGTAGAGAGTGGTATAATTTGCTTTTATTTCAAAGATACTAATAAAATTATGAAGAGTTATATAAAATAAGAAAGTACTTAAGAAATCTGTTTTCAACCTAGAATGGTTTGCAAAATATTCATTGTTTGCTTTTAGATTTTAATTTAATTATTTATTGTACTTGAAACAAAAATGTAGCATTAAGTTTTGATGAAAATAAATCTACAATGATATCTTGTGACATTAATGCATATTATATTTTCAGCTTACATTTTTCTGTTTAACAATCGTAATTAAAAGTAGATGATTGTGGGGTCTGTTTTTATAGTGCCACCAAACAAAATACTTGTCTCGGCTGACCTTACTGACCCTAACTTTTAGTGCCTACCCTCAAGTTTTTATTGCCCTATATGGACAAGCACTGTTAAAGTCAGAACCTTGACCTGTATAACCTAGATAAAAATAAACAAAAAGAAAAAGAACAAAGTTTTGCCTACCTACCTACCCTATGTTTTTAAAGAATGATAGCAAAATTAAAACATAAACCTTGGCCTTGTTTTCGTCTGGTTATCCACTAACATCTAACAATATTTTCTATTGGGTCATAACCTTTCATTCACACTAAGCATACTATTCCTTCTTAAATATTACACATATCAGGTTTCATTTCTGATTGGTCATTTAATATGTGCCTCCTAATGTGACCTGACACGGAATGTCGTCGGATTTTAGCAAATCACCTGATCAAGAAATTTATAAAGATCTATCTTCATAGTTTAAATTAGATTATCTCTTGGACGCTTGTTCATATCATTTATTATGTGGTTGTGTATATTTTAACTTATTTCTATGTAAAATAAGATTATAAAAAGTCTTTTTTTCTCTGTTTTTTTTTCATAATAAATAAGCCTCTCCCACACGTTTGTATGTCACATGTTTCATGTATATCCCCCCCCAAAAAAACCATGTTGATATGCTTAATAATTTGTACACACCCTCCCCCCACCCCAAAAAAACCCCAACGTAACTCTTGTTGACCATGTTTGCTGCCTTCATTTTAGATTGACGAGGATTTGGCTAGGATTAATATTGATGATCCTAAATACTACAGTAATAATGACGGAGTTGTTAATGGGGTAAATGAATGCTCCCTCTTTGTTATAGAGTGATGATTAAACACCTCTTACTAACAGTATTTTTTTTCAAGATTTAGATAGATAATTTAGGTTTGAGTTTAGTAGGTCTGATACATGTATCATATATTCATGTATGTACGATCATTTATTTTATTCAACAGCATCGTTTTTTTGCAGATTTTATACCGGGTAGTTAATTTAAGCTAATCGACGATTTTTTAAACAATATCAAAATTTAATTTCATAAATTAGGAATCCATTAGTTCCAGAATTTCCCAACTTTAATAAGATTTTGCACATTTAATAATTCATTTAAGCTTATTGACAATTTTTAGAATAATATCAAAATTTAATTTCTAGAATTAGGAACTTCTTTGAATCTACCGAATTTCAGAATCCGCTAACTTGAATAAGATTTTCACGGAACTACGACATTTGGAGAAGATGACACTAAGTTGTAAAACTTGTGTCTGATCCATTTGTTTTATTTGAACGATAAAATATGTTTAAATTGAAATTGAATTAAATTAACTACGGCAATGAAAATTAGTAACCATGGATACAAGATCTTTTCATTATTGTATTTTCTAAAGGTTATCTATATGATACATGTACTTATTTTTGTTATCTTTGATCCATATTCTTTAAACTAGGGCGTGAATTTATTTTAAACAAATGAATATGTGTCTTGGCTTTTATAAACGTTATTTTATATTTTACCCTGATTGTTTTATACACAATTGTGTTTTATTTCTAAGGGTCTCGTGGTCGAGGAAATTAATTTATGAAATTTGTTCACAACAAGATATATCTGAAATACTGTTAAAGTTTTCATTAAACACCAATAAATCATTTACATTTGACAAAATTAAGATTGTGTGTTTCTACAATTTTGGAATAAATTAAGATAAGAAGAATATACCAGTATTTAAATTTCATATTTTTTTATATTTTAGTAATTACACCCTTTAATGATAAGATGATTATAACCTCATCAAATTAAAAAAATAACAGTAAAAAAAAAAGATTGCATGTGTTTCTACCATTTTGGAATAAATTAAAAAAAATACAGGTATTTGAATATCATATTATTTGTGTTTTAGTGAACTCAACAGTTAGTGATGAAATGATTATAACCTCATCAAATTTACAAATATTTACTTCTTTTTTTTTTGGAATAAATTCAAAAAAGTATCGATATTTAAAATTCCTATTGTTTGTGTTTTAGTGAACACACCTGTTAGTGATGATATGATTATAATCTTCGATTTTGGAATGAATTTAAAAAAGTATCAGTATTTAAAATTCATAGTGTTTGTTTATTGGTGAACACACAAGTTAGTGATAAAATGATTTATCCTCATCAAATTTATACCAATTAAATTAAAAGAATTAAAACTCATAAAGTAAAATATACTTATGTTGTATTTTTTGCATACTTTAAATTGCCTGTGTTGTTGTGTTTGAGTTTTAAGATTTTAAGATTTTCAGTTGTAGATGGTATGATAGATGTTACAGTCTGATTTATTAGTTTTACAGAAATTTTTGGTGCATGACTTTATTTTGTTGTATTTTTTTTTTGTATTCTGTTCATCCTGCTTTTTTTGGTATCATTTTAAATCAGAGTGTTATTCCTGTATGTTTATATTTTGTTTTTTTAGAAAAGGGTATTCTTTGAGTCTGTCCTGTCGTTAAAACATTTTCTTAATAGTGAATTTTCTTCATCGCCTACACTTGCAATGGTAATTTCTTGTACTGTATACCAATTATAAGAATATTTACATCAATATTTTGTTTTCACCTCCTATCAATGTCACAAGCCAATCACAAAATACAAATGTTAATTTCAGCTTGTTCATTGCTTGTCAATTAACATCAAGTATTAAAGGAAGGATAATTTCAGCTTATTCATGATAACAGAGAGGAAAGTTTTCCTCTGATTAGCAAAATTTATCTTTTTTTTGTGCAAAATATTTGAAAATGAGATGTATCAAATTTGGTCCAAACATGTAGAAAATGAAGGTGTATGGGCTCTGTATAGTTTCTTCTTTTTGTATTTTTGTATTTTTTTTTTTTTTATATATCAGTGAGCACTTTCAGTTTTGTGTTAAGACATGTTGACCAATAGTTTGTCAGTATTTAAATAAATATGTTGCAAAAGGATGGGTTGGTCTATGGGAGGCAATTTTGAATGATGTAGGTAAAAGTAGATAAACACAATGGATAAAATCATGGAAAAAATAATAATTACCGGTAGTGGTTTTCCATCTATTTATATGAAACCGGCACGGCCTTAAATGCTCGCGCATCTGAAAATTATCTGGCAATTTCATCAAAAGTGTCGAGATTTTTTGGGCCGAGATATATTGGGGACGACTTTTTTTAGGGCCGAATCTAGTCTCATTCAATCGAGCTGTCGTTCCTTTATTCGAGTTATCGTTCCTTACGAGAGAGGGTACGAGACTTCAGGATCACCTTAGCGCTTTATGTTAAGAAGATCTCCATTAGTTGAGTGTGTTAGTGTGTTACCCGGAAACCGGTGTTTACAAAACGTAAGGAACGATAACTCGAATAACAAATACAAAACGTAGAATTTTTTTTTCTTCGACAATATGTTCAGCCATGTTTGTTAAAAAATCCTAAGTATACATTTTATACCATAAAGAGCTCGCTTAAGCTCGCATATAAGCAGTACATTATAGATATACTTGCACTGTCATCATTTACAATATCGTTTACCTTAGATAGTTCATATTCCAACCATAGATGTATCATTTATTTTGAGTGAGACACCTTGAGATATACTTGCACAATAGTGTGAAGCATATTTATTTTCACCTGTAATATAATCAAAGTAATATATATTTTTATATTCATTGTGGTCCTTAAATATTTATATACATTTGTATTGGATAATTTGTGACAATCCGGGAACAGGACAAAAGCCCCCTGGTCAAAAGGCCCCGGACAAAAGCCCCCCAATAATGAAGTAATCATACAATATTATTACATTTGTTTTATATTGATGGTGAAATTAAAAGATATCTTAAAGAATTAATACAAAAAATAAAATACTTTAAAAACATATGTTTCCACACACATTTTATAAATTGCTATGTTCATTTATAAAGTATAAATTAAAAAAAAAACTGCTTCATTGCTTAAATAAGTGATTTATTTTCTCATCTTGTTTGATATACATGTACTATGATTTTTTTTTTAGGTAAAATAATTTTATTTTTGTTTTTACTTTCTTTTATGAGGGTTATTATAATTCTTAAACAAATACTTCAATTGTTTATGATATCTTCATGTTCCAAAAATAACTTATTAAGTAAAATGGTATTAAAAAATAATGTTAATCCATAAATAGCACTACAATAACTCCAAAATGGGTGCAAAGATACGAATATATAAATATGGTTTGAGGTAATATAAACAAAAAAACATTAACTTATACTTTTCATTATTGGGAGGGGGCTTTCTGTCTTTGGACTTTTGTCCAGGGGGTTTTGTTTGGGGGCTTTTGTCCTAGACCCTGAAAATCCTATATCAAGCCTCTCATAAATTGGGCTTTTTGAAAAAGAGTAATATTGTTATTTAATCAGATAAAAAATTGGTTAGTACTGGTTATTGGTAAAACTCCATCTATTCAGATGTATGAAATCTGAAGACATGCATCACACTTATCATATATATATATATATATATAGGTATGAAATCTGAAGACATGCATCACACTTATCATATATATATATACACTTGGCCATAAGTTAGAGACCACCAGTTTTTCACTAACTAAAATATTTTTCTCAAATGTGTGAAAAAATCTGCAGTTGCGCACAACAAAACTTTTTATGGATGAATACAATATAACCCAGACCACCAAAAACGATCAGGTATTTATTCAAAAATAAGCAACCGGAAGTACTATAGCTCGCAGAAGTGAGTATGCAAAATTGAACAAAAAATTAAGTGAAAAAAGTTTCAGTTTGGACTTCTGTTAAATAAACTTGCACAACCAAAACACGTGTAATCTGGTTGGAAAATGGAAACCAATCAATTTTCAACAATATTACTCATGATAAAGTCAATAACGAGTATAACCGCCTCGCATCCTGTACAGTTCCTGAAAACGTCCCCTAATATCCGTGAATCAAGCGTCTCAGTCTGTGTTGAGGGTACTGTTGCCATCCCTGAACCAAAGCAGTCCCTAATTCCTGAATGTTTTGACACTTCGGGGTACGTGCGTTCACTTTTCGTCCTAGATAGTCCCATAAATGCTTTATCGGATTCATATCCGGTGACATGGCTGACCAAGGTAGTAGCTCTATTGCCTCCTGTTGCAGATAGTCTTGCACTATACGGGTTATGTGGTCTAGCATTGCCATCCATCAGAATTGGTCGACTTGCTAATGGATGACCAACAAAATGAGGCACAACTAATGATCTGATCACGGTACTTTTGTCCTCTTAAAATCCCATCAATGACATACAAGTCAATCTTACAGTTTAGAGAAAAGCATCCCCAAACAGTAAAACCACCTCCACCAAACGCAGTTGTGCCCACAATATGTTCCTGTTGAAATGTTGTATTTCTCGGTCTCCATACGCGTACGTAGCCATCAACTGGATTCGACAAAAACGACTTTCATCCGACCAGTGCAATTTCTTCCACGACCTGATATTCCATCCCATATGGTCACGTGCCCATTGAAGCCTGGCAGTTTTGTGGCGTATTGTCAGTAGCGAACGTTTTATCGGTCTCCTAGCACGAAACCTTGCGCTGTTAAGACGTCTATTGACGGTCCGTCTGCTAATGCGCCCATTGACAATCCATTGGCTTCGCAGCGTGTTTGTAGTGCTGAATGGTTGCTGTCTGGTGAGCCTTTTAAGGAGTATATCTTCTCTTGGAGTCATTTTCAGAGATCTTTCTGTCCTTTGGCGTTCTTTTACACTCCCGGTTTGGTTCACACGCTGCTTCAATCAAACAATGACCGAGTGGCTTACATTGAATCGTTCAGCAGTCTGTCTTGTAGGACATATCACCCCTTACCATTCCAATCGCTTGCCATCTCTCTGCATCTAACAGTTTTCAACGTGCCATGTTGAAATAAAGTTTAGAAAGTTTAAAAAGTTTAAAGTTTCACCTGCACTGCACGTGTAGATACCGGTTAGAAACCCCCGCCAAACTTGAGTTTTGCAAAGGTACAGGTGAACTTATAAAAACCTGTTTCATCGTTCTTTAACTGATCGATCGATAACAAATTACAGGTACCAAGAAAGATTATATGTTTATGTATAAGACATATATATTCTAACAGGAAAAAAGCGCGATTTAAAAAATATTTTCCATTTCAAATTTGGTGGTCCCTAACTTATGGCCAAGTGTATATATATATATAGGTATGAAATCTGAAGACATGTATCACACTTATGATATATATATATATAGGTATGAAATCTGAAGACATGCATCACACTTATCATATATATATATATATATATATAGGTATGAAAAATCTGAAGACATGCATCACACTTATGATATATATATATAGGTATGAAATCTGAAGACATGCATCACACTTATCATATATATATATAGGTATGAAATCTGAAGACATGCATCACACTTATCATATATATATATATATATATATAGGTATGAAATCTGAAGACATGCATCACACTTATGATATATATATATAGGTATGAAATTTGAAGACATGCATCACACTTATCATATATAGGTATGAAATCTGAAGACATGCATCACACTTATGATATATATATATAGGTATGAAATCTGAAGACATGCATCACACTGATCATATATATATATATAGGTATGAAATCTGAAGACATGCATCACACTTATGATATATATATATATAGGTATGAAATCTGAAGACATGCATCACACTTATGATATATATATATATAGGTATGTATATCTGATAACATTAATTGAAAGTACAGTAGGAATGAGTTGTGAGTGTTTAAAGACACTTGAAACAACAGTAATTCATTTATATCGTGGAGGTTATTTTTATTGGTGAAGGAATTCAGCTAACTAGGAGAAAACCACAGACCAGCTGCGAGACATAGACAAAATTATCACATAGAGTTGTGTGCAGTCCCACGTTACCGGAGACATGAATAAAGTTCACAACTTTAGCGGTGATAGTTACACGTTGCCGCAGGCAGGAATCAACCTCATAACTTTAGCGGTGATAGATCACACATTACCACAGGATGGAATTGACCTCACAACTGTAGTGGTTATAGGCATTGTTGGCATAATTAGATGTGAATCTGTCAACTATACTAACACTCTGTGAAATGGAAAAACAATTTCAACTCAATTTATAAAAGAAGTACAAAAAAAGGCACAATACAGCATCATATCAATAGAAACAAAAGGATCGTGATGAGAGGCCCTGAAAAATACTTTTTCAATACTACTTTATTTAGGTTAACTTCAATTATCCAATTTAGAAACTAGTACTTCATTGTTTATTCTGAATGAGATTTCTTTACATCATAATAACATAATTAACAGGTCATTTTGTAAACAAATTGAGCTCTGACCAATGGTGTAATGTCAGTATACAGAAGTAGAACAACTGTCCATTATTTGCTAATATGAGAAGGTGCGGTTTATAAACAGAATGTAACTGAACATTATTGAATTTCAATTTGGTTTTTCCATTATTTTTTTGGTTTTATTTACTTACACAATATTCATCAAAGTTTTTTCTAACTGCACACTTGAGTGAGTTCGTTTTAGGACAAAAGGGGAATAATCATGTTTGTTTACTCACAACTTCACAATTTTATGTAACCAATAAAATAAATGTAGTTTACAATTTATGTGACTTGGATACAAAATTACAGGATTTTATTTAATATAAAAAAACCATTGGTATTCATATTTAAATCCTTGCATAAAAGCATTTTCTTTCATATCTTTTAGCTTTCTTTAAATTGTGGTGACCGTCATCTCTTTTTGTTTGTTTTTTTGATGGCGTTTAATGCCTTTTTCAACCATATTTCAGTTATATCGTGGCGGTCAGTTCTGTTGGTGGAGGAAACCGGAGGACCCGGAGAAAACCACTGACCTGTCACAAGTCACTGACAAACTTTATCACATAATGTTGTACACCTCGCCCTGATCGAGATTCGAACTCACAACATCAGTGATGATTGGCACTGATTGCATAGGTTGTTGTAAATCCAACTGCCATACGATCATGGCCACGACGACCCCTTTTTACTGTATATAAAATGGTCAATTAATTCTAGCAAGATACTGATTAATTTTATTTGTGTTTTTTTCTTCTTCAGATTGATGAAGATTTGACAGCTAGAATCAACATGGCTGACTATAAATTTTCATTTCATGAAAAAGGAAAATTGTTTGCTCCTGCATGGGTTGCCCCTGAAGGTAACATTGAATTTATCTTGTTGTATTTTCAGGATATAAAGTTAAACTGCTATTTTCACCACAAATATTACACATTTTGATCTTTGATCAATTATTTACTGCAACAATCACTCACTCACTGTAATCGGTAATCAAACTCAATATTTTGCAATTTAAGCATAAATCATTTATTAGTGCTATTTACATTATTCCACTTTTGATATGAGTCCTGAGAAATAATTACAGCCTTTAGTTTTTTATGGTATTTGCTGAAGAAAGCTACTAAAATCTTACTGATTACAAATTTGTGGGTTTAGATCAAAACACATTTTTCTAATTTGACAAAAAAAAGAAGGAAGGGGAAAGTGTTTCTAATTCATATGCTTGCAAGTGGGTTGCACTAGGAATCGGAATCCACCAAAAGACTTAAAAATTGACCATCAAATTTGTTATGTGATATGTACATGTATTACAAAGAATTTGACATAGTATAATTTTAGGTTTTATTTTATGAAAACATTCGCATTTATTGTTTACAGCATTACAACGCAAGCCATCAGAAATTAATCAGAGAGCAGCAGACATGTGGAGTTTTGCTGTGTTGCTATGGGAACTAGAGACAAGAGAGGTACCACATGCAGATCTAACATCCATGGAATGTGGAATGAAGGTAAAGTCAAACTGCTGTTAATGAAATACAGTCCTCGAAATGAAAATTTGAATTTACTGGTAATGGTCTGAATCAAATTCTTGAATTTCTTTCTTTTTTGTTCTTAAAAAAAAGAAAAATGTACTTGTCTGAAGTTTTACTGGTATTGGGCCTGAGGACCAGTGCTCATCGTGAGCTGGAAATATAAATATTCTATAGTAATAATTCAAATTTAGTAAATGAAAATTTTTATTCTTTTCTTTACAATCAAGAATGCAATTTTTGAAATGATGAATTTTCTTCAACAAAATGTGCAGATAGCTACAGGCTTTTTCCATGCACATAAAATATTCGTTTTCTCTGTTACTCATTAAAATATGGACATTTTTAGCTCACCTTACCCAAAGTAATAATCTTCATCAGGAACATTTAAAGTCAAAAGATTGCAAATAATGAAGATGTCTTTGGGAGCAAAAAAAATCACAAAACAAAGGCTAAACAGGTAGCCAAAATCGGTTAGTTTATTTTCAGACAGTAAGTGGTAAAATTTTCTGAATAAAACTGAATCCTGTATAGTCCCAATGTAAGATATCTTTGTTAAAGTAATTTGTCTATATCAAACACTTGTCTATTCCGAATCCCCAAAAAAGTGTCGACCGGATAAACATTTTCCGGGAATTGATCCCAACTATGTACTCCTGTATGAAAGTAACTCTATTCCTCTTTCTATAAATTCAATTGTGAAAAATCATGAAAAAAAATGTGTCCATTGATTTTTTTCTCTCCTTAGATTGCCATGGAAGGCCTCAGGTTGACAATACCCCCAGGAATCTCATCACATATGTCACGTCTTATCAAGATCTGTATGAATGAAGAACCAGGAAAAAGACCAAAGTTTGATATGATAATTCCTATCCTAGAGAAACTAAAACAGAAATAAATAGAACATAAGTAAACAGAACTCTGGACACTCAATATTTTAATGTTTGTTTGGAGGTGATCTCAGAGGTAGGAAAGATAAAAGATGAATGCAAATTTGCTTAAACAAAGATTACGAAAGTCTGGAGAAAAAAACCCCAACAGAAATCTGACTAGATAAACCTGGTCAGGATGAATAGTTATTTTGAAATGTGTTGGTGTTTATACTGGTATCATTTAATTAAATACTATTGTAGGGAAATATGTCTTAAGAAACAATCATTTCTGAGAATGTTGTTAGTTACGACTAGTTATCGTCTAGGACCAATTATTGCCATATTTTAATATTTTTTTTTAAATTAGCTGATTTATAGAAAATATCCTATCTGTACCACTCTTCCTGTGATCAGGCTTATAAAACACATATGAGAGTTGAAATATTTTTCCACTTGATATTTTGTCTAGCCAATGTACTGAAGTTGGGTTTGGGAGGAGATGTGGTAAAAAATATTTGGATGGTTTAATATCAATTTATATTGAATTTTTATCATTGAGTTTTTCTCAAGTAAGTACCTAGGTTTCCATCAGCCTCTGTCATTGTTATTTCATTTGACATTTGACAGAGGGATGGTTTTATATTGTTATCTTATGATTAGGGGCCATTGTGATCGGATGGTAGTTGGATTTATAACTACCTATGCAATCAGTGCCTATCACCACTAAAGTTGTAAGTTCGAACCTCGTTCATGGTGGGTTTCACTTGATACAACATTATGTGACAAAGTTTGTCAGTGACTTGCGACAGGTCGGTGGTTTTCTCTGGGTAGTCCGTTTTCCTCCACCAATAAAACTGAACGTCAAAATATAACTGAAATATTGTTGAAAGTGGCATTAAACACCATAACCCTAACCCTCAATTCCTGACAAAATCCATTATGTGTCATGCTCCTATGTGATTGGAAGGTATGAGCATTTGGCAGTAATTGGTCTCATGACGTTTAGTTTCTAAAAACAACTTAATGTTGGTAACTAAAAATTGTTTGATATGTCAGAGCAGACGAAACACAAGAAGATGTCGTCTGCCACAAGAGGTATTTCAAAATGGCATCCACTGTATTGAAAGGTTCTTTTTAGATAAAAGATGCTTTTTTTATATAAATATTCTTCTTGTTATGTTTATATAACAAAAGAAAATCATACAAAATAGATTATCTACAAAGCTGTAATGAGTTTATATATAATTTATTTTTACTTCTTATTATCATTATACAATATTTTACGTCTGTAAATAAAGGGTCCCTACTTAGACTTGATTACATTTTTAAATATGTAATAAAGGGTTCCTACCTAGACTTGATTACATTGATACATTTGTAATAAAGGATCCCTACCTAGACTTGATAACGTTTTTATATTTGTAATAAAGGGTTCCTACCTAGACTTGATTACATTTTTACATCTGTAATAAAAGGTCCCTTCTTAGACTTGATTACATTTTTGTATATGTAATAAAGGATCCCTATCAATAGATGATTACATTTTTAGCTCACCTGGCTCAAAGGGCCATGTGAGCTATTGCCATCACTTGGCGTCCGTCTTCGTCATCTGTCGTCCGTCGTAAACTTTTTCAAAAATCTTCTCCTCTGAAACTACTAGAGCAATTGAAACCAAACTTGGTCTGAATCATCACTAGGGTTTCTAGTTTCAAAATTGTGTCCAGTGATGCCGTGCACCAACCAACATGGCCACTGTTATTAAAAATAGAACATATTGTAAAATTGCAGGTTTTTGGGTAATAACCCAAAAACCGTTAATAATATTAGAAATCTGACATTGGTAAAAATGATCATCACAGCAAGATCTACCTACCCTGTAATTTTGAAGTAAATCTGATTATCCATCTTGGAGTTATTGCCCTTTTTTCATCAAATTTTTAAATTTTTTAATACTTTTCATCCTTTATTTCAAAAACTATAAGAGATAGATGTTAAGTTTAAGGTGCAAACATGTTCAGCATGTCAAGATCTACCTACCCTGCAATTTTGAAGTAAATCTGATTACCCATTTTGGAGTTATTGCCCATTTTTCATCAAATTTTCAAAATTTGAATACTTTTCGTCCTTTATTTCAAAAACTATAAGAGATAGATGTTAAGTTTAAATTGCAAAAATGTGCAGCATGTCAAGATCTACCTACACTGCAATTTTAAAGTAAATCCCATTACCCATTTTGGAGTTATTTCCCTTTCTTCATCATTGATATTTTTTTACAGCAATGTTGATAACTTACATTAAAGGGGGAACCCCAACCCAAATTTTTTTGGAGAGGGGATCTGCAATGACGATGGCTACATTTGTTATTTTTTGACCGAAGTTATCAAGTTTTATTGACTGATGTTGTTATTATACCCAGGTGAGCTATACAGGCTCCTGGGAGCCTCTAGTTACATTATTGAATCGACAAACAGAAAATATACCTTTTATGACAAAAAAATGTATAAGATAATTAATGTACAGGTAAACCATTCTTTTCATTTATTTTCCATTCTTCAGAAATGTTTACCTTTATACCTCTGAAAGTATGACCAGCTTTATCAGAGTTATTTAAAAAATAAAAGCAATAAATTGAATGTACCGGTATAAAGGACTTTTAGCTGAGACTATCTTTTGGGGAGGACTAGCCTATTAAAAATAAAAACGTAGATATCAAATTTAGTGCGCACAACACGTTTCTGGAATAATCTTCATCAGGTACGGTCAATATCAAAATATTGGAAAGTCAAATAATTTAAAAGTGTTTGGGAGCAATAAATTAAAGGACAGGATAGCCAGAATCATTGATTTCAACCTATATTAATAGCTAGTCAATAATTGGTGACTATTTATGTGGAATCAGGGTGTTCTAGAAAATAACGTTGTATTATGTTACAGTTTCGTCTGCGTAGTCATATAAGTTTCAGGGTAATGAACCCTACAAATGATTCCTGTGTACTCATATTCTGTCTTAATAAGGATTAACATTGTACAAACAAATAATAAAAACCTTATTACCTCTATATAATTGACATTCACAAAGTCCAGGGAAAAAACATGAAGGGGAGGGGATTTGGAGGCACTTTCTTTCAACACCCATAACCCATGTTTTATATATCCACCATCCACCCCACTTTCCCATACACAAACATTTTAATGTGCATTATTTCTTTGTATTTCTTTTTAAAATTGTTACCATCCCCTCACTATGATATAAAATTATACAAATGCATCCCAAATCCCCCATAAAAACATTTCATGGAATACCCCCTTTAAAAATGAAACCCCCTCCAAGTCCATAGGTAAGAAGTGCCATATTAGAGAAGATAGAAAATCCAGGGAATATTAATTACAGGTGCTTATATATACATTTATAGGTAAAATATATAAGTATATATTGTATACATTATATATACATGTATAGTGATGTCTGTATTATGAATATTGTGTAATGTAGATGCTTTTTTTGTACAAGACGATTAAATTCTAAATTTAACATTTAATGTGTCAATTTTAGAACAGTCCTCAATGTCATGTCCTCTGTTTCACAATATTATTCAATAGTTACTTGTAAGTCCCGAGATTCCTCTGCCGTCTGACGGCTTTTTTTTCCGACTTGCTGTAGCCGTAGGACGTCTGGGAGCTCTACATACAGAAAACAGTGGATTTGCCCTCCAACTGTGGGTCAGCACATTTCCACGTTTCGTGGCTATTGGATTTTATTTTCTATCAGAAACCCTTATATAAATCGCTTCACCAATCATTTTTCTATTCATTCATAACCATCTTACCCTCAGAAAGTGGTGTTACACTCCATTACAGCACGATTTTCCCCTAGACCCTATGATTTCGCCATTTCACATCCATTTTGGAACATTTGTCACGTGACTTCGAGAAAACTACGATTACCGCAATGTATCATGGGAGATGATTTGCATAAACAAACAAACAAATATTTTTATTGCCAATCATAGGTGCCTGTAAAGGTAGAATAATTAACATAAAATTTAATACAGTTGATTACATTAATTGGTAATGATTTTAACAGCAATAGTGAATTACAGATAACCATAAGAAAAACAAATATGATCTAGTACCTTGTCCAAAAAGGGGGGACGTAACACATGCTCTTTCCAAAGCCCGTTGGTATCACTGCCATTGAATCTTTTCTTTCCAACACATTCTGTATTATTTCCTTCTGCTCTGCTTTGATCTGTAGATGGGACTGTTTGTCCTGCATAATACGCTTAAATGTATCGTCTTCCATGTGATTTGAATGTTGTTTACGTATGCAAATAATGCTCCAAATAATTTGGCACGCTGCATTAAGTAGCTCCCATCATGCAATGCATTGCTGTCATCATTCAGTTAGTATCGCGAGATCACGTTTGTAGATTCGAAAATGGAAGTCAAATGGCGGAATAATAGGATCTAAGGCAAAATTGTGCTGTAATGGAGTGTAACACCACTTTCTGAGGGCAAGATGGTTATGAATGAATAGAAAAATGATTGGTGAAGCAATTTATATAAGGGTTTCTGATAGAAAATAAAATCCGATAGCCACGAAACGTGGAAATGTGCCGACCAAGAGTTGGAGAGGCAAATCCGCTGTTTTCCGTATGTAGAGCTCTCTGACGTCCCACTGCTACAGCAAGTCGAAAAAAAACAGTCGGACGGCAGAGGAATCTCGTACTAGTTGCTTGTATGAAGTTCTTTTTTTGGATTGCATTCAATAAATCATTAAAATTATGAAAATGGCCACACACAGCATCTGAAATTTTTCCTTTAAAAAGTCTACTGTACATTGTAGCTATTATTTTTTATATGATATGCGGGTGATTTTCCTCCACCAATAAAATGGAGTGACACAATATAGCTGAAATATTGTTGAGAGTGGTGTGTGACACTGTTGGGAGTGGTGTACTATCAGGGTCAGCTTTATTACACTTCAATATTGTTTTTATTTTATACTCTATCATTACTAGCACGATTTTAGAAATATATATTGATACAAGCACATTTTCTTGTAAGTGCCTATATAGGGGATAAATGTCAGATATAACATTGTAAATCTGAATGTAAGTTCTATGTAGTTTTATAATTATGTGTACCGGTATTTTTTTTTATAAAGTTTTTTTTTTCATCTATGCAAAATGAAATAAAGTGATATGTTACTATTAAAAAGATAATAAAGATATGTATTGTGTTTTGTGGTTATTTTTGTGACTGAGTTATAAATTTGGGTGTATTTTGGAGATCGTTTTAAGAAAACATAAAAAAAATAGCGTTGCTAAAATTAATTGCCACGTATAATGTAAAGGAAATTTTATTATGATTTTTCAAATAAAAAAAAATGTTCAATACAAATTCACAATTTTTTACACACACAAAATAATTCACATTACAGTAGCCATCATCCCGATTTAATGCTTAGTTGTAAAAAGTTACCTTAAGATGAAAGTTTGATTTTCTGAATTCACAGCAGACATTGATGATACCCTCAGTTACCATTAGCAAAAAGCTTTGATGCACAGCTTAATAAGACTTTGATGACACCCCAATCACAAGTAATTAAAACCATTGATGTTCGGGGCCTTCAGGAAATAGTTTTAATCGATACTTCAATTTCCATCAGCTTAACAAGACCTTGATGATAACCCAGACCTTGATAATATCCAAAGCACAATTAATGCAAGCATTGATGCTTGGTTCCTTCAGAAAATAGTTTTATTATTATTATTATTATTTACCAGATTTATATAGCACTCTTTTCATACATAAAATAAACGTTCAAAAGCGCTGTACAAACTACATATAACAGATATGGACACACAATGCAACATGTTTAAAACAATTAATAAATAATAAATAAAAATATCAGCATTAAAATTACAATAGAACAAAATAATACTTATAGACACTAAAAATATAGATGCTAAATGTTATAAAGAGCAGTACAATTAAATTGATACTTGAATTTTCAGCAGCTTAACATGACTTTGATAATACCCAAATCACAAATATGAAAAGCAATAATGTGCTGGCCTTCAGGAAGTAGTTTTCAATTAATACTTGAATTTCCAACAGCTACAAGACTTTGATGATACCCCAAACACAATTGATGACAAGCATTGACACCCTTGGGGGGCCTTCATGAAATAGTTTTAAATTGTTATTTGAATTTTGAGCAGCTTAACAAGACATTGATGATTCCCCAAATGATGTTGGGGGTCTTCAGGAAATAGTTTTAAATCAATACTTGAATTTTGAGCAGCTTAACAAGACATTGACAATACCCCAATTGATGTTTGGGGCTTTCAGAAAATAGTTTTAAGTCAATACTTGATATATAAGTATAGTTGTTTGTTATTTGATTAGTAAATAAGGAGTTAGATTATTATTGGCTTTACATTGTAATACAGAGTATATAATTAGCATTTATTATTATTGTTGACATGTTTTAAAATTATATGAATAAATGCTTTGTAACCTGTATGTTTACCTATATATTAGTCACAAACACTGAAGAAAAGTTTGAAATATACCAAAGGAGTAATCAGAAGTCATAAATCGAAGGACAGATAACACAATGGTTAAAAGAAATAAACGTAAATATATTTACCGAAGGAGCAATAAAAAAATGGAGGATCCAGAGAAACTGCCAAGATAGGGTACACAAGAGGAAGACACACAAAACAGAAACACAACAAAATATGTGTTGGACACAACTATGTGCAAACACAGACATGATCCCTCCCACAAACAACTGGAGGCAAAGACGAACCGAACATCACCTCCATGCTGATTCCAGAAAAATGACTGTAAATGACAAACAATAATCTGCAAAACAATACACACAAAGATTGAGCAACACTAACCCCAGGTGAACTGATCACCTACTCCAGAAGGGTAAGCAGTTTCTCCTCCTCCAATAGTGACAGCAGTCGTGTAACTCATGCTACAAAGGTAAAATGTGTTATTATCTAAATGTCTTATTGGTTACCATTATTAGCAAGACAATTCTTTATACAGTAGTCCCCCTCTTATAATACCACACCTTCTGCAATGACAAAGTGACCTTAAAAAAAGATGGCCTCTCTCGAGGGGAACAATTTAGTAGTATTTACTATCTGAAATCTGGCCTGTTAAGAGGGGTGACCATTGGTTGGAAATTTGCTGGGAATTGCCTGATAAGAGGAATCGCCTTTGGTGGGAATGGCCTGAAAAGAGGGATGACCATTAGTGGGAATGGCCTGATAGAGGGGTGGTTTTTGGTTAGAATGGCCTTATAAGAGGGGTGGTTTTTGGTTGGAATGACCTTATAAGAGGGGTGGTTTTTGGTTGGAATGGCCTTATAAGAGGGGTGGTTCTTGGTTGGAATGGCCTTATAAGAGTTGGACTACTGTAACTAAAACATGATATTTGTTTCTGTACACATTTTGGTATTTTGTTAAAAACATTCAAAATTAGCAATTTATCTTTTTAACAAAAATGGATTCAAAATTTAGATAGAAAAAACAACATTTAACCAGAAATATTTTATGAGCTATTTTCATCATTGCAACTCAATACATGAACATGGTGGTTTTATTTAAAACCTTTCAATGTTTTCCCCTACAACCACATTTCCAGATTATTAGGACATCTTACTTGCATTTATGGGCACATGTAGATAAAAACTGTATGCAGGCAGATAGAAATGGTACAGGAAAAGATACAATGGCTTATCACTGGATTTAAAAATAAAATAACACTATGGGTGCAACTTGTGGAGCAGGAACTGATTACACTGTCCGAGCACCCCTTCAGTACCACATTGAAAAACCGGGGTCCGGGTGGTTCAGTGAGTTAGGTCGTTGGATCTAATAACTCTTACAAGCGTATCACCAATACGGCGTGGGTTCGCGCCCGGCTTTGTAAATTACAAAAAGGGTGCACTCGACTCGCAGCCGCAAGTGATAAAGTTTACCAGTTGCTTGCCCATGCCCCATGGTCGGTGGTTCTCTCCGGGTACTCCGGCTTCCTCCACCACTAAAACTGGTCGCCATGATATAGCTGAAATATTGCTGAAAGTGACATTAAACACAAAAATTCAAATTCATTGAAAAACCATTTATGGCTCTAGGATATGACTAGGAAACCTAGTGATTTGGACGAGTTGTGGAATAAGGAAAGTGCAAACGACGGATGACGACGATTGTAAGATGACGAAAAATTATCCCAACGTGTCTACTCTGTTGCACACGAGTCATAATGTTATAATTTTAAGTTGTTTCATTTATTGTGAACAGATTTTGTGATACACAATTTATGTTTTTCCATCATCTTTCTGATCTAAAAATTCGAAATATGCCACCATGGTATCGCCTGTCTTCTCTTCTGTAGCCTCTACGGCTAATTCAGTTCCACCGAAAATCATTTTTAATAAAATTGGTCTATCGGAACCCCCTTTAGTGTCTTTGAATTGAAATGTTACTAATCCTATAAACTGGCAATTACTGTCTGTCACAAAAGTAGGATTTGGGTCGGAGGTAGCAAAGATCTGGACATTTGCATATTGTTGTTTCTTTCTAATCGGCAGATATCGCTTAGGTCCTATAACTGTGTTAATTGGTAGGATATCTCCAACTTCTACATATTTTATGAAACAATCCTCGCATAACTCTTGCCCGTCCATCACAACTTTTTTGGTTTCCGGATGTTTTCCCTTTTTAAATGGAATAAAACTGTTTGTTCCGTATGTAAGCATTGCAACACGTGCAGTGATAACTGAAGGGTTAAAGCCAAAAAGAACAGCACCTTTCATAACAGCCAACTCTGGGTCTTCCGGAATCATCACATTTATATCCGGAAATGCTGTTTGTATGCTCTTTTGCACGTATTCTGATTCGGAAAGGCCACCTACCATGATTATGTTTTTGATCTCATAAGTCTGCTTGGTTTTTAATAGACACCCAACCTGTCGAATAATATCGTTCACAATGGGACGAAACATCTCTTGTATAATTCCCGCTTCCATTTTTAGCTTATCACGCACAACGCTAACTTGTCGCCGATATGTAGTAGAGTCTATATACTCCGTAATGTCAGTGCAGTCATTCACCGCACGAAAAACTTCCAGAAAAGAAACTGGAATCCGAATTGTAATTTTACTGTTATCGTCAATTTTTACTTTTCGCTTAGCCATTTCAAATTCTCGTTCCAATTCTAAATAGTCATATAGATGTGTTTCCCGAAACGTTCGTATAGTTTCGTTTCCAAATAACTTTTCAAGGAAAAATACAAAAGCACTATCTACATTCACTCCTCCCCACGCCCCGCCGCTCGCTTTTTGGAGTTCTTTGATACTCCCATTGTCTAATATTTGATGAACGGTTATGTCTGCTGTCCCTCCTGCAATTAAATATTAATTCATATGTTATGCATAAAAAAAAATCCTTTCGTTCAGATGAACTTTAGCATTGTCTCGGGGGTTTACGTTTCCTTTAACCAAATCCACTTTCATGATTTTGGTTGTGGTATTTTCATTATTTAATAAATATTGAAATATAATAAATACATAATATTTAAGTTCAACTGGACGCTTTCTGTCAGATACGGAATGGACATGGCATAGTAGACATGTCATTATAAACAGATTGTTAAAAATTTCAAGCAACACTTTGAAAGGTCAACACGACTTGGTGACCAAATAAATCGTTCTCGAATGTAATTTATACTTGTTATGTAGAATAATGTACATAATAGAGAAGATGTTCTAAGTTGCATAACTTGTATCTTATCCTTTTGTTTCTTTATTTGACAATAAAATATGTTTAAACTTAATTTAAAACGTCACATTATGTGTCCCGCTACCCCTCTCTCCTTTAACAATAACATACCGGGGTAGTTAGAGGGGTCGGTCCGCCCGGGGTGACACTTTTATGGGGGCGACACTATTGGGTCTGCCGTATAGGCTGTATTGAAATAAAAGTGGGTATAATGTCGGGACACTACTCACAGTTGTAGCACCTTTTAGAGTTCGAGAAACCATGGTAAATGTATTTATAAGCGATTTTTATCTTGGCCCAACAATAAACATTATCCAGTGATGTATTCAGGGCTGTTTTATCATTGTTGAGAATGCAAAACTTGTGAACGTACCCAAGATGGTTTCTGTTAATGCCGCAGCTAGCACCGCTGTGTGTGTGAGACGCCATATTGATTGTTAAAATTTTAATTATTTTCAAATTATTATAAGTTCGTTTGAGGGTATGCATAGCTCTGTTGTTCTTCTTTTTGGGTCTGGCCCTTCTGGTCAGGCTAATTTTATATGTGGTTATGTTGTTATGTTTTGGTGATTTGGCTGATTGTTTTTGTCCGCGCCCTGGTCAGCTCGTATTGACCAATCGTCTTTTACCTTTGATTTCCAACTGAAATTGGTTTTCCAAATTACTTTATTGTATTCCAACTCATTCACTTTCTTTGTTTTTAAATTACCATCAGTATATTATTTGCCTAGTGATCAAGTCATCTCCGTACGGTCCATTCTCCGATGCTTGACGTTATTTTAATGTATGCTTTAATAAATAGTGTGTATCAGATGTATTTCACGGGTAATTATACATTGTGTATAATGTTTCACCAACAACATTGTCTTATCACGCAGCATGTATGTCTTATTTACCTCCAAGATCTAACACCATATAAGATGTACCAGCTTGAAAGGCACTGATACCTCGACCTCCGTGTAGCCTTTCAAAGGGTACATGTTGACAATAGACAGAAGCTGCCTCTGGTTCTAAACATAGCTGTAAATTAGTCATTGGTATTCCAGCCTAAAATGGTATTATGGACATTTACATTCTAAAATTAGAAGATCTTTATTTTCTATAACATTTGGAATCCATTTGACGTCGAATTTAATCAAGTAATCAAGATCTAGACATTTAGTATATAAATGGCATTCTGAGGGCTCTTCCAGATATAATATAATATTTTGTTTACTGGACCAGGTACATGTATGTTGAACCACAGACGCCCGTGGCATGGAAGTACCCCATTTTTTAAAAACTTTATTTTCAATAAAATATCTTTATTATTTCATCTCTTTTTCCTTAATTCAACTTGTTCGTGTCCGTATTCATACAATTTTATGTTAACAACACCTTACACGTGTCGATTCAAAATAACTCTAATTATCCACAGAGTCGACACAAGTAAGTTGCTGTTAACATAAGATTGTACGAATATGGACACGAACAAGTTAAATTAAGAGAAAAGAGATGAAATAATAAAGAAATTTGATTGAAAATAAATATGTAAACAGAAAGTTAAAAAAAGAGGGGAGGGGGGTAATTCCGTGCCTTGAGCGTCTGTGTTTAACTACTATCTCCTTGTGGATGATGAAAATGTTAATACACAGTTTTAGAACAGGATGATTGGTTCCCTTTTACTTTACCGTCGACCGAACCATTTGGAATTAAAGTAGAAAATAGATTCAATAAAAATCATTGTCTTAATTTTTATAGTTCTTAAGGCTTTTGTGTGAATTACCCATTGTTCCCATTCACAATTGGCAATTTAATATACATAAGCAGCATTAATTTTTATAACCCATGCTCTTAATGCTATTCAAATAGTTTCACTCTCATTTTGTCTTTGCAATATATATCGAGTAAAATCGAGTATCCTCACAAACTGTTGCACATGTTGCAAATCGTCCTTTACGTTCAAATGGAGTGGCATTCCCCATGCACGAGCCACTGATTAATGTCCCGTTATATGGACACGTCTGTCGTGTATTTGATTCATCTGACGCAATCGTTAAACGTGGAGAAATTATACTTTAACATATTTTATCAGCTGTTAATATACGTTGTTTGGTTATGGTTATCGTGTTTAACGCCACTTTCAACAATATTTCAGCTATATCATGGCTGTCAGTTTTATTGGTGGAGGAAAACGGAATACCCGGAGAAAACTTCCGACCTTTCGCAAGTCACTGAAAAAACGTAATACTGTATCGAGTACACCTCGCCTGAGCTGGATTCGAACTCACAACGTTAGTGGTGATAGGCACTGATTGCATACACATGTAGGTAGTTGTAAATCCAACTACCATAGGATCACGACCACAACGACCCTAGCTGTTATGAGAACGTATCCAGCTGTTAGGAGAACGTATATTAATATACGTTGTACTTGCCGTGTTAACAACACAATATTTATAACTGAAAGTACTTAATGAAATTAGTGGCTTAATATTTTGTAAACAATATTGTACAATGAAGTCTTTGCTATATTTAAAAAATGTCAACACATTCACAAAAAAATGCAACCTCACTTGACGTCAAGGTATATACATAACAGGGTCAAAGTATCACTTCATCTTGTAAAATGATAATTTACCGACACATTTACGCCAACTATAACAGTTTTACCTTATTTAGGGTTAGATAGCAAGTAAATACACATTTTTCATTCTTATGATAATTACTTGTTTACACGACTTAAATTAATGTACAACTTACTAAAATTGAACAATATTTGCAGTGTATAATGTATCGTTATAAAAGAAGATATCGTAGATCAAGTGGACAGGACTTTAGCGTATTATCATTATACTTGCATAACCTGGTTTGGGTCAGTTTACGCTTTTCATAAACCGCTTCGCGATTTCGGTTTATCAAGTGTAAACTGACCCAAACCAGATTATACCGTATAACCTGTTCAACAATTTCAAATATTCCTTAAATAATAGAAGAAATATCAATCCGAAATACAATAATAATTACTTGTTTACACGATTTAAAGTAATATTACACCAGTTTTGGGTGAAACAAATTTTTCCCTGAAAATTCAATTTGGAATACGGCGGTACCTTTACTAAGCTATTCATGCATGTTTCAAGTCGAAATATGTTCCCAACAACTAGAAATCTGCAAATCCGTGCGCATGTTTATCGACCTCACCATTGTTGTGGAGACTGATTAACTTTCGGTTGTTTTGTTCCGATGATTGCCGATCATGACCTCGTGAAGAAAAGATAAACAATCATGGATGCCGAGGTAGGCACGCACACATTCCTGACAATGATTATTGAGGAATATGTTTGTTTCATGTCGTGTGAACCAATTTTTTGCAATTAATCTTATGTGGTATACACGGAATATATATTTTTTTTTTTCATCAACTGAACATTGCGCATGAGCGATAAACTTCCCGAAAGAGTTCAAATCTTGGGTCACGCTCATATCATTTAAATTACTCTACCGGAAAACAGAATTATCTGCTGTCAAATATTTTGCGATTTTCTCTTAAGACCTGCTTTTGAGCGGATTTTTAATGTTATGCAGTTTATTTTAGTTAAAATTAAGTGACATATACCCCCCTCCCCCCCCCCCCCCCCCAATCGGTTTGGTTTAAGGTGTATAACGCCATTTTCAACAATATTTCAATCATATCGTGGCTTTCAGTTTTATTGATGGAGGGAACCGGAGTACCCTGAAAAAACCACCGACCTGTCGCAAGTCACTGACAAACTTTATCACATAATATTGTACCGAGCACTTTAAAATAGATATATTACGTATATGGATTATACTTACGGTAAATAAAGGGAAAACACCTACTACTGAAAACAACAGGTCATTTTATTTTCATATTAGTAAGAAAGGATAAAATATCACGAGAGTCCAACAAACTCGACACGTTGACACAAATTAGTGCTGTTCTACATTTCACAGTTACAGTAGGGTCTATTGTTTATTTTAACATGCGTAATACGTTTTACGTTTTGTAGAAAAACAAATCCTTAAATTGTATATAGGGGGACTATGTAATATATTTCAGTATAACAGAAGAAATATCAATCCGAAATACATATACAAGAAGAGTTTGATGATACCAAAGGGGTAATCATATTCCGTAAATCGAAGAAGGTCAGACAGCACAATGGTCAAAAGAAAAAGGTCAAAAAGACAAACAACGATCTACAAAACATTACACATAAAACTAAAGATCGAGTAACATGAACCCTACTAAAGACAAACAACGATCTACAAAACATTACACATAAAACTAAAGATCGAGTAACACGAACCCTACTAAAGACAAACAACGATCTACAAAACATTACACATAAAACTAAAGATCGAGTAACACGAACCCTACTAAAGACAAACAACGATCTACAAAACATTACACATAAAACTAAAGATCGAGTAACACGAACCCTTCTAAAAACAAACAACGATCTACAAAACATACATATAAACTAAAGATCAAGTAACACGAACACTACTAAAGACAAACAACGATCTACAAAACATTACACATAAAACTAAAGATCGAGTAACACGAACACTACTAAGAATCGGAGGTGAACACTGGTGATCCGGAAGGGTTAGCAGTTCCTGCTCCACTAGTGGCACTCGTCGTGTTATATATTTTTGCATAATAGAAGAAATATCAATCCTTTACTGCAGGTTTTCTACTGAAATTACTTGTTCGACCATTAGATCATAACGAGGCTTTACTGTACTGGTAACTCTTTATCTATGACATATTTTGTCAGTAGACGAAACAAAGCACATTATATTTACATTTGAAGAATCGTATTATTTTCCAAATGATCAGAAAGTGTTCCTGAAGCCTAATAAACGAAGAAGGTGTCTATACATTCTTTAGAAAAACTGGAAACAGGATATGTTACCACTTTGTAGGATTATGGTGTTTAACGTCACTTTCAACAATATTTTAGTAATATAGTGGCGGTCAGTTTTATTGGTGGAGGAAACCGGAGTACCCGGAGAAAACTCCCGACATGCCGGAAGACATTGACAAACTTTATCACATAATGTTGTATCGAGTACACTTCGCCATGAACGGGGTTCGAACTCACAACTTAAATGGTGATAGGCACTGATTGCACCGGTAGTTGTAAATCAACTGCAATACGATCACAACCACGACGGCGCCTACATTGTTTAGAAAAGCAGGACTTGTTGAGACTTTCTAGAACTGATTATTGATATCAATGATTGATTGTGCTATGAAATCCTTTTGACTTCGTTTTAGATTGTATGTTTCTATTGGTGTTACAATGGAATGCCAGTTGAGAGCAGATATTTGACGTTCACGTCGTGTATTTGTTGACTTATGGTTCTACTGTGGATTTCTCAATAGGGAACTATTCTCGGGTACGAAATTGTAACAACGGTGCAGGCATTGCTTGATAAATTACCAGGTTCGTGGAAAACACACATGTGCAATCTCTATATCAGAGTTAGCGTTCCTTTCTGAGAGTGAGGAAGCACTGCTACACCTCACACTAAACCTGAATACCTTAAAATAAACCGACATAATATGTCTAGAAGAGGAACACACTAGGTACTCAGTTGTATGTAAAAACACACGACCACCACACACACTATTATCAATCAAATACTAGTAGTCCAATATTTTGAAATTCTGTTTCATTGTACTATTTTTTCTCCACAGAGTTGTGTCTCTACCTAATATAAGATATTGCTATCTATGTTGGTCATATTTATCAAAGAAACAAAGTTTAACTGATTATCTTGATAATATGATAAAATAGATGCTAAAATTTAAGAAAGAGTCTGACGGTTACATGGAAAATTTGGCTGACCCAAATATATGACGCTGCTTGTATGGAGACATATAAGTTTGGTATCCAATACGGACGGGGGTATCCATTTCGTCATTATTAGAGGAAATGTCCAAAAAGAAAAAGAAATATGATTCATGGTTCTATAGATTCCTCTTGTGTTGTCTTTAACATTGTTGAGTCCTCATTAAAAATTTGTCGTCATTAAAAGTTATTAATAAAATATAAAACAAACGAAAAGTACCACCCCGTCTGAACATTTCCACCACAATCCAATAGAAAAATCGTAGAAAAGGTCAAAATTGATACCCTAACAAACAAATACAACCCTGTCTGAACATTTCCACCACAATCCATTAGAAAAATCGTAGAAAAGGTCGAAATTGATACCCTAAGAAACAAATACCACCCCGTCTGAACATTTCCACCACAATCCAATAGAAAAATCGTAGAAAGGGTCGAAATTGATGCCCTAACAAAGAAATACCACCCCGTCTGAACATTTCCACCACAATCCAATAGAAAAATCGTAGAAAGGGTCAAAATTGATACCCTAAGAAACAAATACCACCCCGTCTGAACATTTCCACCACAATCCAATAGAAAAATCGTAGAAAGGGTCAAAATTGATAGCCTAACAAACAAATACCACCCCGTCTGAACATTTCCACCACAATCCAATAGAAAAATTGCCGAAAATGTCAAAATGATACACTAACAAACAAATACAATCCCGTCTGAGCATTTCCACCACAATCCAATAGACAAATCGTAGAAAAGGTCAAAATTGATACCCTAGCAAAGAAATACCACCCCGTCTGAACAATTCCCCAACAAATCAATAGAAAAGTCGTAGAAAGGGTCAAAATCGATATCCTAACAAACAAATACCATCCCGTCTGAACATTTCCACCACAATCCAATAGAAAAATCGTAGAAAAGGTCAAAATCGATACCCTAACAAACAAATACCACCTCGTCTGAACATTTCCACCACAATAAAATAGAAAAATCGTAGAAAAGGTCTAAATTGATACCCTAAGAAACAAATACCACCCCGTCTGAACATTTCCACCACAATCCAATAGAAAAATCGTAGAAAAGGTCAAAATTGACACCCTAACAAACAAATACACGACCGCTCACTTTCCTGACTTGTTACAGGTATTTCATTTAAAAGTGGCAGAGTTAAACTATTTTTATGTGAGCCGAATCTCCCCTTGTAGTGAAATGATCGGCCATGCACGTGCTTTCCACGTGTGTGTAAAATGTCAACCCACGTGTATAACCGGGAGAACAGCGTTATTATCATCAAAAAAGTTATACAGTTATTAATAAAGATATTAATAAAGACATAAATTAAGGTACCTTCACAGCTGCCTCCTTCATGAACTGCTTGGCGGCATCACTCCAAATAGCAGGTAAAGTAATAACCCATGAGATATCGTCTTCTCTAAAACCATTGATCCTATTACACAGAACACGAACTAAGGACTCCCTCAGGAAGTTAATAGACAATGATATGATTCGTAATGCAGACATTTCTTTCCCATCAACAGTCTTGATTTTAGATTCTCTGGATAAAGGCTGCAATTAACACAAAACAGATGAAATCAATGTTCACATTTACATTGGACTAAGGTGTCTAACGCCACTTTAAACAATATTTCAGTGATATCATGGCGGTCAGTTTCATTAGTTTAAACAATATTTCAGTGATATCATGGCGGTCAGTTTCATTAGTTTAAACAATATTTATTTAATGAATTTTCAGAATACAATTATTCAAATATACATATATACTTGCAATGTTCAATGGGATTCAGAAACAAGTTATCAAACTTATGTAAATCTGTCTCCCTAAAGTTGGTGGAGGAAACCGGAGTATCCGGAAAAAACCGACGACCTGTTGCAAGTCACTGACAAACTTTATCACATAATGTTGTATCGAGTACACCTCGCCTGAATGGGATTTGAATTTACAACGTTAGTTATTATACTCGAAAAATATCTTTCATGCATATATTATAATAAATACCAATGACTTTCTTTGTCAGAGAATAATATTCTGGTATCGAAGTGATTGGACATTACACTAGAAAAAAGAGGATGAGATTCGGTTTTCTACAGTGTTGTTTATATGTTGAACAGTTGACAAATAATCTGCAATTTTTTGACAGTTTAATAATTTTTAACTATGTATCTGAGGAACAAAATTCACAAATATTCAAATCAGTGCTGTTGTACACATAACACGTTTTACCCCAAAATGATCACACTTACAAACAACGTTTTACCCCACAGTGATCACACTTATAAACAACGTTTTACCCCACAGTGATCACACTTACAAACAACGTTTTACCCCACAGTGATCACACTTACAAACAACGTTTTACCCCACAGTGATCACACTTACAAACAACGTTTTACCCCACAGTGATCACACTTACAAACAACGTTTTACCCCACAGTGATCACACTTACAAACAACGTTTTACCCCACAGTGATCACACTTATAAACAACGTTTTACCCCACAGTGATCACACTTATAAACAACATGTTACCCCACAGTGATCACACTTATAAACAACGTTTTACCCCATAGTGATCACACTTACAAACAACGTTTTACCCCACAGTGATCACACTTATAAACAACGTTTTACCACACAGTGATCACACTTACAAACAACGTTTTACCCCACAGTGATCACACTTACAAACAATGTTTTACCCCACAGTGATCACACTTACAAACAACGTTTTACCCCACAGTGATCACACTTACAAACAACGTTTTACCCCACAGTGATCACACTTACAAACAACGTTTTACCCCACAGTGATCACACTTACAAACAACGTTTTACCCTACAGTGATCACACTTATAAACAACATTTTACCCCACAGTGATCACACTTATAAACAACATGTTACCCCACAGTGATCACACTTATAAACAACGTTTTACCCCACAGTGATCACACTTACAAACAACGTTTTACCCCACAGTGATCACACTTATAAACAACGTTTTACCACACAGTGATCACACTTACAAACAACGTTTTACCCCACAGTGATCACACTTACAAACAATGTTTTACCCCACAGTGATCACACTTACAAACAACGTTTTACCCCACAGTGATCACACTTACAAACAACGTTTTACCCCACAGTGATCACACTTACAAACAACGTTTTACCCCACAGTGATCACACTTCCAAACAACGTTTTACCCCACAGTAATCACACTTACAAACAACGTTTTACCCCACAGTGATCACACTTACAAACAACGTTTTACCCCACAGTGATCACACTTATAAACAACATTTTACCCCACAGTGATCACACTTATAAACAACGTTTTACCCCACAGTGATCACACTTATAAACAACATTTTACCCCACAGTGATCACACTTATAAACAACGTTTTACCCTACAGTGATCACACTTACAAACAACATTTTACCCCACAGTGATCACACTTATAAACAACGTTTTACCCCACAGTGATCACACTTACAAACAACGTTTTACCCCACAGTGATCACACTTACAAACAACGTTTTACCACACAGTGATCACACTTACAAACAACGTTTTACCCCACAGTGATCACACTTACAAACAATGTTTTACCCCACAGTGATCACACTTACAAACAACGTTTTACCCCACAGTGATCACACTTACAAACAACGTTTTACCCCACAGTGATCACACTTACAAACAACGTTTTACCCCACAGTGATCACACTTACAAACAACGTTTTACCCCACAGTGATCACACTTATAAACAACATTTTACCCCACAGTGATCACACTTATAAACAACGTTTTACCCCACAGTGATCACACTTATAAACAACATTTTACCCCACAGTGATCACACTTATAAACAACGTTTTACCCTACAGTAATCACACTTACAAACAACGTTTTACCCCACAGTGATCACACTTATAAACAACGTTTTACCCCACAGTGATCACACTTACAAACAACGTTTTACTCCACAGTGATCACACTTACAAACAACGTTTTACCCCACAGTGATCACACTTACAAACAACGTTTTACCCCACAGTGATCACACTTACAAACAATGTTTTACCCCACAGTGATCACACTTACAAACAACGTTTTACCCCACAGTGATCACACTTACAAACAACGTTTTACCCCACAGTGATCACACTTACAAACAACGTTTTACCCCACAGTGATCACACTTATAAACAACATTTTACCCCACAGTGATCACACTTATAAACAACGTTTTACCCCACAGTGATCACACTTATAAACAACATTTTACCCCACAGTGATCACACTTATAAACAACGTTTTACCCCACAGTGATCACACTTACAAACAACGTTTTACCCCACAGTGATCACACTTATAAACAACGTTTTACCCCACAGTGATCACACTTACAAACAACGTTTTACCCCACAGTGATCACACTTACAAACAACGTTTTACCCCACAGTGATCACACTTACAAACAACGTTTTACCCCACAGTGATCACACTTATAAACAACGTTTTACCCCACAGTGATCACACTTATAAACAACGTTTTACCCCACAGTGATCACACTTACAAACAACGTTTTACCCCACAGTGATCACACTTACAAACAACGTTTTACCCCACAGTGATCACACTTACAAACAATGTTTTACCCCACAGTGATCACACTTACAAACAACGTTTTACCCCACAGTGATCACACTTACAAACAACGTTTTACCTCACAGTGATCACACTTACAAACAACGTTTTACCCCACAGTGATCACACTTACAAACAACGTTTTACCCCACAGTGATCACACTTATAAACAACATTTTACCCCACAGTGATCACACTTATAAACAACGTTTTACCCCACAGTGATCACACTTATAAACAACATTTTACCCCACAGTGATCACACTTATAAACAACGTTTTACCCTACAGTGATCACACTTACAAACAACGTTTTACCCCACAGTGATCACACTTATAAACAACGTTTTACCCCACAGTGATCACACTTACAAACAACGTTTTACCCCACAGTGATCACACTTACAAACAACGTTTTACCCCACAGTGATCACACTTACAAACAACGTTTTACCCCACAGTGATCACACTTATAAACAACGTTTTACCCCACAGTGATCACACTTATAAACAACGTTTTACCCCACAGTGATCACACTTACAAACAACGTTTTACCCCACAGTGATCACACTTCATATATTGAATTTAGTTATTTCCTTTTGTGTTAATATTTTCCATTGTTGTCTCTTATTCCACGAATATAACAATTCTATACTGTTACGTAAAATATATAGGATTCAATATGTTATATAATTTCAAAAATCCTTTAATATTTTTCTAATTGTTTGCTATATAATGTAATTATTATAAATACATTATTACTTGCTGGTGCATATAATACATGTAAATATGTAAAGAGGACCTTTATTAATTGACAAATTTAAAGTGTGCAATAGCTCGTATCTGCGTGTATTATTTCATAGTTCTTATCTTTTGCTTACATTCTGTTATATAAAACATAAAAAGATAAAAGGTAAATAATATATTCATGTTAGTACAACAACAATTTAAACTTGGTTCTAAAGAAATTAGATCAGATATAATTGTTTGCACAAAATTACGATAAAATTACGAGCAAATGATATATACATGTAGATTAAACCATTAAACAGTCGAACGCTGCATCGGGTTCGGTTGTTTTACCGTTTAACCGTGGTATGAATGGTTTATAACATGAAGCCATGCAATATCACATCTAGGTCGTTGATTATTGCATGGATCTCTGAGAGTACGAAAACTACAGCCCAGATTTAAAGTGTGCAATATGGTATGTAAACCATAAAAAGACCAAAAGAATGCATTCATGTTACAACTACCGGTATATATATATATACTGTAGATACGAATGCATTCGAGTGATACATCCATTAGGGAAGGGCGTTTCAAAAAATATTCGATAATAACAAAGCAAAAGGTCATAAAAAATAGTTAGACATTTAAACTATTAAATACTAAATATAAGACTGATGCCCATGAAAATGCGAATTTGTTTGGTAGAGCGTATCTTATCAAACATACAATTTATGGAAGGTTGAGCAACATGGCTTTAGAAAATTGTAATAATGGGAACAGGACAGCCAATCATAAAGACCAATATTTCACACAAAGCGTAGTCTTCAAAAGAGAAAGAAAATTCTGTCATATCATGGGTTACAACTGATAAATATAAATTTAAAAAACGGGTATTAATAACGACCATATGAAAACAATTTAAAGATTTTATTATTTACTAGCGATTTAAAGATTTGGTACATCGCCCACAGGCGCTCGTGTCAAGGAAATACCACCCCCTTTTTTAACTTTCTGTTTACATATTTATTTGCAATAAAATGTCGTTATTATTTCATCTCTTTTTCCTTATTTTAACTTGCTCGTGTCCATATTCATATAATCTTATGTAAACAGCAACTTCCATGTGTCGACCCTATGTAACTCAAAGTTATATTGGGTCGACACATTGTAATTGGAGTTACATAGGGTCTACACATAAAAGTTGCTGTTTACATACATTTTTATAAGATTATATAAATAAGGACACGAACAAGTTAAATTAAGGGAAAAGAGATGAAATTGAAAATATATATGTAAACAGAAATAAAAAAAAAGCGAAGGGGGAGTAATTTAGTGCCACGAGCGACTGTGGGGCGATGCACCAAACCTTTAAATTTGATGACAGTCTAAACATATTAAACACTAATCTTCGCCAGCTGACGAATTTTATATTTTCGTAGTGTTCCCCATCTTCACAAGTTATGGCTTCAAGGCTTTCGTGGATACCTATATATGGACACAGAAACCCTGACCTTTAAGGACATTATGATAATGCGCCCGAGTGGAGTGATATGTCTACAGATGCTTTAGCGAGCTAAGACTTTGGTTAGGGACCGACCGTTTAGCTTGAAGGGGGGGGGGGGGGTATGGTTTTTTGTTTCGTTCAGAATTTATTTTTCGGACAACACGAGAGTTAGAATATTTATTTTTTTTGTCGCGCAAACCACGAAATTTTTTTCAGAATTTAAAATTAGATTATATGACAAAAACTCTGAATCAAATTTTTTTTTTTTTCCTCCACCAAAATCAGAATATTTTTTTCAGCAACATTGGGAATCAGATTATTTGAAGTTAAATGGTCGTTCCCTTAAAACAATATTTATTATCAAAAACATATATGGTCAATACAACATAAATACTAAACATGAAAGGGATTCGGAAACAAGATTTCCTTATATTAATCCGTCTCCCTGTAATAAAGAATATTGGATCAGACGTGTTTACATTAAACAAGACAAAGTCTATCAGCTATAATAGCAACATTCAACCATATTTTGTGTACAATTTACAATTGACTGTCACTAATAAACTGCCGGTGTTTCTGTACAGGTCACCTTCTCAGTATATAAATATATAAATATATATAAATGCAATATGTAATTTTCCAATGCACATAGTTGGACGAATAAGCATTATTATGAAATGGCAATAGTGTGTAGAATTGAATTAATTGAAACGCTTTGATTCTAAGATGAAAGTCAGGGTTTGTTGATTCCTCAAAATATGTTCCTCATCACTTAGCAATTCTCCTCCATGTAGGAGTATGTCAATAATAATTTGAAAAGGCAAAGTTGCTATTGTACGTAGCCGGAGAGCCGTGTAATGCGGACATTCTAGAAGATAGTGCTTAGTAGTTTCGATTTGACCACATGCACATAATTTTGTATTTGATAAATTACAATGGAAAAGGAGATCATTTAGACTATTATTCCTCATTCTGAGTCTGGCATGAAGAATCTGTCTCTTTCTACTATAACTCCCATATAAAAAATACTTTTGAGTAATTTGATCGAACACATTGTGGAATTGTGTTCCAAAGAGAAACAATTGATGGTAGGAACGATTTGTTATAATACGAGGTCCGACAATTAACATTTTGAGGTCCTACAAGTAACATTTTGAGTGTCATTTGTGCGTCTAGTATTGTAATTATGAACTTCAAAAATTTGTTGAGGCACCATTTGGTTAAGATATTCGGGACCCTTTTCATGAAACATTTCATGAAATTTCAAAATTTTATGTTTTTTACGGCGCTCAGAAAGGGTTTCCCACCCCAGTATCATTATATAAATTTTGTTTTGAGCATAGTTTAGTTGCCCCCGTGACTATCCTGGCGGCTTAAATTTGAATACTTTCAAGTTTATCCCTCAGATACTCAGGAATATTATCCCAAATTATATCTGCATATTCAAGCAAAGGACGTATGAAGCTGAAACAAATGACCTGGAGATGATTTCTCTGTAATTTAAATTTTAAGGTTCTAAATACATTTAACCGAGGAGTAACTTTATCAATAATATGATTGACATGTTCCCATCTTCATGAAAAAATAAGCCCAAGTGCTTATGGCTGTCTACCTCTTTAATAATAGTTCCATTCATATATACAGGCGGATGATGAGGCTTATTAGACTTTATAGATATTGTCATGGCCTTAGACTTTTTCGGGTTAAAATTAACCAGCCACCTAGACCATTCATAGATTTTCTCTGTATCAGTATTTAGTTTGATTGCAGCCTCATACGCATCCTCTACTACAATATACAAAGATGTATGGTTTTTTGTTTCGTTCAGAATTTTTTTTTCGGACATCACAAGAGTTAGAATATTTATTTTTTTTGTCGACAAAAACTCTGAATCAGATTATTTTTTTTTCCTCCACCAATATCAGAATATTTTTTTCAGCAACATTGGGAATCAGAATATTTTTTTCGAAAAAAACCAAGTTAAATAGTCGTTCCCTTAATTCTTTCATTCCATTTTAAAAAACAGGTACTACACTTGCAATTTTCCAGATATCAGGAAACGTAGATGTCTGAAGTGATTTGTTAAAGAGCTGAGCCAGAGGTCTACACAATTCACGAGCAGCTGATTTGAGAAGTCGAGCACCAACTCCGTCAGGGTCGGAAGCTTTAGAAATGTCTAGGGTGGACAAATGGTCAAACACTTGTTCCTCTGTAATATGAATATCGCTTAGAAATGGCGAGGTTTCCGGAGTTGTTATATTAGGAAGGTTAATATTAGAATCGTCAACCATTGCCTGGTTGCAAATAAATATATCAAATGCATCTGCTTTCTTTTTGCTATCTTCAATATACTCATTATCAACAAACATTGGAGGGTAGTCTGATTTTTTACTAGATATTCCAGAGAGGTTTCTTAAAGTTTTCCACCAGTTTTTAATACATGTTTCCGAATTTTCTAAAAGATTGACTTGTTTCTGAATTGAATTAACAAACTGATTTCTAGCCTGACGGAACTGGTGCCATAAATGCTCAGAGTTTTGACTTTGTTTTGCCTTACGGTGAAGACTGAAATTCCAACTAAGCGTGTTGGTCTAGAACAAAGGGGAGATCGATCATCGTCATTTCATTGACATGTAGCTTATTCTCGCCACCACATAGTTGTAAAATTGCTCACTTAGCGTTAATCAACAATCACTCAATCACCTAATATTTATTCAAGCTTAATTTTCATACAGGAAGTGAAATTAATCAAACGTAAAACTATAGATATCGTGAAGAGAGATTAGGGTTGGATTATGACCTTTTGAGGCCCCTAAGGTAATGAAATTATGGGGACCACCTCAGACAGAACTGCCCTGTAACTCACCAGCTCCCGCCTTGAATCGTTTTTAATCATGATATATTTTAGCGACATTTAGATAGCTTGAAGTAAACTTATTCTTTAAATAAACTAAAATATTACACTCATTAAAAAAAATATTTGAAAATCTTTCAATATGCATTTGTATATTATACAAACAACGTTTTACCCCACAGTGATAATTCGGCCGCGAGAGAATTACTGATCTCCTGTAAATGTACAATTCAATATGCATTTGTATATTATAGTTTTTCATACACACCAACACATGTTTATACATCACTCATGTATATCTACGTAGTTAAAAACAAAATAATATAAATAAATAATAATACCCACTTTTTGTTTGTACAATTCCATTTTGAAACGCCGAAAATAATACCAGTCATGGTGTTCGTCGTCACCACTAAGTTCAGAAAATTTATTTTCAGCGTCATATCCAAAGGAATGGAATTCTTTCTTTGGGTTTAACAGCACTGTAGTAGGAGCCTTATGAGAGATCAGCCACCGTCCACCAGTCTCCCATTTAGGGTTGACTTTTATACACAAAGGATCCTTTTCATGTTCATGTCGTAAAGAAAAGGCGTATCCTGAAAATGTAGTTCCGAAGTCAATTGCTGCAACAACCAACTTATTACATAGCTTTGACATATCCGTTATAGGTTAGGGTCATGGTGATAAACACCACTTTCAACAATATTCTGTATTTTAAATGATGTGTCTCGTTTTGAGGCCGCATACCCGGAAGTATTTCACAGGTATTTGTGTAACTAAGATCAAGTACATGATAACATCGGGTGGATTGTTTTGTGAAGTCTATTGTTAGACTCGATTTGGAAATTTTTGTAGAATATATTTGATCATTTGTCATACTATTTTTAATAATCAGTCTTAATCTACATGTTAATTTGAATTACTTCAATTTCTGATTTTATTTAATTTTGCACATATTTGTTTACACTTACGGACTTAACGGGAAATTCATTATGTATAAATGTTTATCAGTTGAAGTGTACTATTTTTAATTTTTTATTGTAATCATAAATTAGAGGAAATGTCCTTAAAGCATTTGTATATAATTTAATTTCCCGGTATTTCAAATTTCCCATTGATTCATTCATGAACACAAGTGTTTTTGTGGAGACAGAAAAACATGAAAAATTTTCACTTCCGACTATAGTTTATGACATTATTTTGCTTAGTTTATTAATTATAATTGATATGACTTGTACATTTGCTGGCATTTGGTTTATTTGTATGGAGGGGGGACTAATAAGTTGTAAAAAAAAATCAGCAGCGAGAGAGGCTTTGGTTAAAAGGGTTAAATTGGATTCTCCGGATTGTAACGTCGGTCTTCACTCGTTCAGGTCGGGAGGTGCTACAACCGCAGCTAATGCTAATGTAAAAGAAAGGTGTCTGAAAAGACACGGTAGATGGAAATCCGATTCGAGCAAAGATCGGTACATTGTTGATTCTACACATAATCGTCTGAAAGTATTGGGATTGTAATTTTGCCTCTCCTTCTATGGCCCCCGTTCTTTGTGTTTTTCTATCACGCACGGCGGGCTGTCGACAAATTGATATTTGCTTTTTGTTTATTAGTTTGCCTTATACTTGAGAGTATAGATAATACTAATATTTTCCAGCGATTTGAAGTATAGCTGGAAAATATCGTATTGTCGGTTTGATACTGATGAATATTTATATGGTAAAGGTCGAAATTGACCAATGAGAACATTGTCTTGTGTTTGGGATTTTAGGTGTGTTCGTTTGTTTTTCTTCACTATCTAACCGTCGTGAATACGTGTAACAACAAAAAATATGTCTGTATGTTAGTCTTACATTATTTATTATTCGCATCTTCGTTGCAAATATTTTAAGGTGAGGTACGACACCTGATTGTCCAGAGATGGGTTCGAGCATTGTCATCGTATAAAGATTTCCAAATTACTTTGGTTTTCCCTGGACGACCTTGCCCATCCACAGGGCCTTGTCACTATCCACGTAAATATACTATCAATACATGTTTATGCATTGATAGTATATTTACGTGGATAGCGACAAGGCCCTCTGGCCCATCTGTGACGGAATTCTAATTATGCAATATATAGTTTTGTTTGAAATGTTGGTTGTGTACATTGTGAATTGATTACAAGTGTCATGTAACATGCTATTTTTCTGTTAATAATAATTCTGGCGTCCTTCACGTACGGCGGGCTGTCGGCAAATTGATATTTACGTTTTGTTTATTATTTTGCCTTATACTTGAGAGTATAGATAATACTAGTACATTTAATTTAAACATATTTTATTCATAAATAAATGAAATGGATTGGATAGCAGGCAATAACCTTTATAACTCCTCTCCATACACAAGGCAACAGCAACAATCAACAATGCATTGCAGTTAATATTTACAATGCACAATATAGAATTTCATACTCAAAGGGAAATAACTCGAGTATATAATAGCAGTCAGAAATCTCATATATTCAGTTATTGATAAGTAATTAACATTGATTAGATTTTATCGACAATTTGGCTGATATGAGATCTACTATTTTTTTTTAATACACTTGGTTGCTATCTAAAAGTGTTATCAGTGTACAATGTTGCTAGATTTATTACCTCTCAATCTAATTTAAATACTTAATTCATTTCAGAATTTTTTTATTAGCATGCAGTAGGTAATCATAGTGTAAATATGAGATTTATGACATTATATATACATGTATATATTGATAAAACAAAATAAATTATGAATAGAATATCAATAAGTTAATTTAATTTAGTCATGTGAGAGGTATAATACCGATATTTGCAATCATGTGTAACATGCAGGGAGTTGCACGTCACTGGCGTAATCCGGTTCGTACCAGAGCTACTCCTCTGGATTCAAGTGACGCACTGTATATCGTGTTTTTAGCTTATACAGTTAAACCTATGGACAATGTTGTGCGCTTTCGGCACCCGTGCGTCGGACCTGTGCGTTTTACGCACGCACCTATTATTAGTTTAACCTGTGCGTTTTACCCTCGCATCCATTGCTGGTTCAGCCTGTGCGTTTTTGACGCCCGCACCTATTACTAGATCAACCTGTGCGTCAATCTGGTGCGTTTTACGCACACCACTATAGCTAATTCAACCTGTGCGTTTTTACAGCACTTGTGCGTCAGTCCTGTGCGTTTGAAGCACACCACTATAGCTAATTGAACTTGTGGGATCTTACAGCACTTGTGCGTCAATCCTAACGCTACTATAGTTAATATAACTTATGCGTTGTTCAGCACTGGTGCGTCATACCTGTGCGTTTTGACGCACGTACCTATAGTCAATTTAACCTGTGCGTATAGCTGCTAATCAAGTAACCAAAAGCGAATACTGGTATTGCATAAGCTATTGACCAAACATGTTGCTCAATAGAGAGCAACGCAAAGTGACCAGACACGCTGCGACAAGCGTTTATATACCCTGTTTTGGACTATGCCATTTAATACAGACGATTCCAAAATTCTGCATCATCAAAACGATTTTATATAACCCAATGATAACCATAAAGCGTGTAAATGATCAGACTATTTCCGTGCATTATTTCATATCCCAACCCGTTTATGACTCTGTTAATTATCGTAGTAATTATAAACAATATGGAAAGTAAACATAGAAACTATTCGTATGTTTGAAATGCTATATTTAATCAACCATTCGATAAATAAAAATGGTCTACTGTTTCGAAAGTTGTAAATTAATCATTTGCATGCCAACTGTGTATATTAAACAATTAAAACACTGTACACACACAGGGGAATTCGTTGAAGTGGGGAAGGAAATTATACGGTCAAGTGCGTAAATTATCACCTATATATAACCTTAATTTATTTTTAGAATTTGCATACGCATTTTAAATACGTGTTATCTAATTTTGTCACAATACCCACGCCTCCAAGAAACGCGTCCTCGCATTTACCTTCAAGCTTCAACTGAATGTGTGAATTCCTGTGGTCATTTTTTCAGACCCAACTCTATCAATATGCAAAACAACAGTTTTGTCATAAGCTGGACATATCCTCAAAAGAAAGGTCATCGGTCACTAGTCCAAACTGTTCCAATCTCTGATTGGTCAGAACTTCAGCTCGTAGACATTTAGTCTACCACCATGTCCAGAGTTCCATCAGTTTCTACCACGAAGATAAATTCGTAACTACGTGTAATGTGACATTCTACCTACATTGTAAAACAAAACTTACTTTCTCATCCCCTAACCTAATGCATTAAACCCGATAACTGAGCACCTGTAACAGAAATGTATTGCAACAATTAACAAAGGACTGGGAGCTATAAGGGCCAAAATCGGCCCCACCTCAGATGTCGATGAAATTTTCTCCAAAATGTATTCACAATATGTGCTTTTCAGAAATAAATACAGTTAGTTAATATGTGCATCTAATGCCTCACAGCGGACCGACAAAGTCAGGTAATGAAAAGCACTGTACGTCATATTTTTCAGAATGCAGAACGTATTTATCATTGTATTATAATGCATTTCTTTAAAAAACAAAAACAAAAACAAAGCATAATAAAACTCAATAAACAAAGCATAAATTTGACTTAATAAGCAATGTGGATTGATTTCAGGAATAAAAACATGTTCCGAAGCTGTATTATGAAATTAAAGTGAACGAATAGTAATGTCGCAACGTCACCCATTTTCGACGGTCACCTGTTTTCGACGGTTTGTTTCACGTGATAAAATCTCTCATTATTTTGATCGCTTCATTTGTCAGAGGTTATATTATGATGCTGAAATTGCATGAATGATCTCAAGAAATATGCCATTTTTAAATGTAAGAACTACGTACCACATCTATTATTTCACGTTCAAATTGTATTTTTTCGTAATTCATTTTTTCGTCACCTTAACAAAGCTTTAATCATTAAAAAAATATATCTCATACAGACCAATTTTGGTTTCATCGTCTGCTATGACATTGATAATGTACATATTGAGGTCATATCAATTCAGAAACTTATTAACATTGATTGTCGAAAACTGGTCGAAATTTTGGTATTAACCTTAAAGAAGTAATAGATAGATTTATTTGGACAATAGAACTTTGTCATATTTGAAAATTTTTTAAACCCTTTTTTAACCGTATTTTATTCTAAACGACAACCAATGCGATGATATATTCCAGTACGTTTTTACGGACAACCATCACAAATCTATAAAAACAGTGTATAACCGGACAGTTTTCAAAAACGGAAGTTGCTGTACTGTCCGACCAGGTAATGTTAGTTGATTGCAGAAATTTCAACATTTTTGGATGATTATCCGTGATTTATTCTTTGAAAGTGGATCAACCGATTCAACAAAAATAAAAAAAAAATACTGCAAAGGTATGTCATTTACATTTCTGATCAAATAACAGTGCCCTATTTGAACATTGAAACTGGAAATCGCCGTTTAAACATAGGTGGATGGTATGTTTTCGCTCGAAGAGAGGGGTTAAAAATGTGTTGCCTGCCTTGGAGGACTTGTAAGGAACTACATTTACCAGATATTCAGTAATCTTAGATGATATGTGATTCAAATACATTTGTATCTTATTCCCAGTTTTTGGAACAAGTTAAATGAGTTTTCTCCCGTTTACAGCAGCAGGTGTCTATACATTGACTGTAATGATTGTCTTTTACAACTACGTGATTGATACGAATATCGTGTTTCATACATTAGTCCCGAGAGTAATGCGTATTTTTAAAACAATATTATGTTTGTGACGTCATCAGATGAACAGCTTTGGCGAAGTTGATTTGGATGAAGAACGATGTTTTTCTCTGTCCTCTGTTGATTCAGAATAATAAAACATTTATAGCATGGTAATGTCCGGACACATGCAGATTTGTTCACCCTAGGAAATCATAATTTCCTTCGGGCGGAGCCCTCAGGATATGCTATTCGTCGGGTGAACACATTTTCATGTTTATCGTGCAATCAAGCTATTTGCGGCCTAATAACAGGGATCGGATAAACTTGAGTCGTATTAGGTCATAGACTGTTACTTGTTGACATGAAGGGCGCGCGTAGCGTAGTTAATGTGCCAGGTGCGTCACGACGTTTCCCGCGTTTTTGGTAGCAGTCGAAATCATCTTTAAGCGTAGTTACATGCATCTATTGTAGCAATTTTATGATTGCAGGATAAAGACAATACACAATCATTATCGGAAAATATAAAATATTTTGGGTCCCCTTTGAAGCATGCGAAAAAAGCTTGCTAAAGCTCGCCTTTTCTCGTGTTTCTTAAGCTCGCCGAAATAACATGATATTGTCGAACAATGACTATGTATTATATATATACCTCCTATCCATGCAATAAATGTATACTGTTGAGCCAACGCATAATGTCTGTTAAATGATATATGTACGAAGCCATCTTTGTGCTAGTTGGCCATTACAACCCCGTTCTACCTGACTTTGAAATTATCAATTATCTTTTTAATTACAGATATGGATCCCGCTCTGATTCGACAATATCGATGTGTTACCTGTTTCTTCACTGTTTAGTTTTCTCCAAATTCTTGTATATTTGCTATTTAAATTTTTTGTACATATTGATTCTATTTTGAGGACCCTCAGGGAGATTAGCTCTTGCTGGGTTATGCTCTTGAAATAAAAATCATTTATTTATTTATCTATAAAAGAAAACTAAAAGCAACCAGATTATGTGTCTGTAAGACACGGATGCCCCTCCCGTATATACGAAGTCTGAGAAATGGACCTACAGACGGACAAGGGTAAATCTATATACCCCTTCCACATTCGTGGTCGGGGCATAGCAAAATGGTAAAAATTAAGGACATAATTTTTAAATGAAATGCACTTTCCGATTTGTTTTTTGGCAAGATCTGGGGCCGGTAACTAGAAAATTCAATAAGAGTGGTCGTAAGTCGTTATTTAAGGGGAAGAAAAGGGAAAGCTAAGATTGACAAAAGAGAGTAACACAGAAAGTTCTTAGCCTATCCTTTTACATGTCAACATCTTCCTCTAAGATGATGTCGTACTAACATTATAGTTAAGAACCCTTAATTGTTTTACGGGGTTTCCGTTATTGGATCCACTCTTAGAAATTAATCTATCCCCTTAAGATTGTCCATACGATCACTCAGACGTTTTAATGCATGATGTATTACCACACAAGTATTGTTTTCTAAATGAGTAAAATGACCACACAAGTATTGTTTTCTAAATGAGTAAAATGACCACACAAGACATGGACATTCTTAAATAGTTTTTCCCAGTAGATTATTTAGTTGTCCATTTAAGCGTTTCATATTTCGGAATCACTCAGAAAACAAGAACAAAAAAATAATTAACTTACTTTGTTTTTATTGTCATTGCAATTTGAATAGAAAAAAACCAATGATATTTACAAAGCATTTAACTTTCTGTTTTGAAAAGATGTAAAGGAGCTTAACTTATTTTCCTGTAGATACGTTTATTCATTTATTTAAACATTTCATGTTTGGGAATCACCCCCCAATAAAAAATAGAAGAAAACAAATGATTATCAAGTTCCTTTGTTTTTGTAAATTTTGCCATTTTTTTTCAAGAATAAAACTCAACTAAAGAATTATTTTACTTGCTCATTTTTTTTATTTGTTTTTATTAATTATAGTTTCTTGTTATGTTTTGTTTCAATTTTATATTTGTTATGTTTTATTTCAATTTTATACTTGTTATCTATTATATTAATTGGTAAACAGGATGCCAATAAAATGTTATTAAAACGAATATTTCTTGAATCATTAAATGACATATATATAGTTACGAGATGTCCGTTAACCAGATGGCAAATGATCTGAGGTTGTTGTATATTCTTTTTCCCCCATCACAGGATTCGACTCATACGGGACTTGACCATGGACAAGCTCGTTAATCGGTGGGTGTACTGCAATAGGCATGAACAGCTTCCTATTCCGGAGCACCTGAGTTCACTCCTGATTCATCGGGAGTTCGTGTTGTTCATGTGTATTTATAAATTTTGGTGTTTTGTCGGTCTTTGTTAATTGTTGTTTATTTCTGTGTTTCCCGGGTTTGTATTTTGTCCTCAGATATTGTTCATTGCTTTGCTCCTTCGGTTTTTCTATTTTCTTCCTTCATCATACAATTAAATAAGCTTTTTGCAGTTTTTTTTGGTAATTTGTCTAGCTCATGAGCTATTGTAATCACTAAAAAGAAGGGATGTTATTGCCACAGACAAAATCTTCTCCAAGAAACTACAACGAATAAACCACCCAGATGTCACTCAAGGTCTTCAACACAGTGGAAGCCCACATCAGGAAGTGAGCTCTGGATTGCCACAATTTGCAACTAGGTCACTGTTGTCTACATTTTGAATTGTTTTCAAAGGTCTCTTCTGAAACTTTAGGTTATCTTCTATAAAGGTTTTTTTGTGTTTTTGTAATGGTAAACCTGCTAATATGGGCGTCTATGTCTGCAGTCAGTCTCCAAATGAAATGGATCAACAACCATGCAACTTGGTATGAAGCTGCATCAGTCACCACGTGCACTTAACTTCCATACAAAACAATTGATTGCACGACCTTTACTTTCTGATTGAATGGCTTTGGTTAAATGAAATAGGAAAGATTGTTAATTTTTGTCCTGTCTGCAACAAATAATCACAGAAGTGAGACTTGGGTATGATTTCACCAGCTACAGTGGTGCATTTTTTAATTACCATGATGATTAAGTTCGTTACATTAAATTATTAACACTATTTGGTATGTAGACGCAGTAGTACCAGTCAGTTTTACATATGCAATTTGATCTGGACCTTGTCTTCCAAATTAAGAATATAGAGATGTGGAATAAATTTCCATTAGACAACGATCCACAAAAATACAACAGTCTCATACAGAGATCGTCCTACAGTCTTCAACAATGGACAAATGCCCATACTGCACAGCAATCTGCATGTGCCCCTAGACAAGGCAAAAACGAATGTGAATACACCAAAACCACTAGAAAATATCCAAGGGAAGATTTCATTGACAAAAAAAGACAAAAGTTAGAAACAGACAAACAAAAACTCTGGCAAAATGTTCCTCGCGTAAGACAGGCACATTTAAAAGATGCAGGCTTACACCAGTTCTATGAGCGCTCAGCCCCCCTTTAATACCATTGTCAGAGATAAATATTAAAACAGAGATATATATAATAGAGCATAGAACAGGCAAGACCTATTTTAGTGTCCACTCTTGTTACGTTCAAGTTCATTATTACAGTACTTATGGCATACTTTCATGTAAGAAGGTGTGGGAAAGCCTATTATCATTCTTGGAGCATTTAAACCTAAATAGGTAACTTTGACCGACATTCACGTTCATTGGCGTTGGTTTGTTTTTGTCCCGCCTGTAACGAATAGTCGCTGTAGGCGAGACATAAGGTATTGCTTTTCCGGCGGCAGCATTAACACCCCCATACAGCAAGCATGTTTTGACATAGCAATCTTGGTGCATATGTAGCTTATTGGAGAGAAGAGATGTATGTCTTGACAGCGACACGACCCTCTCTCAACAAAACAACAAATGATCCAAACAAGGTCTTCAATACAGTGGAAAGTGGAAACCCACACCATGTAGCGAGCTCTGAATTTCCCTGGCGAAACAACACAGTGTATTCGTGGTGGACACCAAACAATATCAGTTTATGAGAGTTAATTAAAAGGTCAAATGAAGACCCATCAACTACTGACCATAGCACTCCTGACTTTGGACAGGCGCAAGGACATGATGTACCTGTCTGCCACTATTTCACGGTTGAGTGACAATGTTAAATGTTTAGGCTTAGCTCAGTTTTTCAGTCCATATACATGGTAGGGCAATGATATTGTGTACATATATTCCTAGCGAGGTGTGCATGTCTGTCTGGAAGATGGCTTATATCCTTGAGCTCAATTGCACAGTCAAGTGATCATGTTAAGTTTTAAGGGCTCAACTAAGACAACTTGATATTTGATTTGATTTTCTTACTGTAAGCAAATACATTTCATATGATAATGATTGCATATTAAGATATTGTATCAGGAGGCGAGACTTTGTCGTGTGTCAACGTTAAATTTCTCAGATACTTTTGTTTACTTCAATGGTGTTCATCTTTTGGGAGCTTGATAGCATTCGTCCCTAAATTTTCCATTATTGACCTACATTTTAAGCTTTATATATAATGACTGATTAAATTTTACGTCCAATTTCAAATCTCAGATACTATGTGAAATGTTGGTGCATCTAGCGTAGTCAAGCATTTCACCCTAAATAGGTAATGTTTTCGAAATCCTCCCGAATCTCGGCACATAATGTATATATGCCCTCCCTGAAATTTTAGAACAACAGATAACAATTTCGAAACTTGAAGGAATACACAATTGTGCGGACAGGACAGAAAAAATCGTTAGCAATACGGCGTAGAGTGACGTACAATGAAGAACGATGTTAAATGCACCCATCGTAAAGAAAATGAGTGCGCTTACGGTCATATTTTCCTTGCATTGGAAACGTCGATGTCTATTTCATCAGATAGTGAGAAAATATTTGACATAATTTAAGGAATTCATGGAGAAAAATAGATTTCTAACCCCTTTCTTCCGGCGAAAACATACCAGCCACCGATGTTTAAACGGCGATTTCCAGGTTCGGAATACACACCTCTCCTATATCCCTCCAATGTTAATGTTAAAGATTTACAGACCACGCTGGACGCAATGTGATGATAATACCTTACATGACCCTTTGGGTCTGGTCATGGTGAGGTAAGCGTTGATGCATGTGCGTTTTGTATAAGCATATACTATATATGCGCTACAAAATAATCCCAAAACTTGATAACGTAAAATAGTTAAAGCATTTAGTTTTGCAGTTTCTAAGAAAAAGATTAAATATTAATATGAAAAGTAATGGATAACAGACGACGGATACTAAATGATAATACTTCACTTGGCCATTTTTTCCAGTTGAGCTTGCAAGCATGCTTAATTTCAAATAGGTAAACATCATAAAAATATTCAAAAACCACAAGAAATAAGGTTTGGTAAATAAGTAACGAAGTGAGTGATTGTTGTTTAACGCCAAGCGAGCAATATGAAGAACTTGATATTTCCAAGAACTCTGGTAAACCTTACAAAAATACTAAATTTGACAAAGAAGACATTTTGGCAAATCACAAGTCATTCATGTTATCACTGAATATTTGGACAAATGATGAAAATTGTGAATTATCTACTTTATATTGAATACCAAAATTTCAGAAGAATCAGTATTTAAACAGGTATATTCTTCTACTTGTTCAACAAAAGAATTATCTATAAGTATGACTAAAATTTTGCATGCAGTCGTCAAAGGAGGACTACTATCATACTGTGACAAAGTATATTCACGTGGCAACATCAATCAAAAGCACCGCATCGGTGGTGTAATGGTTAGCGTACTCGCCTCGAGTGCGGTAGATCGTGGGTTCGAGCCCCGGTCGGGTCAAACCAAGGACTATAAAATTAGTATTTGTTGCTTCTCCGCTAAGCACGCAACATTACGGAGAAAGAGCAAAGATTGGTTGGCTCGGAATCAGAATAATATGTCCGAATGGAGTGATATTTCTATTCGCGGACTGTTGTTTCAGTGAGCCAGCACTATAACAATCCAACTCATCGTGTTGGTCTAAACTAAAGCGGACCTCATCATCATCTCATTGATAATTAACTTATTCTCGCCATAATATAGCTGAAAAATTGCTGAATTGGCATTAAACAAGAATCACTCACTCACTCAATCAATCAAAAGAGGATACTGAAAGAAGAGGATAATTTTAATTCTCGAAAATTTCATCTAGCCAAATATTTGACTTTTTTACCTTTTACACTTTCATTTCCTCTATAAAGTAGATTATTCACAACGCATTTTACTTTAAAAAATGGTGGCAGCGTTACAAGTTTATAGTATTGGGTCACGAATTAACTTATTTTGTCGATAACATATATTTGTCGAGTTCGAATGGCACATTTTTCAACAAATCATTGCTAGGCATCCCTATGGGAATAAACTATGCCCCTTTCCTCTCCAACTTTTTCTATACTCCTATGAGTCTGAGTTTATACAAAAACTTATCAAAGACAAAAAAGTAGAGAAGCTTAAAGGACTAGTGACACGATTTTACAAAAAAAATAATTATTTCTCAGATTACTTTTATTTTATGATTAATTAATAAATAAAAGCAAAAAAGCGACAATCCTTGACTAATTAGTAAATTTCTCACTTTTTTGTTACCGCGAACGCTATCTGATTAATATTAATGAGATGGTAGGTCACGTGACATTATGACGTCACTTGTTCTTTTGGAACAAAATGACTGAACGAACACACGAGGAAGTTATTCACATCGAGGAAAGTATCGATTTATTGCTATGGCCAACAGTGACAGCGACATGAACATTGATGAAGCTGTTTTTGATATACGTCCGTACCAGTTCGAGCCATTGTTGGGCACTGCCAGTGTTGTTTTCAACGAAGAAAGCTCAGATTCCGACTAGGATATTGATCTTGACCAACATTCGCATAGCCAACTTACCAAGACCGATTGATAAAAAGAACCTGGTAAGACGCATACAATTAATAATTTTTGTTATATTATTTGCAGAAATGTATTATATGATTCTTCTTCTTTTGCATTTCGCTGATACGAGTTGAACTAGTGGTAAATGAAAGGAAATAGGATCATGTAGACAGGGAGTGCAAGACAAATCGGCACTGAGACAAATCGGCACCTGGACAAATCGGCACTTAGACTAATCGGCACTCAATTGCAATCGTTGCCTATCACCACTTAAAGACGTAACATCCGATCAGCCTGATCGGGAGACTTGCGCATTGAAATGTCATTATTTATAGTAAAGTGGGCTGGGAGTTACTGATAAACAACCGCTGATAATGGTAAGCATAAGCACAATGACATGGATGAGGACTCTTGCGTGAATATATAAACACAACATCATACACATAAAATTAGATTTCTAAATTTTGATACTTAAAAAGTTACGTCTTTAAGTTGTGAGTTTGAACCCCATTCATGGCGAGGTGTACTCGATAAAACATTATGTGATAAAGTTTGTCAGTGACTTGCGACAGGTCTGTGGATTTCTCTGGGTACTCCAATTTCCGCCACAAAAGTAGTAACTGAAATATTTTTGAAAGTGGTGTTAAACACCTAACCTCCAATGAACAAATGATGGATCAAAAGTTTGTGTATGTAGTGCATAACATAAAACACATTTGGGTCATAATGTGGCATATCTTTTCAAGTACCAATAATACTACAACAATATTGTTTCCCACACAATTATGGGAACTGTTATACACATATCATGTCATTAAACAATGTACTGAAAAAGAAACAACTTCACTTTCAAATTTTTTATTAACAATTAAATTACATTATCTCCATGATCTCAAAATCATGTTTCAGTGTTTACTGCATTTTAATATGTACATGTAGGTATGGCTGAATCCCGATGTCTTGTCTGAACTGAAAACTACAATTATTCATGTGTTTCTGAATCATTAAGTAAATATTCAAACACTTAATTCATCACATCTTTCTGTCTTTGATCACTGAATATTGAATCCAAAATATCCATACCATTGTATTCTTTGGATTTATACATGAAAAATCGCAAGTAGACTATGAGGAATCAAACACATTGTTTTACATCATATACACATTTTTGCATAGATAATCTTGTATAATGTGTCCTGTTCACTACCACATGTAATACACACAGACTCTACACAATACAAACAGCTCCAAAATTCTATTTTATCGATTACTTCCGATCATGCAAATGTATGAGTATATATCTGGGTTCTTTTTAAGTCAAATATTCCTGTTCCTTTAAAATTTATGTTGATTCTATGTGGTATTTAAATCTTCTTTGAGTTTAAATCATTGACGCAATATCGTGCGTGACGTCACACACATTGTCGTTTGAACTCAAAAGGAATTGAACGCATTCTGAAGTGGTCAATAAATCACAATATCCGATAATAGCCGCAGATCCCTTGTAAATGAATATCAATATGAAAATCATAAAAATGAGTAAGGACTACAGAGAAAATTGGAAGTTCTCTATCCTAAGAGAACACTTCTTTCACTCGTCATTAGACATCTTATTACATTTTGTACTTAATCAAAAAGTTTTTACATATTCGATCTATGCAGGTATATAGTACGTTTGACTTCTATAAATCTCCAGAATAAAAATTCTTAAAGGTTTAAGTAGAAGTAATTTGTAAGTATTTTTACTAATATTCCGTCGTCTCCAGGAATTGAATATTTCTTTTTTTTTCTTTTGATCAGCTAATCCAGATTTGTGTGTTTATGTTTATGTATTCGAATGTAACAAAGCTTGTTTGTGGTTGTACAGTTCTAGGTTTTATCTAATTGATGCATTTAGAAAAATAAAATAATTAACATATTTTTCCGGGTTTTTTATTCCACATCGTTCCTTCTATGAGCGGGATGATAAACTAACCCCATGTCTAATCGAAATAAAATTCTTGGATAATGACCACGGATATGTTCTACTTGTCGTAAACACTTCCCGGTCCTTTCCCCATTCCCGACTTATTACCGGGTTTGTAACTAGATTAACACGACAAGTGCCACTAGTGGAGCAGGAATTGCTTACCCTTCCGGAGCACCTGAGTTCACCCCCGGTCTTTTCTGGGGTTCGTGTTACTCGATCTTTAGTTTAAAATGTATGTTTTGTAGATCGTTGTTTGTCCTTTTGTACTTTTTCTTTTGGCCATTGTGTTGTCTGTTCTTCTTCGATATACGGATTCTGATTGTCCCTTTGGTATCTTTAAACTCGTCTTAAGGATATGTTGGATTGTGCTAAAAAAATATCTACTCCTTTTGGATCAAACTATTTTACTTCATTTTAGAAGTAGCATCGATAGACAATTAAACCTACCTCAGTATCCCGGTAGTAATAACTATTTCAGAATCCCGGAAGAAAATATATAATCAATAATTGAGGGCTTATGAAAAAAAAACTATTTTGGATGAAGTGGTGTTTACTTTATTTTTATCTTATATAACTGTTACGTGCCGACATACCATCGTTTTTTCACGGCAAAGATTGCTTCTTATACATCAAAACGTCAGTATTTGTGTTTTATTTATTTTAATAATCTGGTATAATATTTTTTCTGGTGCACGACTGCGGAGGTGCTTAATTTCTTCGAAAACCGACGAAATATCGCGGGCAAAATTCCACGAAATACAGAAAACAAATAACGCTCATGGCGTCACAATGACGTCAAATACGTATCGATTTTGTTGGAAACAAGTTTTAACATCAAAAGTTTGATGTCGTCTATAAAATAAAACTCATAAAATTTTAATCAAGTATTTTCTAAGATAAAGATTCATTAAATATGGGGCCATATATGGCACTTATAGTCCCCAGTTCTTTTTATCGCATTGACGCCGGACAGCATGCACTGAGTTTTTCACCTGGTTTCAATGTACACAAACTGTATTTAAAATAAATACAATTATTTACAGAAACATAAGTTATTTACTGAGGAATTTCATTACTTGAAATGAATCATAAAATGTACAGATTGTGTATATATACATAATGGTCTCATATATACAATCAGAAGAGTGAAAATATTGATTTTAAGGGTCTGGCCGAGGTTATCAATAAATTAATATTTAACAACCTCCACAATCCTCTACCAACAAAATATTTTGATACAATCATTAACCCTCTATGCTCAAAACAACTGCTCAATATAGTGTTGGTGGAAGACTGTGGAGGTACATTTTGTATATAAAATAGCTAAAATGTACATTGAATATGTCGTTTATTGTCCATTTTTAGCATTATCCGTCTAATTATGATGTCATTATGACGTCATACCGCACCCAATTTCACGGAAAGATATATTTTTTGAAAATTTGTTTATATAGCAATTAAATTAGTAAATTGTTTTTATTTTATGTCAAGCATTATTTTTTAATAAAACGTGGGGCCGATCTTGCACCTTAGCGCCTCTCCCTCTTTATCCACCTAATAATCATAGAAAATAATTTTAACTGCCACTGGAAAAGATATATAAAATGTCAAAAACCGGTAAGAAGTAATTTTGCCTAAGTAGCGGCTTCATAATGATGCCTACTCTTAACGAACACAGATCCACAGAGACTGCTGCTACTGAAGGGATCTTTAACGTGCACAGGTGCTCACTGAACACGGGACCTCTGATTTTATGTCCCCATCCGACGGACACATAGTTATAATAATAAAAGTTTTCTGTACTTGTCATCGAACACAAGAGATAACTTGTCACTTACAAACAACTGTCCACAAATAAAATCATCAGATATACCTTATCTTCAATATCTATTTACATATTTATCTACAGAAACGGTTTACTTTACCAATGCTGATCGTAATCATGCAACCAGACAAGAGACTCTGTTTCTTCTTGGTCTACGTGATACATCAGATTCTGTCCAGGCTGAATCATGTACCAACTTTTCATCTTGTTGGTTTACAACCTTAGTAACCCCCGATTCAAAGTCGTTCCGTTCATCACTTTGTGGGTATTTGAATATTCAGGAGGCTGTCTGACCTGCTCTCGCTTCTCAAATACTTTCTGCCAATTGCATCTTCGCACAGGACAATCCGGGGCCTGTTTCTTCTTCAGGTCTCGATTATTTTGCAATAAGCATTTGCGTTTACTGCAAGGTTCGCATCCGGCCACATAACCTCTAAGATATGTTCGTATTCCTGGCCAATAATACTTCTCTTTGATTTTAGCCAACGCTTCTCCGACTCCCAAATGAGCCAATGTTTTATCGTCATTGCTCTGTTGTATTATATTCCGTGTTTCACAAAACGGTATAGCAGCACGCAATGTACCATCTTGCTTAGATACTATAAAGTATACCATTCTTTAATCTTAGATCATTCCACTGAGACCATAAAGATTTAATCACATATCCGTAATTCGGAATATTGTAAAACAGTGGTCGTTTGTTTCTAGTCGACCACTTGCGGGTTTTCTCTAAATCTTGATCTCTCTCTTGCAACTGTCGTACTTTCATTTATGCCTCACAGGAAGATCTGCTGAATGTGCGTACTTTGGAAACGCACTGGATATGTCAGTTCACAATCAACTCTGTTCCTTGCTGTGTACATCCAATTTGACCCTCAATATATAATGGCAGTTCTTCGTTAACGAAGCATAACACATTACTTCTTAGATCAATCAAACAATTATATCTTTGAACGAAGTCTAATCCCAGAATTCCATCTATGGCTAAGTCGGCAATTACGGCTTCAATCCCACACTGCTGATTTCCCATCTTGAGGTTAAACAAAGATTGTCCTATACTGCTGAGATTAGTTCTGTTAGCAGTAACGATAGTTTGCCTTAATGGTCTTACTTCTGATCGTTTTGACTTATCCAGTGCGTAAAATATCTTATTGGATACCAAGCTAATTGTCGCTGCGGTAACAACCAGACATTTAGCCGGAACATCATTTATCTTCAAGTCGATGTATATTCCTGCTTCCTTGTTAGAAGTATTAACCCCCAAGTACGCACGTTTCTGGTTAAGCCCATGCTTCCTCCTTCTGTTGCGCAGATGTCTAGCCTTCGCTGTTGTTCTTTACATTCCATTTTCGAGTGACCTTTCTTCCCACAATTGAAACACTCTGTATCTTCTCTTACGCTATTGCTTCGGGTTTATCGTTGGCTACCACCTTATTCTCTTTTAACTTTTTTCAAGTCTTTCTGCGAATCGTGAAGCTTCTTATTAAACGCCTGCATCATCTATGACAATTTATCCTCCTTGTTGTCCTTGTATCTTTTCGTTTCATCTGTGCCAGTTGCGCCCCTGAGATGTGAACGTCCAAATTCATTCTTCTTTTCGGCTTGGAAAGTGCGTCAAGTTCCACCGCTAGACATATAGCTTGGTTTAAATTAGCAGGACGGAACTACTTTATTCTTATCCTCATTTCCGAATTTACCAGTGCGTCAAGAAAATGTTCGGTGGAAAGCGTTTCTATGACTTTCGCTGGTGCTTTAGGATACGCTTTATTCACCAAGCGCCGCATAGCTTGACCCAACTCCGGTAAAGTCTCGCTAGCCTTTTGTCGTCTTTCTTTTTGTTACACTTGGTATATATCCATTTGATTTGGTGGTGCAAAACGTTCTTCTAATGCTTCTACTAAGCTAGTATAGTGTACCTGGCGGTCTGATGGTAAGTCTCCGAGTACGCACTGCGCCTGGCCACGCAACGCAGCTGCCAAGTATAACCCTTTCTCTTCATTTCATTGTCCCAGTCATTTATGGCAGCTCATGCGTCAAAATGAGACTTGTAATCTCGCCATTCGCCTGTGCCGTCATGATTAGCCAGCTTTATACTTCGGTTGTAACTTTTTACTTTCTTGTTGTTCTTGACATCATCAGAAAATGTTACTTTAGTAGTCTGTGGCATACTACTGGGTTGCACAATTGGGGACATGATATCATCATCATCTCTCATTTCGGCAAGTAACGACGCCGTGTTCATTTTCGTAGTCTTTGACCTTGCGCCTCCGTGCGGCGTTGACTGTTGCCTGGTTTCGCCTTCTACTATTCTCTCAGTTCTACTTTGTGCTGTTTAATGAGACTTTTGGCTTCTTGTAATTACGATCACAGAATCACTGCGTTCCGTCTCGCTGTCAACAAGCTTTGGGGTTGACTGTTTAAACTGCACTGTACTCTGGCTATCGTTTAGTAATTGTAGTCTTTGTCCAATATCTTCATGCAAATAACTGATCTGCGCTTCAATACTTTCAATATCGTCCATCCTGATTTGCGCCTATTGAATCCAACCGATGCCACCAAACAATATGTAACCTGCAGGGGGTTGCACATCACTGGCATAATCCGGTTCGTATCAGAGTTACTCATTTGGATTCAAGTGAAGCTCTGTATATCGTGTTTTTAGCTTATACAGTTAAACCTATGGACAATATTGTGCGTTTTCGGCACCCGTGCGTCGGACCTTTGCGCTTTACGCACGCACCTATTATTAGCTTAACCTGTGCGTTTTACCCTCGCACCTATTGCTGGTTCAGCCTGTGCGTTTTTGACACCCACACCTATTACTAGATCGACCTGTGCGTCAATCTGGTGCGTTTTGCGCACACCACTATAGCTAATTCAACCTGTGGGGTTTTACAGCACTTGTGCGTCAATCCTCACATATGGACACTGTTTTGCGTTTTCGACATCCGTGCGTCGGACCTGTGCGTTTTACGCACGCACCTATTATTAGTTTAACCTGTGCGCGTTATCCTCGCACATATTGCTGGTTCAGCCTGTGCGTTTTTGACGGCCGCACCTATTACTAGATCAACCTGTGAGTCAATCCGGTGCAGTTTACGCACGCCACTATAGTTAATTCGACCTGTGCGTTTTTACAGCACTTGTGCGTTTTGCGCACACCATTATAGCTAATTCAACTTGGGCGTTTTCACAGCACTTGTGCGTCAGTCCTCACGCTACAATAGTTAGTACAACTTATGCGTTGTTCAGCACTGGTGCGTCAGACCTGTGCCTTTTGACGCACGTAACTATAGTCAATTTAACCTGTGCGTATAGCTGCTAATCAAGTAACCAAGAGAGAAAACTGGTATTGCATTGGCTATTGGCCAAACATGTTGCTCAACAGAGCAACGCAAAGTGACCAGACATGTTGCGACGAGCGTTTATATACCCTGTTTTGGACTATTCCATTTTATACAGACGATTCCAAAAGTCTGCATCATCAAAGAGATTTTATATAACCCAATGATAACCATAAAGCGTGTAAATGATCAGACTATTTCTGTGCATTATTTCATATCCCAACCCCTTTATGACTCTGTTAATTATCGTAGTAATTATAAACAATATGGAAAGAAAACATAGAAACTATTCGTATGTTTAAAATGCTATATTTAATCAACCATTTGATAAATAAAAATGGTCTACTGTTTCGAAAGTTGTAAATTAATCATTTGCATGCCAACTGTGTATATTAAACAATTAAAACACTGTACACACACAGGGGAATTCGTTGAAGTGGGGAAGGAAATTATACGCTCAAGTGCGTAAATTATCACTAATATATAGTCTTAATTTATTTTTAGAATTTGCATACACATTTTAAATACGTGTTAATTAATTTTGTCACACATGGTCCATCATATGTGAGAATACTGTTATTATTTAAAATGTTTAAAAATTTTAAAATTTATATTGATGTTTTACTTCGGAAAAGAAATGTCCACACGACACAACATAGCCATGGCAAATAAATTGTGACAACCCAATTCGGTAGAAAAGAAAGCCTGAAACTTTCCCACTGTTATCTGTACCGCAAGTGCAACCAAGCCGCTTGATTAAATGTTAAAAAATTTATATTACTATATTATTATCAAATTGTTTGTTCCGCTTGATAAAGGAATGTACTGCACGAAAAAGTTTTACATTCTGATTATAATCAGAGGTTTCACTTCCATAAAGAATGGTTTGAATAGTAAATTCTATGTTAAGTTCATTAAAGGAATCAACAAGTTGTTGCCTATGCATATTATATAAAGGGCAGTGCAGAAAATAATGGGAGGGGCTTTCACAGGCATCATTGAAATGTGGGCAAGATGGTCTGTCAGATAAGTGATGTTGCTGCAAATGTAGATTTAGACTGCTAGCATCATTCCTCATCTGACAGTGTATGATATTTTCTTTTCTGTCACCTAAATGAAAATATTTAGGCGAAGCTTTTGTACCAGAGTTCAGTCTTGTCTTAAATATATTAAGAGAAGGACTGGACTTTGTTGATGTAGGCAGATCATTTCAGAGTCGCAACGTACTAGGGATGCAACTTTTGCTATATGAGACAGTATTACAAAAAGGTAGTCTAAAATTGCCCCCCGATATTTGTTGTCGTAGATTATAATCGTGAATATTTTCTGTGTATGGTTGGATCATGTCATTTCCGGAGTTAAACCATGTATTATTCTATAGAGTAAAATCAAATTTTGTTTCTCTCTTCTTTCATAAAAGGGTCCCCAGCCAAGTTCACTATATAATTTAGATCTGGATGAATTTACTCTCAACCCTGTAATTATCCTGCCTGCCTCAACCTGAACACTTTCCAATAGATTAGCTTCATTTTGGGTACAATTGTCCCAAATTACATTTCCATATTCTAGTATAGGTCGGATAAATGACAAATATATATTAATCAATACATTTCTGTCAACTTGATATTTGAGCATTCTACGAATTTTCAGTCTCTCACATGCTTTCTCATAAATTTTACTTACATAATCACCCCATTTACAATTATTTTGGAGATCCAGACCCAGATGACAGTGAGCATTAACATCTGTCACTCTGTTGTTCATATCCCCAACGTAAACTGTAGGGTTATTTATAATTCATCTAGTAAATAAAGCTGATTCAGTTTTATTAGGATTAAATTTAATAGTCAAATTTTGTGACCAGTTATGAATATGAGACAAGTCTGTCGAAAGCATATCTGCAGCTTGTATATTATTTTGTTTATCGACTATTACATACAAAGATGTGTCATCGGCAAAGAGTTCAATATTACAATCAAGATCATCAACAATATCGTTTATGTATATAAGGAACAGGAAAGGACCCAACACTGACCCTTGGGTTACCCCAGCATCAATTCCCTCCCATCCAGATGAGAATCCATTTATCCATTTAAGACCACTTTTTGTTTCCTATCATCTAAGTAATCTGTAACCCAACTTAGTAAATTTCCATCATTACCAATTTTACGTAATTTGTATAAAAGTCCTGTATGCCAAACCCTATCGAATGATTTAGAAATATCACAAAATATAAACCTTATGTCTTTGCCAATATCAAGGTTACTGATAATAGTGTTGTAAATATATACATGTTGATTTACTGTAGAATCTTTTGATTGGAATCCTGACTGGTGTTCTGTAATAATATGATGCTCTAATACATAGTTAAGCAAATGTTTCACAATTATTTTTTCCATCATCTTACACAGAACACAAGTAAGGGCAATAGGTCGAAAGTTTGTAATGTCGGATGCAGTCCCTTTATTTTTGTACACAGGGGTTACGTATGAGCGTTTCCAAATATATGGAAGTTGTCCACATTGCAATGACCGATTAAATAATAATGTAAGGGGGAAACAAGGCACCGAGAAACACTGCGTAAAATCATGGGTGCAACACCATCGGGGCCACTTGGTTTGGAATTATTCAGTATTTCTAATTGGTCTTTTACTTCTTGTTCAGTAATCAATAATTCAGGACAAATATTGTCACGGGCAAAGTCTTCATTCGGGAGATTTGGTTCATTTTCAATTTTTGAAATATCAGCAAAGTACTTAATAAAAATATCACATTTCTCTGATGGATGAATTATTATTCTACCTTCATGTTTTATAGGGGGTGAAACTTTATTACACTTGTTTAGTTTACAAACTAATTTGGCAATTCTCCACCATTTGTCTGGTGTGATACTTTTGTCCATTAATTGAGAAGTAAGTTTATTTTTATATTCAGTTTTGGCTTCTCTTACCAATCTTATTACGTCATTTCGCAAATGTCTATATTGTGACCAATGATTTGTGTTGTTGGTAGACTTAGCTCTATAATGAATGCAATTTCTCTTTCGAATCGCCTTCCTTATAGAGCTATTCATAAACGGTTTATCATCTGGTCTAATAACTACAGTTTTTGTAGGTATGTGTTTATCACACACCACATTTAGAATAGAAAGGAAATTGGAGTAGTTCTCATTGACAGTTTTATTTTCGAAGAGAATACTCCAATTCTTGCCTTCCATTTCATGGATTATAGAATTATAATCAGCCTGATCATATTTTCTAATTGTGCGTTTATAACACTGCTCTTTACTCGTTTTGATATTAATGTCTATATTGACTGGGCAGTGGTCACTGCAAAAGCTCGGGGAAACTTTAATATCAAGTATAAGATTTGGTCTGTTTGTAATAAATAAATCGATACATGTAGCTGATGTATGCGTAATACGTGTTGGCTTCCACACAACATTCTCCAAGTTTAGACGTGTGAGAATGTCTTCCAGGTTACTGATTACCCAACATATCAATGTTTAAATCACCTCCAAGTATTACAGGAATATTCAAATCCAATATAGACTGGATATTGTTTTCCAATTTCCGCCAATATGACACATCTGAACGTGGGGGTCTATAATTAACTCCAACCATCGCATTTAAATTATTTATGATAACTTCTAATCAAAGGATTTCAATTTCACTAGTGTGAAATTCAGGCTTTTCACATATATATATATACTAAATAAGGGTAATAACAAAATTACCGAACTCCGAACAATCTTACAAAGGGAAAGTCAAAACTCATAAGTATATAAACAGACAAAATCAGTCAACAACCGGAAAACTGTGAAAACCGTAATGACCCTGACTTGGTACAGGTATTTCTAAAGAAATGGTGGGTTGAATCAGATTTTAGAGCGCCAAGCCTCCCCCTTTCATTACGGCTCAAAGTTTCCGGCTGTCACTATAACAGTATTTATAACAATACTTGAACAAAACAGGTAAAACAGTTGTCAAAGCAGCACCAAGCTCAGTAAAGTATTTCTCTGACGCCACTCTATTGTTCGAACAGTGGAAAAGAATCTACAGTTTATTCTTTTGTTCTTGAATATATGAACTTTAACGTTTTACTGTTTTAGGCTTAGAAACGTGTTATACATATTGTGGGACTTTCGGGAATCGAACCACTGCTGGACTTTCAAAACTTCCATCTAACCACTCGGCTACGGTGACCACACTACTATACTCTATAATTAGCTATATATATGACTCTTGATAGTAAGCGTTGTTAAAAAAAATATCAACAATTTGTTTAAAGAAGCAATTGATCAATATATACAAGACACGAGACAAGTATTTCAGGTCTGGCATAATTTATTTTCAGAACTGACGAGTATGTGAACTTTTAAAATATATTCTCGCAACTATGATACAAAAACAACTAACGAACCGACCGCAAGTAATAACAAATTAGACAGACCACAGGTGAACATTTGGGACAATTGAAAGACCTTGAAATATCTAAATATAAATGATTCTATTCACTTATTGTATACATTATGTATACATGCATAGTGATGTCTGTATTATGAATATTGTGTAATCACTGTCGTCAAAGAGCTGCGATCGAAAATGTTTGGTCAACATCCGGGATATTTTAAAGCGGTATTTTTAAAGAAGACACAGATAATTATCGTAAGTATTTATGAATATACTGTGTATATAATGTTTTGAATTATGATGCTTTATGATTGTTATTATTATTAATTTCATTTTTTATCCAAATGTCATTTATTTTTGCAGTGTAAAATTAGATTTTTCTATAAGTTATAAGGAATCCGGCATCAAAATCATTACAATCAACTGCAATATCGCTATATCTTGCATTTACGAATGAATTAAATGTTGCCAAAAAAGAAAAAAAGTATTGATGAATGATTGATTTTACTTAGAAATATTATTTTGTTGAGGAAAAGTAAATTAGTAACTAGTTATACCCTAAAACTTGATGTCAACAGATGTTTTTGAAATCCGACATGGTCAAAATGTAAACATGTATACAAACCGGTTGTGTCATTTATTAAGAAACGGATTTGTCAGTATGTAACTACGACTGATCGTATTATTATTGATCATCATATTGCAATTTAACAATAGTTATGATTAGGAAATATCTCAAAAGCGATAAATACTGATCTATAGTATGAATATTCGCCATGGCTGCTAATTTCAGCTACTTTGTACAATAAAAAAATCGTTATTTCTATGTTAAATTGCTACTGTCGCAAACACTTGATTTTTTTATGCTTTTTGTGGCACTGGCATCACGGTTGGTGCTCAATACGCTACACTCACTTTAAGTCGCTGTCCAGGCACATCAATTGAGTAGTGGGAGATTCTTTTTATAACACAATATTCTAATTTTATACTCGTTGATAAGACACTCTCTGGAAATAATTTCGTGGATACGATATTTAAATTTCTTCACAGAATAATGTTTACATTAACATTACAGATAAGCAAATTAACAAAGGCTGTAGTATTGAATTCCTTTCCGCACGGGCGATTTTGGCAGTTTGTATATAAAGAAAATGTTAGGTGTACTCGATTAATGCAACGTTCGTTACAACTTGTAATACGACAAAAGTTCGTGCATTGGATGTTATAGTCCCCCGCCCATCCACCAATATTAATGCCAAAAGAATTTCAATCACTCATATATATTTTGCATTTTTTTGGGGGAGTAGAAATGACAGACTGAATGAATTTTTTATCTTGATATATATTTATAATAATGCTATGCGATCTTGTAACGAACGCACACTCCTACACTGTGTCGAGTCTTATTTATATTACGTTATTTTAGTTAAATTAAAAAATATTTTCGGAGAGGTGAAACGAGGGAGAAAAAAAAATAGACAATATAATTACTAGTATATACATTGTCGAAAATATAAAATTGATATATACGAGTTTTGACGAGTTTTTCTTACCATTTTCGCAGCGAGTGGAAATGAATTATATATTTTCCGACAATGTACGTATATTGTTACTATCGTGTTATTTCAAAAGCCCCAAAGAAACTGTCAAATTGTCTAAAAAGAGCAGAAACAAGCGTTGTTCTAATCGTTTTTGATTGTGTCCTCTGTGAAGTCCGCGCTTATAAGTTTATAAGCTTATAAGCATAAATGCTGTTACTGTTTCTTACCGTCGCTCAACATGAATTCCGGTACCAGAAAAAGATATCTTGGTCAGAAACCAAATACAAATGTAAAAAATATCCGGTCAATACAATGTGACTATTCGAACAGAACAAGTGCAGGATAAAAAAAACATTAACTGGGCAGCGAAGAAATACTATAATATTAAAACATCTTATGTTTCAATCTTGCGATTACCCTCATTTTATTTGTATAAGCTTCAGACAATTTGATTGCTACATTTATATTATATTGTGAGCTCCATACAGATGTTTGTGTATCTTTACATTCAATATTCAATTACTAGTATCTGCTATATATTAAATTTACTTTACAGATGAATCCTATCAGTGTAACAGCCGTTGAGGAGTAGCTTCATGAAATGCGGGACAAGTCATATTAGTGATCAGTTTGTGGGATGGGGATGATATGATCAATCTCTATAGAAAGCCTTACATAGTTGCTTCCTACCAAGTTTCGGTTCATTTGGCTAAGTAGTTTTAGAGGAGACGATTAAAACCAATCTGCCCATCAGAAACAAGAATCACCTGTGGCGACCATGTTTGTTAACTGATCGGGACGAAATGAGTAATCGTTACAGAGGACCTTCCATATGCTTCCTACTAAGTTTCACTTCATTTGGCTGAGGCGTTTCAGAGGAGACGATTAAAATTGTGAAAAGTAAACAGATGACAGACGACGGACGACGGGCGCCAAGTGATGGTACAAAAGCTCACATTGCCTTTGGCAAGGTGAGCTAACAACAGTCAGCGGGTAGATATGTCGCTCCACTCGGACACATTATTCTGATTCCGAGCCAACCAGTCTTTGCTCTTTCTCCTTAATGATGCGTTCTTAGCGGAGAAGCAACAATTACCAATTTTATATTCTTTTGTTTGACCCGACCGGGGCTCGTACCCACAATCTATCGCACTCGAGGCGAGCACGCTAACTATTACGCTACCGATGCGGTTCCCTATTTTTTAATTTTTTAGTCATTTTTTTTATTGTCCTTCAATATATTATTTGAAAAGTAAAAATAATCCAAAACAATAAGAGTTACTTGATATCTATATAAACAGTGAGAGTTTCTACTTTTGATCAAACACTCTTTGAATATTGCAATAATCCAACTGCATAGCAAATAAAGAAAAAAAAATACAAGTTCTATACAAAATCATGACCATTCTGTCGAAGGTGACTTGGCGAATGCCAATTCTGCACAAACCGTTTTGTATTTCTTTCTTTTAATGTTATACAGAACATCCACATGTAAAATATTTTGACTACGTGCTGTTGTTTTTTTTCACAACTTTTATTCATTGAAGATTTTTTTTTTTTTTTTTTTTTTTTTTTTTTATCAATTTGCAAGTCGAACATACCCTTGACAAGTGTTTTAATGAACCTTAAATAAATTACAAAAAGGAAACATAATTGTGATATTGAGCTGTTTTCGCTATTCTTTCAATTTTTTACATAGACAACACCGGTTCTACTGAAACACAATGTTTGGGACTCAACCGGAAAGTAGTGGATGACAGAGCCGGAACGAATGTACGTAAATAAGCATTGTGTTTTTCACTGTAGTAAGTCTAAAACTATTCATGGTGGCACGCCAGTGCAAACTATCATGTATATAAGCATTACAAAGGGTGTGTGTACTTTAACGGTAATTGCACATATAAACTACTTTTTATAGCTTTATTTGATGATTTCAATCTCATTATTAGCATTTTGTTATTGTTTATGTCCATCATTTTATCCATATTTGAGTAATCGATGAAACTAATCACAGTAACATGTAGGTAAAAACAAACAAAAATAATCGACAGATGACGACATCTTCTGGATTCAAGATATAATAATACTATATGATCATAATACTTACTTTTTGTCGTCGCCTGTATGTCAATCATGCCTAATTGACTTGTACCGGAAGCTGACAGAACACTTTCGACCGAGGCTCTTTGACGACAGTGGTAATGTGGATGTTTTTTTGTACAAGGCGATTAAATGCTAAATTTAACATTTAATGTTTCAATTTTAGAATAGTCCTCAATGTCATGTCCTTTGCTTCACAATATTATTCAATAGTTACTTATAAGTTCTTTTCTTGGAATGCATTCAATAAAACATTAAAATTATGAAAATGGCGACACACAGCATCTGAAATTTCTCCTTTAAAAAGTCTACTGTACATTGTAGCTATTATTTTTTATATGATAGGCCGGTGATTTTTCTCCCTACTACTCCATTTTCCTCCACCAATAAAATGGAGTGACACAATATAGCTGAAATATTGTTGAGAGTGGTGTATGACACCACAACCCCCCTGTTGGGAGTGGTGTACCATCAGGGTCAGCTTTATTACACTTCAATATTGTTTTTATTTTAGACTCTCTCATTACTAGCACGATTTTAGAAATATATATTGATACAAACACATTTTCTTGTAGGTGCCTATATAGGGGATAAATGTCAGATATAACATAAATCTGAATGTAAGTTATATGTAGTTTTATAATTATGTGTACCGGTATTTTTTTTTATATACATTTTTTTTTCATCTATACAAAATGAAATAAAGTGATATGTTACTATTAAAAAGATAATAAAGATATGTATTGTGTTTTGTGGTTATATTTGAGACTGAGTTATAAATTTGGGTGTATTTTGGAGATCGTTTTAAGAAAACATATAAAAAATAGCGTTGCTAAAATAAATTGCCATGTATTTGTAAAGGAAATTTTATTATGATTTTCAAATAAAAAAAATGTTCAATTCAAATTCACAATTTTTTACACACACAAAATAATTCATATTACAGCATCCATCATCCCGATTTAATTTCTTAGTTGTAGAAAGTTACCTTAAGATGAAAGTTTGATTTTCTGAATTCACAGCAGACATTGATGATACCCTCAGTTACCATTAACAAAAAGCTTTGATGCACAGGTTAATAAGACTTTGATGACACTCCAATCACAAGTAATGAAAACCATTGATGTTCGGGGCTTTCAGGAAATAGTTTTAATCGATACTTCAATTTCCATCAGCTTAACAAGACCTTGATGATAACCCAGACCTTGATAATATCCAAAGCACAATTAATGCAAGCATTGATGCTTGGTTCCTTCAGAAAATAGTTTTAAATTGATACTTGAATTTTCAGCAGCTTAACATGACTTTGATAATACCCAAATCACAAATATGAAAAGCAACAATGCGCTGGCCTTCAGGAAGTAGTTTTCAATTAATACTTGAATTTCCAACAGCTACAAGACTTTGATGATACCCCAAAGACAATTGACACCCTTGGGGGCCTTCATGAAATAGTTTTATATTGTTATTTGAATTTTGAGCAGCTTAACAAGACATTGATAATTCCCCAATTGATGTTGGGGGTCTTCAGGAAATAGTTTTAATAAATACTTGAATTTTGAGCAGCTTACCAAGACCTTGACAATACCCCAATTGATGTTCGGTGCTTTCAGAAAATAGTTTTAAGTCAATACTTGATATATAAGTATAGTTGTTTGTTATTTGATTAGTAAATAAGGAATTAAATTATTATTAGCTTTACATTGTAACACAGAGTACTGTATATAATTAGCATTTATTATTATTGCTGACATGTTTTAAAATTATATGAATAAATGCTTTGTAACCTGTATTTTTACCTTTATATTAGCCACAAGCACTGCAGAAAAGTTTGAAATATACCAAAGGAGTAAAATGAAGTCATAAATCGAGAAGGGTAAGCAGTTTCTCCTCCTCCAATAGTGACAGCAGTCGTGTAACTCATGCTACAAAGGTAAAATGTGTTATTATCTAAATGTCTTATTGGTTACCATTATTAGCAAGACAATTCTTTATACAGTAGTCCCCCTCTTATAATACCACACCTTCTGCAATGAAAAAGTGACCTTAAAAAAAGATGGCCTCACTCGAGGGGAACAATTTAGTAGTATTTACTCTCTGAAATCTGGCTTGTTAAGAGGGGTGACCTTTGGTTGGAATGACCATATCAGAGGGGTGGCCTGATAAGAGGGTGGTATATGGTGGAAATGGGTTGATAGTAAAGATGGATGGCCTTTGGTGGGAATGGCCTGATAAGAGGGATGACCTTTAGTGGGAATGGCCTGATAAGAGGGGTGGTTTTTGGTTGGAATAGCCTAATAAGAGGGGTGGTTTTTGGTTGGAATAGCCTTATAAGAGGGGTGGTTTCTGGTTGGAATGGCCTTATAAGAGGGGTGGTTGGTTGGAATTGCCTTATTAGAGGGGTGGTTTTTGGTTGGAATGGCCTTATAAGAGGGGTGGCTTTTGGTTGGAATAGCCTTATAAGAGGGGTGGTTTTTGGTTGAAATGGCCTTATAAGAGGAGTGGTTGGTTGGAATGGCCTTATAAGAGGGGTGGTTTTTGGTTGGAATGGCCTTATAAGAGGGGTGGTTTTTGATTGGAATGGCCTTATAAGAGGGGTGGTTTTTGGTTGGAATGGCCTTATAAGAGGGGTGGTTTTTGGTTGGAATGGCCTTATAAGAGGGGTGGTTTTTGGTTGGAATGGCCATATAAGAGGGGTGGTTTTTGGTTGGAAATGGCCTTATAAGAGGGGTGGTTTTTGGTTGGAATGGCCTTATAAGAGGGGTGGTTGGTTGGAATGTCCTTATAAGAGGGGTGATTTTTGGTTGGAATGGCCTTATAAGAGGTGTGGTTTTTGGTTAGAATGGCCTTATAAGAGGGGTGGTTTTTGGTTGGAATGGCCTTATAAGAGGGGTTGCTTTTGGTTGGAATGGCCTTATAAGAGGGGTGGTTTTTGGTTGGAATGGCCTTATAAGAGGTGTGGTTTTTGGTTAGAATGGTTTTATAAGAGGGGTGGTTTTTGGTTGGAATGGCCTTATAAGAGGGGTGGCTTTTGGTTGGAATGGCCTTATATGAGGTGTGGTTTTTGGTTAGAATGGTCTTATAAGAGGGGTGGTTTTTGGTTAGAATGGCCTTATAAGAGGGGTGGTTTTTGGTTGGAATGGCCTTATAAGAGGGGTGGTTTTTGGTTGGAATGGCCTTAAAAGAGGGTGGTTTTTGGTTAGAATGGTCTTATAAGAGGGGTGGTTTTTGGTTAGAATGGCCTTATAAGAGGGGTGGTTTTTGGTTGGAATGGCCTTATAAGAGGGGTGGTTTTTGGTTGGAATGGCCTTATAAGAGGGTGGTTTTTGGTTGGAATGGCCTTATAAGAGGGTGGTTTTTGGTTGGAATGGCCTGATAAGAGGGGTGGTTTTTGATTGGAATGGCCTTATAAGAGGGGTGGTTTTTGGTTGGAATGGCCTTATAAGAGGGGTGGTTTTTGGTTGGAATGGCCTTATAAGAGGGTGGTTTTTGGTTGGAATGGCCTTATAAGAGGGTGGTTTTTGGTTGGAATGGCCTGATAAGAGGGGTGGTTTTTGGTTAGAATGGCCTTATAAGAGGGGTGGTTTTTGGTTGGAATGGCCTTATAAGAGTGTGGTTTTTGGTTGGAATGGCCTGATAAGAGGGTGGTTTTTGGTTGGAATGGCCTTATAAGAGGGGTGGTTTTTGGTTGGAATGGCCTGATAAGAGGTGTGGTTTTTGGTTGGAATGGCCTTATAAGAGGGGTGGTTATTGGTTGGAATGGCCTTATAAGAGGGGTGGTTTTTGGTTGGAATGGCTTTATAAGAGGGGTGGTTTTTGGTTGGAATGGTCTTATAAGAGGGGTGGTTTTTGGTTGGAATGGCCTTATAAGAGGGGTGGTTTTTGGTTGGAATGGCCTTATAAGAGGGGTGGTTTTTGGTTGGAATGGCCTTATAAGAGGGGTGGTTTTTGGTTGGAATGGCCTTATAAGAGGGGCAGTTTTTGGTTGGAATGGCCTTATACGAGTTGGACTACTGTAACTAAAACATGATATTTGTTTCTGTACACAGTTTGGTTTTTTTAAAAAAACTTTCAAAATTAGCAATTTATCTTTTTAACAAAAATGGATTCAAAATTTAGATAGAAAAAACAACATTTAATCAGAAATATTTTATGAGCTATTTTCATCATTGCAATTCAATACAGGAACATAGTGGTTTTATTTAAAACCTTTCAATTTTTTCCCCTACAACCACATTTCCAGATTATCAGGACAATATCTTACTTGTATTTATGGGCACATGTAGATAAAAACTGTATGCAGGCAGATAGAAATGGTACAAGAAAAGATAGAATGGCTTATCACTGGATTTTTAAAAAGATTAACACTATGTGTGCAACTTGTGGAGCAGGAACTGATTACACTGTCCGGGCACCCCTTCAGTACCACATTGAAAAACCGGGGTCCGGGTGGCTCAGTGAGTTATGTCGTTGGATCTAACAACTCTTACAAGCGTATTACCAATACGGCGTGGGTTCGCGCCCAGATTTGTAAATTACAAAAAGGGTGCACTCGACTCGCAGCCGCAAGTGATAAAGTTTACCAGTTGCTTGCCCATGCCCCATGGTCGGTGGTTCTCTCCGGGTACTCCGGCTTCCTCCACCACTAAAACTGGTCGCCAGGATATAGCTGAAATATTGCTGAAAGTGGCATTAAACACAAAAATTCAAATTCATTGAAAAACCATGTATGGCTCTAGGAGGAAACCTAGTGATTTGGACGAGTTGTGGAATAAGGAAAGTGCAAACGATGGATGACGACGATTGTAAGATGACGAAAAATTATCCCAACGTGTCTACTCTGTTGCACACGAGTCACAATGTTATAATTTTAAGTTGTTTCATTTATTGTGAACGGAATTTGTGATACATAATTTATGTTTTTCCATCATCTTTCTGATCTAAAAATTCGAAATATGCCACCATGGTATCGCCTGTCTTCTCTTCTGTAGCCTCTACGACTAATTCAGTTCCACCGAAAATCATTTTTAATAAAATTGGTCCATCGGAACCCCCTTTAGTGTCTTTGAATTGCAATGTTACTGATCCTATAAACTGGCAATTACTCTCTGTCACAAAAGTAGGATTTGGGTCGGAGCTAGCAAAGATCTGGACATTTGCACGTTGATGTTTCTTTCTAATCGGCAGATATCGCTTAGGTCCTATAACTGTGTTAATAGGTAAGATATCTCCAACTTCTACATATTTTCTGAACCAATCGGCGCAAAACTCTTGTCCGTCCTTGACAACTTTTTTGTTTTCCGGATGTGTTCCCTTTTTAAATGGAATAAAACCGTTTGTTCCGTATGTAAGTCTTGCAACACGTGCAGTGATAACTGAAGGGTTAAACCCAAAAAGAACAGCACCTTTCATAACAGCCAACTCTGGGTCTTCCGGAATCATCACATTTATATCCGGAAATGCTGTTTGTATGCTCTTTTGCACGTATTCTGATTCGGAAAGGCCACCTACCATGATTATGTTTTTGATCTCATAAGTCTGCTTGGTTTTTAATAGACACCCAACCTGTCGAATAATATCGTTCACAATGGGACGAAACATCTCTTGTATAATTACCGCTTCCATTTTTAGCTTACCACGCGCAACGCTAACTTGTCGCCGATATGTAGTAGAGTCTATATACTCCGTAATGTCAGTGCAGTCATTCACCGCACGAAAAAAGTCCAGAAAAGAAACTGGAATCCGAATTGTAATTTTACTGTTATCGTCAAATTTTACTTCACGCTTAGCCATTTCAAATTCTCGTTCCAATTCTAAATAGTCATATAGATGTGTTTCCCGAAACGTTCGTATAGTTTCGCTTCCAAATAATTTTTCAAGAAAAATTACAAAAGCACTATCTACATTCACTCCTCCCCACGCCCCGCCACTCGCTTTTTGGAGTTCTTTGATACGCCCATCGTCTAATATTTGATGAACGGTTATGTCTGCTGTTCCTCCTGTAATTAAATATTAATTCATATGTTAACATACTTTATGCGTAAAAAAAATCCTTTCGTTCAGATGAACTTTAGCATTCTCTCGGGGGTTTACCTTTCCTTTAACCAAATCCACTTTCATGATTTTGGTTGTGGTATTTTCATTATTTAATAAATATTGAAATATAATAAATACATAATATTTAAGTTCAACTGGACGTTTTCCTCTCTCTCCTTTAACAATAACATACCGGGGTAGTTAGAGGGGTCGGTCCGCCCGGGGTGACACTTTTATGGGTGCGACACTATTGGGTCTGCCGTATAGGCGGTATTGACATAAAAGTGGGTATAATGTTGGGACACTACTCACAGTTGTAGCATCTTTTAGAGTTCGAGAAACCATGGTATATGTATTTATAAGCGATTTGTATCTTGGCCCAACAATAAACATTATCCAGTGATGTATTCAGGGCTGTTTTATCATTGTTGAGAATGCAAAACTTGTGAACGTACCCAAGATGGTTTCTGTTAATGCCGCAGCTAGCACCACCGTGTGTGTGAGACGCCATATTGATTGTTAAAATATAAATTATTTTCAAATTATATGTTCGTTTGATGGTATGCATAGCTCTGTTGTTCTTCTTTTTGGGTCTGGCCCTTCTGGTCAGGCTAATTTTATACGTGGTTATGTTGTTATGTTTTGGTGATTTGGCTGATTGTTTTTGTCCGCGCCCTGGTCAGCTCGTATTGACCAATCGTCTTTTACCTTTGATTTTCAACTGAAATTGGTTTTCCAAATTACTTTATTGTATTCCAACTCATTCACTTTCTTTGTTTTTAAATTACCATCAGTATATTATTTGCCTAGTGATCAAGTCATCTCCGTACGGTCCATTCTCCGATGCTTGACGTTATTTTAATGTATGCTTTAATAAATAGTGTGTATCAGATGTATTTCACGGGTAATTATACATTGTGTATAATGTTTCACCAACAACATTGTCTTATCACGCAGCATGTATGTCTTATTTACCTCCAAGATCTAACACCATATAAGATGTACCAGCTTGAAAGGCACTGATACCTCGACCTCCGTGTAGCCTTTCAAAGGGTACATGTTGACAATAGACAGAAGCTGCCTCTGGTTCTAAACATAGCTGTAAATTAGTCATTGGTATTCCAGCCTAAAATGGTATTATGGACATTTACATTCTAAAATTAGAAGATCTTTATTTTCTATAACATTTGGAATCCATTTGACGTCGAATTTAATCAAGTAATCAAGATCTAGACATTTAGTATATAAATGGCATTCTGAGGGCTCTTCCAGATATAATATAATATTTTGTTTACTGGACCAGGTACATGTATGTTGAACCACAGACGCCCGTGGCATGGAAGTACCCCATTTTTTAAAAACTTTATTTTCAATAAAATATCTTTATTATTTCATCTCTTTTTCCTTAATTCAACTTGTTCGTGTCCGTATTCATACAATTTTATGTTAACAACACCTTACACGTGTCGATTCAAAATAACTCTAATTATCCACAGAGTCGACACAAGTAAGTTGCTGTTAACATAAGATTGTACGAATATGGACACGAACAAGTTAAATTAAGAGAAAAGAGATGAAATAATAAAGAAATTTGATTGAAAATAAATATGTAAACAGAAAGTTAAAAAAAGAGGGGAGGGGGGTAATTCCGTGCCTTGAGCGTCTGTGTTTAACTACTATCTCCTTGTGGATGATGAAAATGTTAATACACAGTTTTAGAACAGGATGATTGGTTCCCTTTTACTTTACCGTCGACCGAACCATTTGGAATTAAAGTAGAAAATAGATTCAATAAAAATCATTGTCTTAATTTTTATAGTTCTTAAGGCTTTTGTGTGAATTACCCATTGTTCCCATTCACAATTGGCAATTTAATATACATAAGCAGCATTAATTTTTATAACCCATGCTCTTAATGCTATTCAAATAGTTTCACTCTCATTTTGTCTTTGCAATATATATCGAGTAAAATCGAGTATCCTCACAAACTGTTGCACATGTTGCAAATCGTCCTTTACGTTCAAATGGAGTGGCATTCCCCATGCACGAGCCACTGATTAATGTCCCGTTATATGGACACGTCTGTCGTGTATTTGATTCATCTGACGCAATCGTTTAACGTGGAGAAACTATGCTTTAACAGATTTTCTCAGCTGTTAAAATACGTTGTTTTGTTATGGTTATCGTGTTTAACGCCACTTTCAACAATATTTCAGCTATATCAGGGTGGTCAGTTTTATTGGTGGAGGAAAACGGAGTACCCGGAGAAATTTTACGACCTTTCGCAAGTCACTGAAAAAACGTAATACTGTATCGAGTACACCTCGCCTGAGCTGGATTCGAACTCACAACGTTAATGGTGATAGGCACTAATTGCATACACATGTAGGTAGTTGTAAATCCAACTACCATACGATCACGACCACAACGGCCCTAGCTGTTATGAGAACGTATCCAGCTGTTAGGAGAACGTATAGTAATATACGTTGTACTTGCCGTGTTAACAACACAATATTTATAACTGAAAGTACTTAATGAAATTAGTGGCTTAATATTTTGTAAACAATATTGTTATATTTGAAAAATGTCAACACATTCACAAAAATATGCAACCTCACTTGACGTCAAGGTATATACATAACAGGGTCAAAGTATCACTTCATCTTGTAAAATGATAATTTACCGACACATTTACGCCAAATATAGCAGTTTTACCTTGTTTAGGGTTAGATAGCAAGTAAATACACATTTTTCATTCTTATGATAATTACTTGTTTACACGACTTAAATTAATGTACAACTTACTTAAATTGGACAATATTTGCAGTGTACAATGTATCGTTATAAAAGAAGATATCGTAGATCTAGTGGACAGGACTTTAGCGTATTATCATTATACTTGCATAGCCTGGTTTGGGTCAGTTTACGCTTTTCATAAACCGCTTCGCGATTTCGGTTTATCAAGTGTAAACTGATCCAAACCAGGTTATATCGTATAACCTGTTCAACAATTTCAAATATTCCTTAAATAATAGAAGAAATATCAATCCGAAATACAATAATAATTACTTGTTTACACGATTTAAAGTAATATTACACCAGTTTTGGGTGAAACAATTTTTTCCCTGAAAATTCAATTTGGAATACGGCGGTACCTTTACTAAGCTATTCATACATGTTTCAAGTCGAAATATGTTCCCAACAACTAGAAATCTGCAAATCGTGTGCATGTTTATCAACCTCACCATTGTTGTGGAGACTGATTAACTTTCGGTTGTTTTGTTCCGATGATTGCCGATCATGACCTCGTGAAGAAAAGATAAACAATCATGGATGCCGAGGTAGGCACGCACACATACCTGACAATGATTATTGAGGAATATGCCTGTTTCATGTCGTGTGAACCAATTTTTTGCAATTAATCTTATGTGGTATACACGGAATATACATATATTTTTTTCATCAACTGAACATTGCGCATGAGCGATAATCTTCCCGAAAGAGTTCAAATCTTGGGTCACGCGCATATCATTTGAATTACTCTATGGGAAAACAGAATTATCTGCTGTCAAATATTTTTCGATTTTCTCTTAAAACCTGCTTTTGAGCGGATCTAAAATGTTATGCAATTTATTTTAGCTAAAATTAAGTGACATATACCCCCCCCCCCCCCCCCCCCCCCAATCGGTTTGGTTTAAGGTGTATAACGCCATTTTCAACAATATTTCAATCATTTCGTGGCTTTCAGTTTTATTGATGGAGGGAACCGGAGTACCCTGAAAAAACCACCGACCTGTCGTCAGTCACTGACAAACATTATCACATAATATTGTATCGAGCACTTTAAAAAAAAAATAAAAAATTACACAATAATTTTATTTTTACATAGAAATATTACGTATATGGATTATACTTACGGTAAATAAAGGGAAAACACCTACTACTGAAAACAACAGTCCAACAAACTCGACACTTTGACACAAATTAGTGCTGTTCTACATTTCACAGTTACAGTAGGGTCTATTGTTTATTTTAACATGTGTAATACGTTTTACGTTTTGTAGAAAAACAAATCCTTAAATTGTATATAGGGGGACTATGTAATATATTTCAGTATAACAGAAGAAACATCAATCCGAAATACATATACAAGAAGAGTTTGATGATACCAAAGGGGTAATCATATTCCGTAAATCGAAGAAGGTCAGACAGCACAATGGTCAAAAGAAAAAGGACAAAAAGACAAACAACGATCTACAAAACATTACACATAAAACTAAAGATCGAGTAACGCGAACACTACTAAGAATCGGGGGTGAACACTGGTGCTCCGGAAGGATTAGCAGTTCCTGCTCCACTAGTGGCACTCGTCGTCTTATATATTTTTGCATAATAGAAGAAATATCAATCCTTTACTGCAGGTTTTCTACTGAAATTACTTGTTCGACCATTAGATCATAACGAGGCTTTACTGTACTGGTAACTCTTTATCTATGAGATATTTTGTCAGTAGACGAAACAAAGCACATTATATTTACATTTGAAGAATCGTATTATTTTCCAAATGATCAGAAAGCGTTCCTGAAGCCTAATAAACGAAGAAGGTGTCTATACATTCCTTAGAAAAACTGGAAACAGGATATGTTACCACTTTGTAGAGTTATGGTGTTTAATGTCACTTTCAACAATATTTTATTAATATCGTGGCGGTCAGTTTTATTGGTGGAGGAAACCGGAGTACCCGGAGAAAACTCCCGACATGCCGGAAGACATTGACAAACTTTATCACATAATGTTGTATCGAGTACACTTCACCATGAACGGGGTTCGAACTCACAACTTAAATGGTGATAGGCACTGATTGCACCGGTAGTTGTAAATCAACTGCAATACGATCACAACCACGACGGCGCCTACATTCTTTAGAAAAGCAGGACTTGTTAAGACTTTCTAGAACTGATTATTGATATCAATGATTGATTGTGCTATGAAATCCTTTTGACTTCGTTCTAGATTGTATGTTTCTATTGGTGTTACAATGGAATGCCAGTTGAGAACAGATATTTGACGTTCACGTCGTGTATTTGTTGACTTATGGTTCTACTGTGGATTTCTCAATAGGGAACTATTCTCGGGTACGAAATTGTAACAACGGTGCAGGCATTGCTTGATAAATTACCAGGTTCGTGGAAAACACACGTGTGCAATCTCTATATCAGAGTTAGCGTTCCTTTCTGAGAGTGAGGAAACATTGCTACACCTCACACTAAACCTGAATACCTCACAATAAACCGACATAATATGTCTAGAAGAGGAACACACTAGGTACTCAGTTGTATGTAAAAACACACGACCACCACACACACTATTATCAATCAAATACTAGTAGTCCAATATTTTGAAATTCTGTTTCATTGTACAATATTTTCCGAAAAGAAAACGAAATAAGATTCAAGGTTCTATAGATTCCTCTTGTGGTGTCTTTAACATTGTTGAGTCCTCATTAAAAATTTGTCGTCATTAAAAGTTATTAATAAAATATAAAACAAACAAAAAGTACCACCCCGTCTGAACATTTCCACCACAATCCAATAGAAAAACCATAGAAAGGGTCAAAATTGATACCCTAACAAACAAATACCACCCCGTCTGAACATTTCCACCACATTCCAATAGAAAAATCGTAGAAAAGGTCGAAATTGATACCCTACCAAACAAATACCACCCCGTCTGAACATTTCCACCACAATCCAATAGAAAAATCGTAGAAAGGATCAAAATTGATACCCTAACAAACAAATACCACCCCGTCTGAACATTTCCACCACAATCCAATAGAAAAATCGTAGAAAAGAGCAAAATTGATACCCTAACAATCAAATATCACCTCGTCTGAACATTTCCACCACAATCCAATAGAAAAATCGTAGAAAAGAGCAAAATTGATACCCTAACAATCAAATACCACACCGTCTGAACATTTCCACCACAATCCAATAGAAAAATGGTAGAAAAGAGCAAAATTGATACCCTAACAATCAAATACCACACCGTCTGAACATTTCCACCACAAATCCAATAGAAAAATCGTAGAAAGGGTCAAAATTGATACCCTAACAAACCAATACCACCCCGTCTGAACATTTCCAACATAATAAAATAGAAAAACCATAGAAAGGGTCAAAATTGATACCCTAACAAACAAATACCACCCCGTCTGAACATTTCCACCACAATCCAATAGAAAAATCGTAGAAAAGGTCAAAATTGATACCCTAACAAAAAAATACCATCCTGTCTGAACATTTCCACCACAATCTAATAGAAAAATCGTAGAAAGGGTCAAAATTCATCCCTAACAAAGAAATACCACCCCGTCTGAACATTTCCACCACAATCGAATAGAAAAATCGTTGAAAAGGTCAAAATTGATACCCTAACAAAGAAATACCACCCCGTCTGAACATTTCCACCACAATCTAATAGAAAAATCGTAGAAAGGGTCAAAATTCATCCCTAGCAAAGAAATACCACCCCGTCTGAACATTTCCACCACAATCCAATAGAAAAATCGAAGAAAAGGTCAAAATTGATACCCTAACAAACAAATACCACCTCGTCTGAACATTTTCACCACAATCCAATAGAAAAATCGTAGAAAAGGTCAAAATTGATACCCTAACAAACAAATACCACCCTGTCTGAACATTTTCACCACAATCCAATAGAAAAATCGTAGAAAAGGTCAAAATTCATCCCTAACAAAGAAATACCACCCCGTCTGAACATTTCCACCACAATCCAATAGAAAAATCGAAGAAAAGGTCAAAATTGATACCCTAACAAACAAATACCACCCCGTCTGAACATTTTCACCACAATCCAATAGAAAAATCGTAGAAATGGTCAAAATTGATACCCTAACAAACAAACCACCCCGTCTGAACATTTCCACCACAATCCAAAATAAAAATCGTAGAAAAGGTCAAAATTGATACCCTAACAAACAAATACCACCCCGTCTGAACATTTCCACCACAATCCAATAGAAAAATCATAGAAAGGGTCAAAATTGATACCCTAACAAACAAATACCACCCCGTCTGAACATTTCCACCACAATCCAATAGAAAAATGGTAGAAAAGGTCAAAATTGTTACGCAAGCAAACAAATACCAACCCGTCTGAACCTTTCCACCACAATCCAATAGAAAAATCGTAGAAAAGGTCAAAATTGATACCCTAACAAAAAAATACCATCCTGTCTGAACATTTCCACCACAATCTAATAGAAAAATCGTAGAAAGGGTCAAAATTCATCCCTAACAAAGAAATACCACCCCGTCTGAACATTTCCACCACAATCGAATAGAAAAATCGTTGAAAAGGTCAAAATTGATACCCTAACAAAGAAATACCACCCCGTCTGAACATTTCCACCACAATCTAATAGAAAAATCGTAGAAAGGGTCAAAATTCATCCCTAGCAAAGAAATACCACCCCGTCTGAACATTTCCACCACAATCCAATAGAAAAATCGAAGAAAAGGTCAAAATTGATACCCTAACAAACAAATACCACCTCGTCTGAACATTTTCACCACAATCCAATAGAAAAATCGTAGAAAAGGTCAAAATTGATACCCTAACAAACAAATACCACCCTGTCTGAACATTTTCACCACAATCCAATAGAAAAATCGTAGAAAAGGTCAAAATTCATCCCTAACAAAGAAATACCACCCCGTCTGAACATTTCCACCACAATCCAATAGAAAAATCGAAGAAAAGGTCAAAATTGATACCCTAACAAACAAATACCACCCCGTCTGAACATTTTCACCACAATCCAATAGAAAAATCGTAGAAAAGGTCAAAATTGATACCCTAACAAACAAACCACCCCGTCTGAACATTTCCACCACAATCCAAAATAAAAATCGCAGAAAAGGTCAAAATTGATACCCTAACAAACAAATACCACCCCGTCTGAACATTTCCACCACAATCCAATAGAAAAATCGTAGAAAGGGTCAAAATTGATACCCTAACAAACAAATACCACCCCGTCTGAACATTTCCACCACAATCCAATAGAAAAATCGTTGAAAAGGTCAAAATTGATACCCTAGCAAAGAAATACCACCCCGTCTGAACATTTCCACCACAATCCAATAGAAAAATCGTATAAAGGGTCAAAATTGATACCCTAACAAACAAATACCACCCCGTCTGAACATTTCCACCACAACCAATAGAAAAATCGTTGAAAAGGTCAACATTGATACCCTAGCAAAGACATACCACCCCGTCTGAACATTTCCAACATAATCAAATAGAAAAATCATAGAAAGGGTCAAAATTGATACCCTAACAAACAAATACCACCCCGTGTGAACATTTCCACCACAATCCAATAGAAAAATCGTAGAAAGTGTCAAAGTTGATATCCTAGCAAACAAATACCACCCCGTCTAAACATTGAAACCACAATCCAATAGAAAAATCGTAGAAAAGGTCAAAATTGATACCCTAACAAACAAATACCACCCCGTCTGAACATTTCCACCACAATCCAATAGAAAAATCGTAGAAAATGTTAAAATTGATACCCTTAAAAAACAGATACCACCCCGTCTGAACATTTCCACTACAATCCAATAGGAAAATCTTAGAAAAGAGCAAATTGATACCCTAACAAACAAATACCACCCCGTCTGAACATTTCCACCACATTCCAATAGAAAAATCGTTGAAAAGGTCAACATTGATACCCTAGCAAAGAAATACCACCCGTCTGAACATTTCCACCACAATCCAATAGAAAAATCGTAGAAAAGGTCAAAATTGATACCCTAACAAACAAATACCACCCCGTCTGAATATTTCCCCAACGAATCAATAGAAAAGTCGTAGAAGGGGTCAAAATCGATACCCTAACAAACAAATACCACACCGTCTGACCATTTCCACCACAATCCAATAGAAAAATCGTAGAAAGGATCAAAATTGATACCCTAACAAACAAATACCACCCCGTCTGAACATTTCCACCACAATCCAATAGAAAAATCGTAGAAAAGAGCAAAATTGATACCCTAACAATCAAATATCACCTCGTCTGAACATTTCCACCACAATCCAATAGAAAAATCGTAGAAAAGAGCAAAATTGATACCCTAACAAACAAAACCACCCCGTCAGAACATTTCCACCACAATCCAATAGAAAAATCGTAGAAAAGGGCAAAATTGATAAACTAACAAACAAATACCACACCGTCCGAACATTTCCACCACAATAAAATAGAAAAATCGTAGAAAGGGTCAAAATTGATACCCTAAGAAACAAATACCACCCCGTCTGAAATTTTGCACCACAATCCAATAGAAAAATCGTAGAAAAGGGCAAAATTGATACGCTAGCAAACAAATACCACCCCGTCTGAACATTTCCACCACAATCCAATAGAAAAATCGTAGAAAGGGTCAAAATTGATACCCTAAGAAACAAAATACCACCCCGTCTGAACATTTGCACCACAATCGAATAGAAAAACCGTAGAAAAGGTCAAAATTGATACCTTAGCAAACAAATACCACCCCGTCTGAACATTTCCACCACAATCCAATAGAAAAATCGTAGAAAGGGTCAAAATTGATACCCTAAGAAACAAATACCACACCGTCCGAACATTTCCACCACAATCCAATAGAAAAATCGTAGAAAAGGTCAAAATTGATACGCTAGCAAACAAATACCACCCCGTCTGAACATTTCCACCACAATCCAATAGAAAAATCGTAGAAAGGGTCAAAATTGATACCCTAAGAAACAAATACCACCTCTGCTGAACATTTGCACCACAATCCAATAGAAAAATCGTAGAAAAGGTCAAAATTGATACACTAGCAAACAAATACCATCCCGTCTGAACATTTCCACCACAATCCAATAGAAAAATCGTAGAAAGGGTCAAAATTGATACCCTAAGAAACAAATACCACACCGTCTGAACATTTTCACCACAATCCAATAGAAAAATCGTAGAAAAGGTCAAAATTGATAAGCTAGCAAACAAATACCACCCCGTCTGAAATTTTGCACCACAATCCAATAGAAAAATCGTAGAAAAGGGCAAAATTGATACGATAGCAAACAAATACCACCCCGTCTGAACATTTCCACCACAATCCAATAGAAAAATCGTAGAAAGGGTCAAAATTGATACCCTAAGAAACAAATACCACACCGTCTGAACATTTCCACCTAAATCCAATAGAAAAATCGTAGAAAAGGTCAAAATTGATACCCTAACAAACAAATACCCCCGTCTGAATATTTCCCCAACAAATCAATAGAAAAGTCGTAGAAGGGTCAAAATCGATACCCTAACAAACAAATACCACCCCGTCTGAACATTTTCACCACAATCCAATAGAAAAATCGTAGAAAAGAGCAAAATTGATACCCTAATAAACAAAACCACCCCGTCCGAACATTTCCACCACAATAAAATAGAAAAATCGTAGAAAAGGGCAAAATTGATACACTAACAAACAAATACCACACCGTCCGAACATTTCCACCACAATAAAATAGAAAAATCGTAGAAAGGGTCAAAATTGATACCCTAAGAAACAAATACCACCCCGTCTGAAATTTTGCACCACAATCCAATAGAAAAATCGTAGAAAAGGGCAAAATTGATACGCTAGCAAACAAATACCACCCCGTCTGAACATTTCCACCACAATCCAATAGAAAAATCGTAGAAAGGGTCAAAATTGATACCCTAAGAAACAAATACCACCCCGTGTGAACATTTCCACCACAATCCAATAGAAAAACCGAAGAAAGGGTCAAAATTGATAACTTAGCAAACAAATACCACCCCGTCTGAACATTTCCACCACAATCCAATAGAAAAACCGTAGAAAGGGTCAAAATTGATACCCTAAGAAACAAATACCACCTCTGCTGAACATTTGCACCACAATCCAATAGAAAAATCGTAGAAAGGGTCAAAATTGATACCCTAAGAAACAAATACCACCTCTGCTGAACATTTGCACCACAATCCAATAGAAAAATCGTAGAAAAGGTCAAAATTGATACACTAACAAACAAATACCATCCCGTCTGGACATTTCCACCACAATCCAATAGAAAAATCGTAGAAAGGGTCAAAATTGATACCCTAAGAAACAAATACCACACCGTCCGAACATTTCCACCACAATCCAATAGAAAAATCGTAGAAAAGGTCAAAATTGATAAGCTAGCAAACAAATACCACCCCGTCTGAAATTTTGCACCACAATCCAATAGAAAAATCGTGAAAAAGGGCAAAATTGATACGATAGCAAACAAATACCACCCCGTCTGATCATTTGCACCACAATCCAATAGAAAAATCGTAGAAAGGGTCAAAATTGATACCCTAAGAAACAAATACCACCCCGTCTGAACATTTCCACCTAAATCCAATAGAAAAATCGTAGAAAAGGTGAAAATTGATACCCTAACAAACAAATACCCCCGTCTGAATATTTCCCCAACAAATCAATAGAAAAGTCGTAGAAGGGGTCAAAATCGATACCCTAACAAACAAATACCACCCCGTCTGACCATTTTCACCACAATCCAATAAAAAAATCGTAGAAAAGAGCAAAATTGATACCCTAATAAACAAAACCACCCCGTCCGAACATTTCCACCACAATAAAATAGAAAAATCGTAGAAAAGGGCAAAATTGATACACTAACAAACAAATACCACACCGTCCGAACATTTCCACCACAATAAAATAGAAAAATCGTAGAAAGGGTCAAAATTGATACCCTAAGAAACAAATACCACCCCGTCTGAAATTTTGCACCACAATCCAATAGAAAAATCGTAGAAATGGGCAAAATTGATACGCTAGCAAACAAATACCACCCCGTCTGAACATTTCCACCACAATCCAATAGAAAAATCGTAGAAAGGGTCAAAATTGATACCCTAAGAAACAAATACCACCCCGTGTGAACATTTCCACCACAATCCAATAGAAAAACCGAAGAAAGGGTCAAAATTGATACCCTAAGAAACAAATACCACCTCTGCTGAACATTTGCACCACAATCCAATAGAAAAATCGTAGAAAAGGTCAAAATTGATACACTAACAAACAAATACCATCCCGTCTGAACATTTGCACCACAATCCAATAGAAAAATCGTAGAAAGGGTCAAAATTGATACCCTAAGAAACAAATACCACACCGTCCGAACATTTCACCACAATTCAATAGAAAAATCGTAGAAAAGGTCAAAATTGAAACGCTAGCAAACAAATACCACCCCGTCAGAACATTTCCACCACAATCCAATAGAAAAATCGTAGAAAGGGTCAAAATTGATACCCTAAGAAACAAATACCACCTCTGCTGAACATTTGCACCACAATCCAATAGAAAAATCGTAGAAAATGTCAAAATTGATACGATAGCAAACAAATACCACCCCGTCTGAACATTTCCACCACAATCCAATAGAAAAATCGTAGAAAAGGGCAAAATTGATACCCTAAGAAACAAATACCATCCCGTCTGAACATTTCCACCACAATCCAATAGAAAAATAGTAGAAAGGGTCAAAATTGATACCCTAAGAAACAAATACCACACCGTCCGAACATTTCCACCACAATAAAATAGAAAAATCGTAGAAAAGGGCAAAATTGATACACTAACAAACAAATATCACCCCGTCTGAAATTTTGCACCACAATCCAATAGAAAAATCGTAGAAAAGGGCAAAATTGATACGCTAGCAAACAAATACCATCCCGTCTGAACATTTCCACCACAATCCAATAGAAAAATCGTAGAAAAGGTCAAAATTGATACACTAGCAAACAAATACCATCCCGTCTGAACATTTCCACCACAATCCAATAGAAAAGTCGTAGAAGGGGTCAAAATCGATACCCTAACAAACAAATACCACCCCGTCTGACCATTTTCACCACAATCCAATAGAAAAATCGTAGAAAAGAGCAAAATTGATACCCTAATAAACAAAACCACCCCGTCCGAACATTTCCACCACAATAAAATAGAAAAATCGTAGAAAAGGGCAAAATTGATACACTAACAAACAAATACCACACCGTCCGAACATTTCCACCACAATAAAATCGAAAAATCGTAGAAAGGGTCAAAATTGATACCCTAAGAAACAAATACCACCCCGTCTGAAATTTTGCACCACAATCCAATAGAAAAATCGTAGAAAAGGGCAAAATTGATACGCTAGCAAACAAATACCACCCCGTCTGAACATTTCCACCACAATCCAATAGAAAAATCGTAGAAAGGGTCAAAATTGATACCCTAAGAAACAAATACCACCCCGTGTGAACATTTCCACCACAATCCAATAGAAAAACCGAAGAAAGGGTCAAAATTGATACCCTAAGAAACAAATACCACCTCTGCTGAACATTTGCACCACAATCCAATAGAAAAATCGTAGAAAAGGTCAAAATTGATACACTAACAAACAAATACCATCCCGTCTGAACATTTCCACCACAATCCAATAGAAAAATCGTAGAAAGGGTCAAAATTGATACCCTAAGAAACAAATACCACACCGTCCGAACATTTCCACCACAATCCAATAGAAAAATCGTAGAAAAGGTCAAAATTGAAACGCTAGCAAACAAATACCACCCCGTGTGAACATTTCCACCACAATCCAATAGAAAAATCGTAGAAAGGGTCAAAATTGATACCCTAAGAAACAAATACCACCTCTGCTGAACATTTGCACCACAATCCAATAGAAAAATCGTAGAAAATGTCAAAATTGATACGATAACAAACAAATACCACCCCGTCTGAACATTTCCACCACAATCCAATAGAAAAATCGTAGAAAAGGGCAAAATTGATACCCTAAGAAACAAATACCATCCCGTCTGAACATTTCCACCGCAATCCAATAGAAAAATAGTAGAAAGGGTCAAAATTGATACCCTAAGAAACAAATACCACACCGTCCGAACATTTCCACCACAATCCAATAGAAAAATCGTAGAAAAGGGCAAAATTGATACACTAACAAACAAATATCACCCCGTCTGAAATTTTGCACCACAATCCAATAGAAAAATCGTAGAAAAGGGCAAAATTGATACGCTAGCAAACAAATACCATCCCGTCTGAACATTTCCACCACAATCTAATAGAAAAATCGTAGAAAAGGTCAAAATTGATACACTAGCAAACAAATACCATCCCGTCTGAACATTTCCACCACAATCCAATAGAAAAATCGTAGAAAGGGTCAAAATTGATACCCTAAGAAACAAATACAACACAGTCCGAACATTTCCACCACAATCCAATAGAAAAATCGTAGAAAAGGTCAAAATTAATAAGCTAGCAAACAAATAACACCCCGTCTGAAATTTTGCACCACAATCCAATAGAAAAATCGTAGAAAAGGGCAAAATTGATACGATAGCAAACAAATACCACTCCGTCTGAACATTTCCACCACAATCCAATAGAAAAATCGTAGAAAAGGTCAAAATTGATACCCTAACAAACAAATACCCCCGTCTGAATATTTCCCCAACAAATCAATAGAAAAATCGTAGAAAAGGGCAAAATTGATACCCTAACAAACAAATACCACCCCGTCTGACCATTTTCACCACAATCCAATAAAAAAATCGTAGAAAAGAGCAAAATTGATACCCTAGCAAACAAAACCACCCCGTCCGAACATTTCCACCACAATAAAATAGAAAAATCGTAGAAAAGGTCAAAATTGATACCCTAAGAAACAAATACCACCCCGTCTGAACATTTGCACCACAATCCAATAGAAAAACCAAAGAAAGGGTCAAAATTGATACCTTAGCAAACAAATACCACCCCGTCTGAACATTTCCACCACAATCCAATAGAAAAATCGTAGAAAGGGTCAAAATTGATACCCTAAGAAACAAATACCACACCGTCCGAACATTTCCACCACAATAAAATAGAAAAATCGTAGAAAGGGTCAAAATTGATACCCTAAGAAACAAATACCACCCCGTCTGAAATTTTGCACCACAATCCAATAGAAAAATCGTAGAAAAGGGCAAAATTGATACGCTAGCAAACAAATACCACCCCGTCTGAACATTTCCACCACAATCCAATAGAAAAATCGTAGAAAGGGTCAAAATTGATACCCTAAGAAACAAAATACCACCCCGTCTGAACATTTGCACCACAATCCAATAGAAAAACCGTAGAAAGGGTCAAAATTGATACCTTAGCAAACAAATACCACCCCGTCTGAACATTTCCACCACAATCCAATAGAAAAATCGTAGAAAGGGTCAAAATTGATACCCTAAGAAACAAATACCACACCGTCCGAACATTTCCACCACAATCCAATAGAAAAATCGTAGAAAAGGTCAAAATTGATACGCTAGCAAACAAATACCACCCCGTCTGAACATTTCCACCACAATCCGATAGAAAAATCGTAGAAAGGTCAAAATTGATACCCTAAGAAACAAATACCACCTCTGCTGAAATTTTGCACCACAATCCAATAGAAAAATCGTAGAAAAGGGCAAAATTGATACGCTAGCAAACAAATACCATCCCGTCTGAACATTTCCACCACAATCTAATAGAAAAATCGTAGAAAAGGTCAAAATTGATACACTAGCAAACAAATACCATCCCGTCTGAACATTTCCACCACAATCCAATAGAAAAATCGTAGAAAGGGTCAAAATTGATACCCTAAGAAACAAATACAACACAGTCCGAACATTTCCACCACAATCCAATAGAAAAATCGTAGAAAAGGTCAAAATTAATAAGCTAGCAAACAAATAACACCCCGTCTGAAATTTTGCACCACAATCCAATAGAAAAATCGTAGAAAAGGGCAAAATTGATACGATAGCAAACAAATACCACTCCGTCTGAACATTTCCACCACAATCCAATAGAAAAATCGTAGAAAAGGTCAAAATTGATACCCTAACAAACAAATACCCCCGTCTGAATATTTCCCCAACAAATCAATAGAAAAATCGTAGAAAAGGGCAAAATTGATACCCTAACAAACAAATACCACCCCGTCTGACCATTTTCACCACAATCCAATAAAAAAATCGTAGAAAAGAGCAAAATTGATACCCTAGCAAACAAAACCACCCCGTCCGAACATTTCCACCACAATAAAATAGAAAAATCGTAGAAAAGGTCAAAATTGATACCCTAAGAAACAAATACCACCCCGTCTGAACATTTGCACCACAATCCAATAGAAAAACCAAAGAAAGGGTCAAAATTGATACCTTAGCAAACAAATACCACCCCGTCTGAACATTTCCACCACAATCCAATAGAAAAATCGTAGAAAGGGTCAAAATTGATACCCTAAGAAACAAATACCACACCGTCCGAACATTTCCACCACAATAAAATAGAAAAATCGTAGAAAGGGTCAAAATTGATACCCTAAGAAACAAATACCACCCCGTCTGAAATTTTGCACCACAATCCAATAGAAAAATCGTAGAAAAGGGCAAAATTGATACGCTAGCAAACAAATACCACCCTGTCTGAACATTTCCACCACAATCCAATAGAAAAATCGTAGAAAGGGTCAAAATTGATACCCTAAGAAACAAAATACCACCCCGTCTGAACATTTGCACCACAATCCAATAGAAAAACCGTAGAAAGGGTCAAAATTGATACCTTAGCAAACAAATACCACCCCGTCTGAACATTTCCACCACAATCCAATAGAAAAATCGTAGAAAGGGTCAAAATTGATACCCTAAGAAACAAATACCACACCGTCCGAACATTTCCACCACAATCCAATAGAAAAATCGTAGAAAAGGTCAAAATTGATACGCTAGCAAACAAATACCACCCCGTCTGAACATTTCCACCACAATCCGATAGAAAAATCGTAGAAAGGTCAAAATTGATACCCTAAGAAACAAATACCACCTCTGCTGAACATTTGCACCACAATCCAATAGAAAAATCGTAGAAAGGGTCAAAATTGATACACTAGCAAACAAATACCATCCCGTCTGAACATTTCCACCACAATCCAATAGAAAAATCGTAGAAAGGGTCAAAATTGATACCCTAAGAAACAAATACCACACCGTCCGATCATTTCCACCACAATCCAATAGAAAAATCGTAGAAAAGGTCAAAATTGATAAGCTAGCAAACAAATACCACCCCGTCTGAAATTTTGCACCACAATCCAATAGAAAAATCGTAGAAAAGGGCAAAATTGATACGATAGCAAACAAATACCACCCCGTCTGAACATTTCCACCACAATCCAATAGAAAAATCGTAGAAAGGGTCAAAATTGATACCCTAAGAAACAAATACCATCCCGTCTGAACATTTCCACTACAATCCAATAGAAAAATCGTAGAAAAGGTCAAAATTGATACCCTAACAAACAAATACCCCCGTCTGAATATTTCCCCAACAAATCAATAGAAAAGTCGTAGAAGGGGTCAAAATAGATACCCTAACAAACAAATACCACCCCGTCTGAACATTTTCACCACAATCCAATAGAAAAATCGTAGGAAAGAGCAAAATTGATACCCTAATAAACAAAACCACCCCGTCCGAACATTTCCACCACAATAAAATAGAAAAATCGTTGAAAAGGGCAAAATTGATACCCTAACAAACAAATACCACCCCGTCTGAAATTTTGCACCACAATCCAATAGAAAAATCGTAGGAAAGAGCAAAATTGATACCCTAATAAACAAAACCACACCGTCCGAACATTTCCACCACAATAAAATAGAAAAATCGTAGAAAGGGTTAAAATTGATACCCTAAGAAACAAATACCACCCCGTCTGAAATTTTGCACCACAATCCAATAGAAAAATCGTAGAAAAGGGCAAAATTGATACGCTAGCAAACAAATACCACCCCGTCTGAACATTTCCACCACAATCCAATAGAAAAATCGTAGAAAGGGTCAAAATTGATACCCTAAGAAACAAATACCACCCCGTCTGAACATTTGCACCACAATCCAATAGAAAAGCCGAAGAAAGGGTCAAAATTGATAACTTAGCAAACAAATACCACCCCGTCTGAACATTTCCACCACAATCCAATAGAAAAACCGTAGAAAGGGTCAAAATTGATACCCTAAGAAACAAATACCACCTCTGCTGAACATTTGCACCACAATCCAATAGAAAAATCGTAGAAAGGGTCAAAATTGATACCCTAAGAAACAAATACCACCTCTGCTGAACATTTGCACCACAATCCAATAGAAAAATCGTAGAAAAGGTCAAAATTGATACACTAGCAAACAAATACCATCCCGTCTGAACATTTCCACCACAATCCAATAGAAAAATAGTAGAAAGGGTCAAAATTGATACCCTAAGAAACAAATACCACACCGTCAGAACATTTCAACCACAATAAAATAGAAAAATCGTAGAAAAGGGCAAAATTGATACACTAACAAACATATATCACCCCGTCTGAAATTTTGCACCACAATCCAATAGAAAAATCGTAGAAAAGGGAAAAATTGATACGCTAGCAAACAAATACCATCCCGTCTGAACATTTCCACCACAATCCAATAGAAAAATCGTAGAAAAGGTCAAAATTGATACACTAGCAAACAAATACCATCCCGTCTGAATATTGTCACCACAATCCAATAGAAAAATCGTAGAAAGGGTCAAAATTGATACCCTAAGAAACAAATACCACACAGTCCGAACATTTCCACCACAATCCAATAGAAAAATCGTAGAAAAGGTCAAAATTAATAAGCTAGCAAACAAATACCATCCCGTCTGAACATTTCCACCACAATCCAATAGAAAAATCATAGAAAAGGTCAAAATTGATACCCTAACAAACAAATACCCCCGTCTGAATATTTCCACAACAAATCAATAGAAAAGTCGTATAAGGGGTCAAAATCGATACCCTAAGAAACAAATACCACCCCGTCTGACCATTTTCACCACAATCCAATAAAAAAATCGTAGAAAAGAGCAAAATTGATACCCTAACAAACAAAACCACCCCGTCCGAACATTTCCACCACAATAAAATAGAAAAATCGTAGAAAAGGTCAAAATTGACCATCCGGTCTGAACATTTCCACCACAATCCAATAAAAAAATCGTAGAAAGGGTCAAAATTGAAACCCTAAGAAACAAATACCACACCGTCTGAACATTTCCACCACAATCCAATAGAAAAATCGTAGAAAAGGTCAAAATTGATACGCTAGCAAAAAAATACCACCCCGTCTGAACATTTCCACCACAATCCAATAGAAAAATCGTAGAAAGGGTCAAAATTGATACCCTAAGAAACAAATATCACCTCTGCTGAACATTTGCACCACAATCCAATAGAAAAATCGTAGAAAAGGTCAAAATTAATACACTAGCAAACAAATACCATCCCGTCTGAACATTTCCACCACAATCCAATAGAAAAATCGTAGAAAGGGTCAAAATTGATACCCTAAGAAACAAATACCACACCGTCCGAACATTTCCACCACAATAAAATAGAAAAATCGTAAAAAGGGTCAAAATTGATACCCTAAGAAACAAATACCACCCCGTCTGAACATTTGCACCACAATCCAATAGAAAAACCAAAGAAAGGGTCAAAATTGATACCTTAGCAAACAAATACCACCCCGTCTGAACATTTCCACCACAATCCAATAGAAAAACCGTAGAAAGGGTCAAAATTGATACCCTAAGAAACAAATACCACCCCGTCTGAATATTTCCACCACAATCCAATAGAAAAATCGTAGAAAGGGTCAAAATTGATACCCTAAGAAACAAATACCACCCCGTCTGAACATTTCCACCACAATCCAATAGAAAAATCGTAGAAAAGGTCAAAATTGATACCCTAACAAACAAATACCATCCCGTCTGAACATTTCCACCACAATCCAATAGAAAAATAGTAGAAAGGGTCAAAATTGATACCCTAACAAACAAATACCACACCGTCCGAACATTTCCACCACAATAAAATAGAAAAATCGTAGAAAAGGGAAAAATTGATACACTAACAAACAAATATCACCCCGTCTGAAATTTTGCACCACAATCCAATAGAAAAATCGTAGAAAAGGGCAAAATTGATACGCTAGCAAACAAATACCACCCCGTCTGAACATTTCCACCACAATCCAATAGAAAAATCGTAGAAAAGGTCAAAATTGATACACTAGCAAACAAATACCATCCCGTCTGAACATTTCCACCACAATCCAATAGAAAAATCGTAGAAAGGGTCAAAATTGATACCCTAACAAACAAATACCACACCGTCCGAACATTTCCACCACAATCCAATAAAAAAATCGTAGAAAAGAGCAATATTGATACCCTAACAAACAAAACCACCCCGTCAGAACATTTCCACAACAATAAAATAGAAAAATCGTAGAAAAGGGCAAAATTGATACACTAACAAACAAATACCACACCGTCTGAACATTTCCACCACAATAAAATAGAAAAATCGTAGAAAGGGTCAAAATTGATACCCTAAGAAACAAATACCACCTCTGCTGAACATTTGCACCACAATCCAATAGAAAAATCGTAGAAAAGGTCAAAATTGATACACTAGCAAACAAATACCATCCCGTCTGAACATTTCCACCACAATCCAATAAAAAAATCGTAGAAAGGGTCAAAATTGAAACCCTAAGAAACAAATACCACACCGTCTGAACATTTCCACCACAATCCAATAGAAAAATCGTAGAAAAGGTCAAAATTGATACGCTAGCAAACAAATACCACCCCGTCTGAACATTTCCACCACAATCCAATAGAAAAATCGTAGAAAGGGTCAAAATTGATACCCTAAGAAACAAATATCACCTCTGCTGAACATTTGCACCACAATCCAATAGAAAAATCGTAGAAAAGGTCAAAATTAATACACTAGCAAACAAATACCATCCCGTCTGAACATTTCAACCACAATCCAATAGAAAAATCGTAGAAAGGGTCAAAATTGATACCCTAAGAAACAAATACCACACCGTCCGAACATTTCCACCACAATAAAATAGAAAAATCGTAGAAAAGGTCAAAATTGATACGCTAGCAAACAAATACCACCCCGTCTGAACATTTCCACCACAATCCAATAGAAAAATCGTAGAAAAGGTCAAAATTGATACACTAGCAAACAAATACCATCCCGTCTGAATATTGTCACCACAATCCAATAGAAAAATCGTAGAAAGGGTCAAAATTGATACCCTAAGAAACAAATACCACATAGTCCGAACATTTCCACCACAATCCAATAGAAAAATCGTAGAAAAGGTCAAAATTAATAAGCTAGCAAACAAATACCATCCTGTCTGAACATTTCCACCACAATCCAATAGAAAAATCATAGAAAAGGTCAAAATTGATACCCTAACAAACAAATACCCCCGTCTGAATATTTCCCCAACAAATCAATAGAAAAGTCGTAGAAGGGGTCAAAATCGATACCCTAAGAAACAAATACCACCCCGTCTGACCATTTTCACCACAATCCAATAAAAAAATCGTAGAAAAGAGCAAAATTGATACCCTAACAAACAAAACCATCCGTCCGAACATTTCCACCACAATAAAATAGAAAAATCGTAGAAAAGGTCAAAATTGATACACTAGCAAACAAATACCATCCCGTCTGAACATTTCCACCACAATCCAATAAAAAAATCGTAGAAAGGGTCAAAATTGATACCCTAAGAAACAAATACCACACCGTCTGAACATTTCCACCACAATCCAATAGAAAAATCGTAGAAAAGGTCAAAATTGATACGCTAGCAAACAAATACCACCCCGTCTGAACATTTCCACCACAATCCAATAGAAAAATCGTAGAAAGGGTCAAAATTGATACCCTAAGAAACAAATATCACCTCTGCTGAACATTTGCACCACAATCCAATAGAAAAATCGTAGAAAAGGTCAAAATTAATACACTAGCAAACAAATACCATCCCGTCTGAACATTTCCACCACAATCCAATAGAAAAATCGTAGAAAGGGTCAAAATTGATACCCTAAGAAACAAATACCACACCGTCCGAACATTTCCACCACAATAAAATAGAAAAATCGTAGAAAGGGTCAAAATTGATACCCTAAGAAACAAATACCACCCCGTCTGAACATTTGCACCACAATCCAATAGAAAAACCAAAGAAAGGGTCAAAATTGATACCTTAGCAAACAAATACCACCCCGTCTGAACATTTCCACCACAATCCAATAGAAAAACCGTAGAAAGGGTCAAAATTGATACCCTAAGAAACAAATACCACCCCGTCTGAATATTTCCACCACAATCCAATAGAAAAATCGTAGAAAGGGTCAAAATTGATACCCTAAGAAACAAATACCACCCCGTCTGAACATTTCCACCACAATCCAATAGAAAAATCGTAGAAAAGGTCAAAATTGATACCCTAACAAACAAATACCATCCCGTCTGAACATTTCCACCACAATCCAATAGAAAAATAGTAGAAAGGGTCAAAATTGATACCCTAACAAACAAATACCACACCGTCCGAACATTTCCACCACAATAAAATAGAAAAATCGTAGAAAAGGGAAAAATTGATACACTAACAAACAAATATCACCCCGTCTGAAATTTTGCACCACAATCCAATAGAAAAATCGTAGAAAAGGGCAACATTGATACGCTAGCAAACAAATACCACCCCGTCTGAACATTTCCACCACAATCCAATAGAAAAATCGTAGAAAAGGTCAAAATTGATACACTAGCAAACAAATACCATCACGTCTGAACATTTCCACCACAATCCAATAGAAAAATCGTAGAAAGGGTCAAAATTGATACCCTAACAAACAAATACCACACCGTCCGAATATTTCCACCACAATAAAATAGAAAAATCGTAGAAAGGGTCAAAATTGATACCCTAAGAAACAAATACCACCCCGTCTGAAATTTTGCACCACAATCCAATAGAAAAATCGTAGAAAAGGGCAAAATTGATACGCTAGCAAACAAATACCATCCCGTCTGAACATTTCCACCACAATCCAATAGAAAAATCGTAGAAAGGGTCAAAATTGATACCCTAAGAAACAAATACCACCCCGTCTGAATATTTCCACCACAATCCAATAGAAAAATCGTAGAAAGGGTCAAAATTGATACCCTAAGAAACAAATACCACCTCTGCTGAACATTTGCACCACAATCCAATAGAAAAATCGTAGAAAAGGTCAAAATTGATACACTAGCAAACAAATACCATCCCGTCTGAACATTTCCACCACAATCCAATAGAAAAATCGTAGAAAGGGTCAAAATTGATACACTAACAAACAAATATCACCCCGTCTGAAATTTTGCACCACAATCCAATAGAAAAATCGTAGAAAAGGGCAACATTGATACGCTAGCAAACAAATACCACCCCGTCTGAACATTTCCACCACAATCCAATAGAAAAATCGTAGAAAAGGTCAAAATTGATACACTAGCAAACAAATACCATCCCGTCTGAACATTTCCACCACAATCCAATAGAAAAATCGTAGAAAGGGTCAAAATTGATACCCTAACAAACAAATACCACACCGTCCGAACATTTCCACCACAATAAAATAGAAAAATCGTAGAAAGGGTCAAAATTGATACCCTAAGAAACAAATACCACCCCGTCTGAAATTTTGCACCACAATCCAATAGAAAAATCGTAGAAAAGGGCAAAATTGATACGCTAGCAAACAAATACCATCCCGTCTGAACATTTCCACCACAATCCAATAGAAAAATCGTAGAAAGGGTCAAAATTGATACCCTAAGAAACAAATACCACCCCGTCTGAATATTTCCACCACAATCCAATAGAAAAATCGTAGAAAGGGTCAAAATTGATACCCTAAGAAACAAATACCACCTCTGCTGAACATTTGCACCACAATCCAATAGAAAAATCGTAGAAAAGGTCAAAATTGATACACTAGCAAACAAATACCATCCCGTCTGAACATTTCCACCACAATCCAATAGAAAAATCGTAGAAAGGGTCAAAATTGATACGTTAGCAAACAAATACCACCCCGTCTGAAATTTTGCACCACAATCCAATAGAAAAATCGTAGAAAAGGGCAAAATTGATACGCTAGCAAACAAATACCACCCCGTCTGAACATTTCCACCACAATCCAATAGAAAAATCGTAGAAAGGGTCAACATTGATACCCTAAGAAACAAAATACCACCTCGTCTGAACATTTGCACCACAATCCAATAGAAAAACCGTAGAAAGGGTCAAAATTGATACCTTAGCAAACAAATATCACCCCGTCTGAACATTTCCACCACAATCCAATAGAAAAATCGGAGAAAGGGTCAAAATTGATACCCTAAGAAACAAATACTACCTCTGCTGAACATTTGCACCACAATCCAATAGAAAAATCGTAGAAAAGGGCAAAATTGATACGATAGCAAACAAATACCACACCGTCTGAACATTTCCACCACAATCCAATAGAAAAATCGTAGAAAGGGTCAAAATTGATACCCTAAGAAACAAATACCACCCCGTCTGAACATTTCCACCACAATCCAATAGAAAAATCGTAGAAAAGGTCAAAATTGATACCCTAACAAACAAATACCATCCCGTCTGAACATTTCCACCACAATCCAATAGAAAAATAGTAGAAAGGGTTAAAATTGATACCCTAACAAACAAATACCCCACCGTCCGAACATTTCCACCACAATAAAATAGAAAAATCGTAGAAAAGGGCAAAATTGATACACTAACAAACAAATATCATCCCGTCTGAAATTTTGCACCACAATCCAATAGAAAAATCGTAGAAAAGGGCAAAATTGATACGCTAGCAAACAAATACCACCCCGTCTGAACATTTCCACCACAATCCAATAGAAAAATCGTAGAAAAGGTCAAAATTGATACACTAGCAAACAAATACCATCCCGTCTGAACATTTCCACCACAATCCAATAGAAAAATCGTAGAAAGGGTCAAAATTGATACCCTAACAAACAAATACCACACCGTCCGAGCATTTCCACCACAATCCAATAGAAAAATCGTAGAAAAGAGCAAAATTGATACCCTAACAAACAAACCACCCCGTCAGAACATTTCCACCACAATAAAATAGAAAAATCGTAGAAAAGGGCAAAATTGATACCCTAACAAACAAATACCACACCATCCGAACATTTCCACCACAATAAAATAGAAAAATCGTAGAAAAGGGCAAAATTGATACCCTACCAAACAAATACCACACCGTCCGAACATTTCCACCACAATCTAACAGAAAAACCGTAGAAAGGGTCAAAATTGATACCTTAGCAAACAAATACCATCCCGTCTGAACATTTCCACCACAATCCAATAGAAAAATCGTAGAAAGGGTCAAAATTGATACCCTAAGAAACAAATACCACCCCGTCTGAATATTTCCACCACAATCCAATAGAAAAATCGTAGAAAGGGTCAAAATTGATACCCTAAGAAACAAATACCACCTCTGCTGAACATTTGCACCACAATCCAATAGAAAAATCGTAGAAAGGGTCAAAATTGATACCCTAAGAAACAAATACCACCTCTGCTGAACATTTGCACCACAATCCAATAGAAAAATCGTAGAAAAGGTCAAAATTGATACACTAGCAAACAAATACCATCCCGTCTGAACATTTCCACCACAATACAATAGAAAAATCGTAGAAAGGGTTAACATTGATACCCTAAGAAACAAATACCACACCGTCTGAACATTTCCACCACAATAAAATAGAAAAATCGTAGAAAAGGGCAAAATTGATACACTAACAAACAAATATCACCCCGTCTGAAATTTTGCACCACAATCCAATAGAAAAATCGTAGAAAAGGGCAAAATTGATACGCTAGCAAACAAATACCACCCCGTCTGAACATTTCCACCACAATCCAATAGAAAAATCGTAGAAAGGGTCAAAATTGATACGATAGCAAACAAATACCACCCCGTCTGAACATTTCCACCATAATCCAATAGAAAAATCGTAGAAAAGGTCAAAATTGATACCCTAACAAACAAATACCATCCCGTCTGAACATTTCCACCACAATCCAATAGAAAAATAGTAGAAAGGGTCAAAATTGATACCCTAACAAACAAATACCACACCGTCCGAACATTTCCACCACAATAAAATAGAAAAATCGTAGAAAAGGGCAAAATTGATACACTAACAAACAAATATCACCCCGTCTGAAATTTTGCACCACAATCCAATAGAAAAATCGTAGAAAAGGGCAAAATTGATACGCTAGCAAACAAATACCACCCCGTCTGAACATTTCCACCACAATCCAATAGAAAAATCGTAGAAAAGGGCAAAATTGATACACTAACAAACAAATACCACACCGTCCGAACATTTCCACCACAATAAAATAGAAAAATCGTAGAAAGGGTCAAAATTGATACCCTAAGAAACAAATACCAGCCCGTCTGAAATTTTGCACCACAATCCAATAGAAAAATCGTAGAAAAGGGCAAAATTGATACGCTAGCAAACAAATACCACCCCGTCTGAACATTTCCACCACAATCCAATAGAAAAATCATAGAAAGGGTCAAAATTGATACCCTAAGAAACAAATACCACCCCGTCTGAACATTTCCACCACAATCCAATAGAAAAACCGTAGAAAGGGTCAAAATTTATACCTTAGCAAACAAATACCACCCCGTCTGAACATTTCCACCACAATCCAATAGAAAAACCGTAGAAAGGGTCAAAATTGATACTCTAAGAAACAAATACCACACCGTCTGAATATTTCCACCACAATCCAATAGAAAAATCGTAGAAAGGGTCAAAATTGATACCCTAAGAAACAAATACCACCTCTGCTGAACATTTGCACCACAATCCAATAGAAAAATCGTAGAAAAGGTCAAAATTGATACACTAGCAAACAAATACCATCCCGTCTGAACATTTCCACCACAATCCAATAGAAAAATCGTAGAAAGGGTCAAAATTGATACGTTAGCAAACAAATACCACCCCGTCTGAAATTTTGCACCACAATCCAATAGAAAAATCGTAGAAAAGGGCAAAATTGATACGCTAGCAAACAAATACCACCCCGTCTGAACATTTCCACCACAATCCAATAGAAAAATCGTAGAAAGGGTCAACATTGATACCCTAAGAAACAAAATACCACCTCGTCTGAACATTTGCACCACAATCCAATAGAAAAACCGTAGAAAGGGTCAAAATTGATACCTTAGCAAACAAATATCACCCCGTCTGAACATTTCCACCACAATCCAATAGAAAAATCGGAGAAAGGGTCAAAATTGATACCCTAAGAAACAAATACTACCTCTGCTGAACATTTGCACCACAATCCAATAGAAAAATCGTAGAAAAGGGCAAAATTGATACGATAGCAAACAAATACCACACCGTCTGAACATTTCCACCACAATCCAATAGAAAAATCGTAGAAAGGGTCAAAATTGATACCCTAAGAAACAAATACCACCCCGTCTGAACATTTCCACCACAATCCAATAGAAAAATCGTAGAAAAGGTCAAAATTGATACCCTAACAAACAAATACCATCCCGTCTGAACATTTCCACCACAATCCAATAGAAAAATAGTAGAAAGGGTTAAAATTGATACCCTAACAAACAAATACCCCACCGTCCGAACATTTCCACCACAATAAAATAGAAAAATCGTAGAAAAGGGCAAAATTGATACACTAACAAACAAATATCATCCCGTCTGAAATTTTGCACCACAATCCAATAGAAAAATCGTAGAAAAGGGCAAAATTGATACGCTAGCAAACAAATACCACCCCGTCTGAACATTTCCACCACAATCCAATAGAAAAATCGTAGAAAAGGTCAAAATTGATACACTAGCAAACAAATACCATCCCGTCTGAACATTTCCACCACAATCCAATAGAAAAATCGTAGAAAGGGTCAAAATTGATACCCTAACAAACAAATACCACACCGTCCGAGCATTTCCACCACAATCCAATAGAAAAATCGTAGAAAAGAGCAAAATTGATACCCTAACAAACAAACCACCCCGTCAGAACATTTCCACCACAATAAAATAGAAAAATCGTAGAAAAGGGCAAAATTGATACCCTAACAAACAAATACCACACCATCCGAACATTTCCACCACAATAAAATAGAAAAATCGTAGAAAAGGGCAAAATTGATACCCTAACAAACAAATACCACACCGTCCGAACATTTCCACCACAATCTAACAGAAAAACCGTAGAAAGGGTCAAAATTGATACCTTAGCAAACAAATACCATCCCGTCTGAACATTTCCACCACAATCCAATAGAAAAATCGTAGAAAGGGTCAAAATTGATACCCTAAGAAACAAATACCACCCCGTCTGAATATTTCCACCACAATCCAATAGAAAAATCGTAGAAAGGGTCAAAATTGATACCCTAAGAAACAAATACCACCTCTGCTGAACATTTGCACCACAATCCAATAGAAAAATCGTAGAAAGGGTCAAAATTGATACCCTAAGAAACAAATACCACCTCTGCTGAACATTTGCACCACAATCCAATAGAAAAATCGTAGAAAAGGTCAAAATTGATACACTAGCAAACAAATACCATCCCGTCTGAACATTTCCACCACAATACAATAGAAAAATCGTAGAAAGGGTTAACATTGATACCCTAAGAAACAAATACCACACCGTCTGAACATTTCCACCACAATAAAATAGAAAAATCGTAGAAAAGGGCAAAATTGATACACTAACAAACAAATATCACCCCGTCTGAAATTTTGCACCACAATCCAATAGAAAAATCGTAGAAAAGGGCAAAATTGATACGCTAGCAAACAAATACCACCCCGTCTGAACATTTCCACCACAATCCAATAGAAAAATCGTAGAAAGGGTCAAAATTGATACGATAGCAAACAAATACCACCCCGTCTGAACATTTCCACCATAATCCAATAGAAAAATCGTAGAAAAGGTCAAAATTGATACCCTAACAAACAAATACCATCCCGTCTGAACATTTCCACCACAATCCAATAGAAAAATAGTAGAAAGGGTCAAAATTGATACCCTAACAAACAAATACCACACCGTCCGAACATTTCCACCACAATAAAATAGAAAAATCGTAGAAAAGGGCAAAATTGATACACTAACAAACAAATATCACCCCGTCTGAAATTTTGCACCACAATCCAATAGAAAAATCGTAGAAAAGGGCAAAATTGATACGCTAGCAAACAAATACCACCCCGTCTGAACATTTCCACCACAATCCAATAGAAAAATCGTAGAAAAGGGCAAAATTGATACGCTAGCAAACAAATACCACCCCGTCTGAACATTTCCACCACAATCCAATAGAAAAATCGTAGAAAAGGGCAAAATTGATACACTAACAAACAAATACCACACCGTCCGAACATTTCCACCACAATAAAATAGAAAAATCGTAGAAAGGGTCAAAATTGATACCCTAAGAAACAAATACCAGCCCGTCTGAAATTTTGCACCACAATCCAATAGAAAAATCGTAGAAAAGGGCAAAATTGATACGCTAGCAAACAAATACCACCCCGTCTGAACATTTCCACCACAATCCAATAGAAAAATCATAGAAAGGGTCAAAATTGATACCCTAAGAAACAAATACCACCCCGTCTGAACATTTCCACCACAATCCAATAGAAAAACCGTAGAAAGGGTCAAAATTTATACCTTAGCAAACAAATACCACCCCGTCTGAACATTTCCACCACAATCCAATAGAAAAACCGTAGAAAGGGTCAAAATTGATACTCTAAGAAACAAATACCACACCGTCTGAATATTTCCACCACAATCCAATAGAAAAATCGTAGAAAGGGTCAAAATTGATACCCTAAGAAACAAATCCCACCTCTGCTGAACATTTGCACCACAATTCAATAGAAAAATCGTAGAAAAGGTCAAAATTGATACACTAGCAAACAAATACCATCCCGTCTGAACATTTCCACCACAATCCAATAAAAAAATCGTAGAAAGGGTCAAAATTGATACCCTAAGAAACAAATACCACACCGTCCGAACATTTCCACCACAATAAAATAGAAAAATCGTAGAAAAGGTCAAAATTGATACGCTAGCAAAAAATACCACCCCGTCTGAACATTTCCACCACAATCCAATAGAAAAATCGTAGAAAGGGTCAAAATTGATACCCTAAGAAACAAATACCACCTCTGCTGAACATTTGCACCACAATCCAATAGAAAAATCGTAGAAAGGGTCAAAATTGATACCCTAAGAAACAAATACCACCTCTGCTGAACATTTGCACCACAATCCAATAGAAAAATCGTAGAAAAGGTCAAAATTGATACACTAGCAAACAAATACCATCCCGTCTGAACATTTCCACCACAATCCAATAGAAAAATCGTAGAAAGGGTCAAAATTGATACCCTAAGAAACAAATACCACACCGTCTGAACATTTCCACCACAATAAAATAGAAAAATCGTAGAAAAGGGCAAAATTGATACTCTAGCAAACAAATACCACCCCGTCTGAAATTTTGCACCACAATCCAATAGAAAAATCGTAGAAAAGAGCAAAATTGATACGCTAGCAAACAAATACCACCCCGTCTGAACATTTCCACCACAATCCAATAGAAAAATCGTAGAAAGGGTCAAAATTGATACGCTAGCAAACAAATACCATCCCGTCTGAACATTTCCACCACAATCCAATAGAAAAATCGTAGAAAGGGTCAAAATTGATACCCTAAGAAACAAATACCATCCCGTCTGAATATTTCCACCACAATCCAATAGAAAAATCGTAGAAAGGGTCAAAATTGATACCCTAAGAAACAAATACCACCTCTGCTGAACATTTGCACCACAATCCAATAGAAAAATCGTAGAAAAGGTCAAAATTGATACACTAGCAAACAAATACCATCCCGTCTGAACATTTCCACTACAATCCAATAGAAAAATCGTAGAAAGGGTCAAAATTGATACGTTAGCAAACAAATACCACCCCGTCTGAAATTTTGCACCACAATCCAATAGAAAAATCGTAGAAAAGGGCAAAATTGATACGCTAGCAAACAAATACCACCCCGTCTGAACATTTCCACCACAATCCAATAGAAAAATCGTAGAAAGGGTCAACATTGATACCCTAAGAAACAAAATACCACCTCGTCTGAACATTTGCACCACAATCCAATAGAAAAACCGTAGAAAGGGTCAAAATTGATACCTTAGCAAACAAATATCACCCCGTCTGAACATTTCCACCACAATCCAATAGAAAAATCGGAGAAAGGGTCAAAATTGATACCCTAAGAAACAAATACTACCTCTGCTGAACATTTGCACCACAATCCAATAGAAAAATCGTAGAAAAGGGCAAAATTGATACGATAGCAAACAAATACCACACCGTCTGAACATTTCCACCACAATCCAATAGAAAAATCGTAGAAAGGGTCAAAATTGATACCCTAAGAAACAAATACCACCCCGTCTGAACATTTCCACCACAATCCAATAGAAAAATCTTAGAAAAGGTCAAAATTGATACCCTAACAAACAAATACCATCCCGTCTGAACATTTCCACCACAATCCAATAGAAAAATAGTAGAAAGGGTTAAAATTGATACCCTAACAAACAAATACCACACCGTCCGAACATTTCCACCACAATAAAATAGAAAAATCGTAGAAAAGGGCAAAATTGATACACTAACAAACAAATATCATCCCGTCTGAAATTTTGCACCACAATCCAATAGAAAAATCGTAGAAAAGGGCAAAATTGATACGCTAGCAAACAAATACCACCCCGTCTGAACATTTCCACCACAATCCAATAGAAAAATCGTAGAAAAGGTCAAAATTGATACACTAGCAAACAAATACCATCCCGTCTGAACATTTCCACCACAATCCAATAGAAAAATCGTAGAAAGGGTCAAAATTGATACCCTAACAAACAAATACCACACCGTCCGAACATTTCCACCACAATCAAATAGAAAAATCTTAGAAAAGAGCAAAATTGATACCCTAACAAACAAACCACCCCGTCAGAACATTTCCACCACAATAAAATAGAAAAATCGTAGAAAAGGGCAAAATTGATACCCTAACAAACAAATACCACACCATCCGAACATTTCCACCAAAATAAAATAGAAAAATCGTAGAAAAGGGCAAAATTGATACCCTAACAAACAAATACCACACCGTCCGAACATTTCCACCACAATAAAATAGAAAAATCGTAGAAAGGGTCAAAATTGATACACTAACAAACAAATACCACCCCGTCTGAACATTTGCACCACAATCTAACAGAAAAACCGTAGAAAGGGTCAAAATTGATACCTTAGCAAACAAATACCATCCCGTCTGAACATTTCCACCACAATCCAATAGAAAAATCGTAGAAAGGGTCAAAATTGATACCCTAAGAAACAAATACCACCCCGTCTGAATATTTCCACCACAATCCAATAGAAAAATCGTAGAAAGGGTCAAAATTGATACCCTAAGAAACAAATACCACCTCTGCTGAACATTTGCACCACAATCCAATAGAAAAATCGTAGAAAGGGTCAAAATTGATACCCTAAGAAACAAATACCACCTCTGCTGAACATTTGCACCACAATCCAATAGAAAAATCGTAGAAAAGGTCAAAATTGATACACTAGCAAACAAATACCATCCCGTCTGAACATTTCCACTACAATACAATAGAAAAATCGTAGAAAGGGTTAAAATTGATACCCTAAGAAACAAATACCACACCGTCTGAACATTTCCACCACAATAAAATAGAAAAATCGTAGAAAAGGTCAAAATTGATACACTAGCAAACAAATACCACCCCGTCTGAAATTTTGCACCACAATCCAATAGAAAAATCGTAGAAAAGGGCAAAATTGATACGCTAGCAAACAAATACCACCCCGTCTGAACATTTCCACCACAATCCAATAGAAAAATCGTAGAAAGGGTCAAAATTGATACGATAGCAAACAAATACCACCCCGTCTGAACATTTCCACCATAATCCAATAGAAAAATCGTAGAAAAGGTCAAAATTGATACCCTAACAAACAAATACCATCCCGTCTGAACATTTCCACCACAATCCAATAGAAAAATAGTAGAAAGGGTCAAAATTGATACCCTAACAAACAAATACCACACCGTCCGAACATTTCCACCACAATAAAATAGAAAAATCGTAGAAAAGGGCAAAATTGATACACTAACAAACAAATATCACCCCGTCTGAAATTTTGCACCACAATCCAATAGAAAAATCGTAGAAAAGGGCAAAATTGATACGCTAGCAAACAAATACCACCCCGTCTGAACATTTCCACCACAATCCAATAGAAAAATCGTAGAAAAGGGCAAAATTGATACACTAACAAACAAATACCACACCGTCCGAACATTTCCACCACAATAAAATAGAAAAATCGTAGAAAGGGTCAAAATTGATACCCTAAGAAACAAATACCAGCCCGTCTGAAATTTTGCACCACAATCCAATAGAAAAATCGTAGAAAAGGGCAAAATTGATACGCTAGCAAACAAATACCACCCCGTCTGAACATTTCCACCACAATCCAATAGAAAAATCATAGAAAGGGTCAAAATTGATACCCTAAGAAACAAATACCACCCCGTCTGAACATTTCCACCACAATCCAATAGAAAAACCGTAGAAAGGGTCAAAATTTATACCTTAGCAAACAAATACCACTCCGTCTGAACATTTCCACCACAATCCAATAGAAAAACCGTAGAAAGGGTCAAAATTGATACCCTAAGAAACAAATACCACCTCTGCTGAACATTTGCACCACAATCCAATAGAAAAATCGTAGAAAGGGTCAAAATTGATACCCTAAGAAACAAATACCACCTCTGCTGAACATTTGCACCACAATCCAATAGAAAAATCGTAGAAAAGGTCAAAATTGATACACTAGCAAACAAATACCATCCCGTCTGAACATTTCCACCACAATACAATAGAAAAATCGTAGAAAGGGTTAAAATTGATACCCTAAGAAACAAATACCACACCGTCTGAACATTTCCACCACAATAAAATAGAAAAATCGTAGAAAAGGTCAAAATTGATACACTAGCAAACAAATACCACCCCGTCTGAAATTTTGCACCACAATCCAATAGAAAAATCGTAGAAAAGGGCAAAATTGATACGCTAGCAAACAAATACCACCCCGTCTGAACATTTCCACCACAATCCAATAGAAAAATCGTAGAAAGGGTCAAAATTGATACGATAGCAAACAAATACCACCCCGTCTGAACATTTCCACCATAATCCAATAGAAAAATCGTAGAAAAGGTCAAAATTGATACCCTAACAAACAAATACCATCCCGTCTGAACATTTCCACCACAATCCAATAGAAAAATAGTAGAAAGGGTCAAAATTGATACCCTAACAAACAAATACCACACCGTCCGAACATTTCCACCACAATAAAATAGAAAAATCGTAGAAAAGGGCAAAATTGATACACTAACAAACAAATATCACCCCGTCTGAAATTTTGCACCACAATCCAATAGAAAAATCGTAGAAAAGGGCAAAATTGATACGCTAGCAAACAAATACCACCCCGTCTGAACATTTCCACCACAATCCAATAGAAAAATCGTAGAAAAGGGCAAAATTGATACACTAACAAACAAATACCACACCGTCCGAACATTTCCACCACAATAAAATAGAAAAATCGTAGAAAGGGTCAAAATTGATACCCTAAGAAACAAATACCAGCCCGTCTGAAATTTTGCACCACAATCCAATAGAAAAATCGTAGAAAAGGGCAAAATTGATACGCTAGCAAACAAATACCACCCCGTCTGAACATTTCCACCACAATCCAATAGAAAAATCATAGAAAGGGTCAAAATTGATACCCTAAGAAACAAATACCACCCCGTCTGAACATTTCCACCACAATCCAATAGAAAAACCGTAGAAAGGGTCAAAATTTATACCTTAGCAAACAAATACCACTCCGTCTGAACATTTCCACCACAATCCAATAGAAAAACCGTAGAAAGGGTCAAAATTGATACTCTAAGAAACAAATACCACACCGTCTGAATATTTCCACCACAATCCAATAGAAAAATCGTAGAAAGGGTCAAAATTGATACCCTAAGAAACAAATCCCACCTCTGCTGAACATTTGCACCACAATTCAATAGAAAAATCGTAGAAAAGGTCAAAATTGATACACTAGCAAACAAATACCATCCCGTCTGAACATTTCCACCACAATCCAATAAAAAAATCGTAGAAAGGGTCAAAATTGATACCCTAAGAAACAAATACCACACCGTCCGAACATTTCCACCACAATAAAATAGAAAAATCGTAGAAAAGGTCAAAATTGATACGCTAGCAAAAAATACCACCCCGTCTGAACATTTCCACCACAATCCAATAGAAAAATCGTAGAAAGGGTCAAAATTGATACCCTAAGAAACAAATACCACCTCTGCTGAACATTTGCACCACAATCCAATAGAAAAATCGTAGAAAGGGTCAAAATTGATACCCTAAGAAACAAATACCACCTCTGCTGAACATTTGCACCACAATCCAATAGAAAAATCGTAGAAAAGGTCAAAATTGATACACTAGCAAACAAATACCATCCCGTCTGAACATTTCCACCACAATCCAATAGAAAAATCGTAGAAAGGGTCAAAATTGATACCCTAAGAAACAAATACCACACCGTCTGAACATTTCCACCACAATAAAATAGAAAAATCGTAGAAAAGGGCAAAATTGATACGCTAGCAAACAAATACCACCCCGTCTGAAATTTTGCACCACAATCCAATAGAAAAATCGTAGAAAAGGGCAAAATTGATACGCTAGCAAACAAATACCACCCCGTCTGAACATTTCCACCACAATCCAATAGAAAAATCGTAGAAAGGGTCAAAATTGATACGATAGCAAACAAATACCACCCCGTCTGAACATTTCCACCATAATCCAATAGAAAAATCGTAGAAAAGGTCAAAATTGATACCCTAACAAACAAATACTATCCCGTCTGAACATTTCCACCACAATCCAATAGAAAAATAGTAGAAAGGGTCAAAATTGATACGCTAGCAAACAAATACCACCCCGTCTGAACATTTCCACCACAATCCAATAGAAAAATCGTAGAAAAGGGCAAAATTGATACACTAACAAACAAATACCACACCGTCCGAACATTTCCACCACAATAAAATAGAAAAATCGTAGAAAGGGTCAAAATTGATACCCTAAGAAACAAATACCAGCCCGTCTGAAATTTTGCACCACAATCCAATAGAAAAATCGTAGAAAAGGGCAAAATTGATACGCTAGCAAACAAATACCACCCCGTCTGAACATTTCCACCACAATCCAATAGAAAAATCATAGAAAGGGTCAAAATTGATACCCTAAGAAACAAATACCACCCCGTCTGAACATTTCCACCACAATCCAATAGAAAAACCGTAGAAAGGGTCAAAATTGATACCTTAGCAAACAAATACCACCCCGTCTGAACATTTCCACCACAATCCAATAGAAAAACCGTAGAAAGGGTCAAAATTGATACCCTAAGAAACAAATACCACCCCGTCTGAATATTTCCACCACAATCCAATAGAAAAATCGTAGAAAGGGTCAAAGTTGATACCCTAAGAAACATATACCACCTCTGCTGAACATTTGCACCACAATCCAATAGAAAAATCGTAGAAAGGGTCAAAATTGTTACCCTAAGAAACAAATACCACCTCTGCTGAACATTTGCACCACAATCCAATAGAAAAATCGTAGAAAAGGTAAAAATTGATACACTAGCAAACAAATACCATCCCGTCTGAACATTTCCACCACAATACAATAGAAAAATCGTAGAAAGGGTTAAAATTGATACACTAAGAAACAAATACCACCCCGTCTGAACATTTGCACTACAATCTAACAGAAAAACCGTAGAAAGGGTCAAAATTGATACCTTAGCAAACAAATACCATCCCGTCTGAACATTTCCACCACAATCCAATAGAAAAATCGTAGAAAGGGTCAAAATTGATACCCTAAGAAACAAATACCACCCCGTCTGAATATTTCCACCACAATCCAATAGAAAAATCGTAGAAAGGGTCAAAATTGATACCCTAAGAAACAAATACCACCTCTGCTGAACATTTGCACCACAATCCAATAGAAAAATCGTAGAAAGGGTCAAAATTGATACCCTAAGAAACAAATACCACCTCTGCTGAACATTTGCACCACAATCCAATAGAAAAATCGTAGAAAAGGTCAAAATTGATACACTAGCAAACAAATACCATCCCGTCTGAACATTTCCACCACAATACAATAGAAAAATCGTAGAAAGGGTTAAAATTGATACCCTAAGAAACAAATACCACACCGTCTGAACATTTCCACCACAATAAAATAGAAAAATCGTAGAAAAGGTCAAAATTGATACACTAGCAAACAAATACCACCCCGTCTGAAATTTTGCACCACAATCCAATAGAAAAATCGTAGAAAAGGGCAAAATTGATACGCTAGCAAACAAATACCACCCCGTCTGAACATTTCCACCACAATCCAATAGAAAAATCGTAGAAAGGGTCAAAATTGATACGATAGCAAACAAATACCACCCCGTCTGAACATTTCCACCATAATCCAATAGAAAAATCGTAGAAAAGGTCAAAATTGATACCCTAACAAACAAATACCATCCCGTCTGAACATTTCCACCACAATCCAATAGAAAAATAGTAGAAAGGGTCAAAATTGATACCCTAACAAACAAATACCACACCGTCCGAACATTTCCACCACAATAAAATAGAAAAATCGTAGAAAAGGGCAAAATTGATACACTAACAAACAAATATCACCCCGTCTGAAATTTTGCACCACAATCCAATAGAAAAATCGTAGAAAAGGGCAAAATTGATACGCTAGCAAACAAATACCACCCCGTCTGAACATTTCCACCACAATCCAATAGAAAAATCGTAGAAAAGGGCAAAATTGATACACTAACAAACAAATACCACACCGTCCGAACATTTCCACCACAATAAAATAGAAAAATCGTAGAAAGGGTCAAAATTGATACCCTAAGAAACAAATACCAACCCGTCTGAAATTTTGCACCACAATCCAATAGAAAAATCGTAGAAAAGGGCAAAATTGATACGCTAGCAAACAAATACCACCCCGTCTGAACATTTCCACCACAATCCAATAGAAAAATCATAGAAAGGGTCAAAATTGATACCCTAAGAAACAAATACCACCCCGTCTGAACATTTCCACCACAATCCAATAGAAAAACCGTAGAAAGGGTCAAAATTGATACCTTAGCAAACAAATACCACCCCGTCTGAACATTTCCACCACAATCCAATAGAAAAATCGTAGAAAGGGTCAAAATTGATACCCTAAGAAACAAATACCACCCCGTCTGAACATTTCCACCACAATCCAATAGAAAAACCGTAGAAAGGGTCAAAATTTATACCTTAGCAAACAAATACCACCCCGTCTGAACATTTCCACCACAATCCAATAGAAAAACCGTAGAAAGGGTCAAAATTGATACTCTAAGAAACAAATACCACACCGTCTGAATATTTCCACCACAATCCAATAGAAAAATCGTAGAAAGGGTCAAAATTGATACCCTAAGAAACAAATCCCACCTCTGCTGAACATTTGCACCACAATTCAATAGAAAAATCGTAGAAAAGGTCAAAATTGATACACTAGCAAACAAATACCATCCCGTCTGAACATTTCCACCACAATCCAATAAAAAAATCGTAGAAAGGGTCAAAATTGATACCCTAAGAAACAAATACCACACCGTCCGAACATTTCCACCACAATAAAATAGAAAAATCGTAGAAAAGGTCAAAATTGATACGCTAGCAAAAAATACCACCCCGTCTGAACATTTCCACCACAATCCAATAGAAAAATCGTAGAAAGGGTCAAAATTGATACCCTAAGAAACAAATACCACCTCTGCTGAACATTTGCACCACAATCCAATAGAAAAATCGTAGAAAGGGTCAAAATTGATACCCTAAGAAACAAATACCACCTCTGCTGAACATTTGCACCACAATCCAATAGAAAAATCGTAGAAAAGGTCAAAATTGATACACTAGCAAACAAATACCATCCCGTCTGAACATTTCCACCACAATCCAATAGAAAAATCGTAGAAAGGGTCAAAATTGATACGATAGCAAACAAATACCACCCCGTCTGAACATTTCCACCATAATCCAATAGAAAAATCGTAGAAAAGGTCAAAATTGATACCCTAACAAACAAATACTATCCCGTCTGAACATTTCCACCACAATCCAATAGAAAAATAGTAGAAAGGGTCAAAATTGATACGCTAGCAAACAAATACCACCCCGTCTGAACATTTCCACCACAATCCAATAGAAAAATCGTAGAAAAGGGCAAAATTGATACACTAACAAACAAATACCACACCGTCCGAACATTTCCACCACAATAAAATAGAAAAATCGTAGAAAGGGTCAAAATTGATACCCTAAGAAACAAATACCAGCCCGTCTGAAATTTTGCACCACAATCCAATAGAAAAATCGTAGAAAAGGGCAAAATTGATACGCTAGCAAACAAATACCACCCCGTCTGAACATTTCCACCACAATCCAATAGAAAAATCATAGAAAGGGTCAAAATTGATACCCTAAGAAACAAATACCACCCCGTCTGAACATTTCCACCACAATCCAATAGAAAAACCGTAGAAAGGGTCAAAATTGATACCTTAGCAAACAAATACCACCCCGTCTGAACATTTCCACCACAATCCAATAGAAAAACCGTAGAAAGGGTCAAAATTGATACCCTAAGAAACAAATACCACCCCGTCTGAATATTTCCACCACAATCCAATAGAAAAATCGTAGAAAGGGTCAAAGTTGATACCCTAAGAAACATATACCACCTCTGCTGAACATTTGCACCACAATCCAATAGAAAAATCGTAGAAAGGGTCAAAATTGTTACCCTAAGAAACAAATACCACCTCTGCTGAACATTTGCACCACAATCCAATAGAAAAATCGTAGAAAAGGTAAAAATTGATACACTAGCAAACAAATACCATCCCGTCTGAACATTTCCACCACAATACAATAGAAAAATCGTAGAAAGGGTTAAAATTGATACACTAAGAAACAAATACCACCCCGTCTGAACATTTGCACTACAATCTAACAGAAAAACCGTAGAAAGGGTCAAAATTGATACCTTAGCAAACAAATACCATCCCGTCTGAACATTTCCACCACAATCCAATAGAAAAATCGTAGAAAGGGTCAAAATTGATACCCTAAGAAACAAATACCACCCCGTCTGAATATTTCCACCACAATCCAATAGAAAAATCGTAGAAAGGGTCAAAATTGATACCCTAAGAAACAAATACCACCTCTGCTGAACATTTGCACCACAATCCAATAGAAAAATCGTAGAAAGGGTCAAAATTGATACCCTAAGAAACAAAATACCACCTCTGCTGAACATTTGCACCACAATCCAATAGAAAAATCGTAGAAAAGGTCAAAATTGATACACTAGCAAACAAATACCATCCCGTCTGAACATTTCCACCACAATACAATAGAAAAATCGTAGAAAGGGTTAAAATTGATACCCTAAGAAAACAAATACCACACCGTCTGAACATTTCCACCACAATAAAATAGAAAAATCGTAGAAAAGGTCAAAATTGATACACTAGCAAACAAATACCACCCCGTCTGAAATTTTGCACCACAATCCAATAGAAAAATCGTAGAAAAGGGCAAAATTGATACGCTAGCAAACAAATACCACCCCGTCTGAACATTTCCACCACAATCCAATAGAAAAATCGTAGAAAGGGTCAAAATTGATACGATAGCAAACAAATACCACCCCGTCTGAACATTTCCACCATAATCCAATAGAAAAATCGTAGAAAAGGTCAAAATTGATACCCTAACAAACAAATACCATCCCGTCTGAACATTTCCACCACAATCCAATAGAAAAATAGTAGAAAGGGTCAAAATTGATACCCTAACAAACAAATACCACACCGTCCGAACATTTCCACCACAATAAAATAGAAAAATCGTAGAAAAGGGCAAAATTGATACACTAACAAACAAATATCACCCCGTCTGAAATTTTGCACCACAATCCAATAGAAAAATCGTAGAAAAGGGCAAAATTGATACGCTAGCAAACAAATACCACCCCGTCTGAACATTTCCACCACAATCCAATAGAAAAATCGTAGAAAAGGGCAAAATTGATACACTAACAAACAAATACCACACCGTCCGAACATTTCCACCACAATAAAATAGAAAAATCGTAGAAAGGGTCAAAATTGATACCCTAAGAAACAAATACCAACCCGTCTGAAATTTTGCACCACAATCCAATAGAAAAATCGTAGAAAAGGGCAAAATTGATACGCTAGCAAACAAATACCACCCCGTCTGAACATTTCCACCACAATCCAATAGAAAAATCATAGAAAGGGTCAAAATTGATACCCTAAGAAACAAATACCACCCCGTCTGAACATTTCCACCACAATCCAATAGAAAAACCGTAGAAAGGGTCAAAATTGATACCTTAGCAAACAAATACCACCCCGTCTGAACATTTCCACCACAATCCAATAGAAAAATCGTAGAAAGGGTCAAAATTGATACCCTAAGAAACAAATACCACCCCGTCTGAACATTTCCACCACAATCCAATAGAAAAACCGTAGAAAGGGTCAAAATTTATACCTTAGCAAACAAATACCACCCCGTCTGAACATTTCCACCACAATCCAATAGAAAAACCGTAGAAAGGGTCAAAATTGATACTCTAAGAAACAAATACCACACCGTCTGAATATTTCCACCACAATCCAATAGAAAAATCGTAGAAAGGGTCAAAATTGATACCCTAAGAAACAAATCCCACCTCTGCTGAACATTTGCACCACAATTCAATAGAAAAATCGTAGAAAAGGTCAAAATTGATACACTAGCAAACAAATACCATCCCGTCTGAACATTTCCACCACAATCCAATAAAAAAATCGTAGAAAGGGTCAAAATTGATACCCTAAGAAACAAATACCACACCGTCCGAACATTTCCACCACAATAAAATAGAAAAATCGTAGAAAAGGTCAAAATTGATACGCTAGCAAAAAATACCACCCCGTCTGAACATTTCCACCACAATCCAATAGAAAAATCGTAGAAAGGGTCAAAATTGATACCCTAAGAAACAAATACCACCTCTGCTGAACATTTGCACCACAATCCAATAGAAAAATCGTAGAAAGGGTCAAAATTGATACCCTAAGAAACAAATACCACCTCTGCTGAACATTTGCACCACAATCCAATAGAAAAATCGTAGAAAAGGTCAAAATTGATACACTAGCAAACAAATACCATCCCGTCTGAACATTTCCACCACAATCCAATAGAAAAATCGTAGAAAGGGTCAAAATTGATACCCTAAGAAACAAATACCACACCGTCTGAACATTTCCACCACAATAAAATAGAAAAATCGTAGAAAAGGGCAAAATTGATACGCTAGCAAACAAATACCACCCCGTCTGAAATTTTGCACCACAATCCAATAGAAAAATCGTAGAAAAGGGCAAAATTGATACGTAAGCAAACAAATACCATCCCGTCTGAACATTTCCACCACAATCCAATAGAAAAATCGTAGAAAGGGTCAAAATTGATACGCTAGCAAACAAATACCATCCCGTCTGAACATTTCCACCACAATCCAATAGAAAAATCGTAGAAAGGGTCAAAATTGATACCCTAAGAAACAAATACCACCCCGTCTGAATATTTCCACCACAATCCAATAGAAAAATCGTAGAAAGGGTCAAAATTGATACCCTAAGAAACAAATACCACCTCTGCTGAACATTTGCACCACAATCCAATAGAAAAATCGTAGAAAAGGTCAAAATTGATACACTAGCAAACAAATACCATCCCGTCTGAACATTTCCACTACAATCCAATAGAAAAATCGTAGAAAGGGTCAAAATTGATACGTTAGCAAACAAATACCACCCCGTCTGAAATTTTGCACCACAATCCAATAGAAAAATCGTAGAAAAGGGCAAAATTGATACGCTAGCAAACAAATACCACCCCGTCTGAACATTTCCACCACAATCCAATAGAAAAATCGTAGAAAGGGTCAACATTGATACCCTAAGAAACAAAATACCACCTCGTCTGAACATTTGCACCACAATCCAATAGAAAAACCGTAGAAAGGGTCAAAATTGATACCTTAGCAAACAAATATCACCCCGTCTGAACATTTCCACCACAATCCAATAGAAAAATCGGAGAAAGGGTCAAAATTGATACCCTAAGAAACAAATACTACCTCTGCTGAACATTTGCACCACAATCCAATAGAAAAATCGTAGAAAAGGGCAAAATTGATACGATAGCAAACAAATACCACACCGTCTGAACATTTCCACCACAATCCAATAGAAAAATCGTAGAAAGGGTCAAAATTGATACCCTAAGAAACAAATACCACCCCGTCTGAACATTTCCACCACAATCCAATAGAAAAATCTTAGAAAAGGTCAAAATTGATACCCTAACAAACAAATACCATCCCGTCTGAACATTTCCACCACAATCCAATAGAAAAATAGTAGAAAGGGTTAAAATTGATACCCTAACAAACAAATACCACACCGTCCGAACATTTCCACCACAATAAAATAGAAAAATCGTAGAAAAGGGCAAAATTGATACACTAACAAACAAATATCACCCCGTCTGAAATTTTGCACCACAATCCAATAGAAAAATCGTAGAAAAGGGCAAAATTGATACGCTAGCAAACAAATACCACCCCGTCTGAACATTTCCACCACAATCCAATAGAAAAATCGTAGAAAAGGGCAAAATTGATACACTAACAAACAAATACCACACCGTCCGAACATTTCCACCACAATAAAATAGAAAAATCGTAGAAAGGGTCAAAATTGATACCCTAAGAAACAAATACCAACCCGTCTGAAATTTTGCACCACAATCCAATAGAAAAATCGTAGAAAAGGGCAAAATTGATACGCTAGCAAACAAATACCACCCCGTCTGAACATTTCCACCACAATCCAATAGAAAAATCATAGAAAGGGTCAAAATTGATACCCTAAGAAACAAATACCACCCCGTCTGAACATTTCCACCACAATCCAATAGAAAAACCGTAGAAAGGGTCAAAATTGATACCTTAGCAAACAAATACCACCCCGTCTGAACATTTCCACCACAATCCAATAGAAAAATCATAGAAAGGGTCAAAATTGATACCCTAAGAAACAAATACCACCCCGTCTGAACATTTCCACCACAATCCAATAGAAAAACCGTAGAAAGGGTCAAAATTTATACCTTAGCAAACAAATACCACCCCGTCTGAACATTTCCACCACAATCCAATAGAAAAACCGTAGAAAGGGTCAAAATTGATACTCTAAGAAACAAATACCACACCGTCTGAATATTTCCACCACAATCCAATAGAAAAATCGAAGAAAGGGTCAAAATTGATACCCTAAGAAACAAATCCCACCTCTGCTGAACATTTGCACCACAATTCAATAGAAAAATCGTAGAAAAGGTCAAAATTGATACACTAGCAAACAAATACCATCCCGTCTGAACATTTCCACCACAATCCAATAAAAAAATCGTAGAAAGGGTCAAAATTGATACCCTAAGAAACAAATACCACACCGTCCGAACATTTCCACCACAATAAAATAGAAAAATCGTAGAAAAGGTCAAAATTGATACGCTAGCAAAAAATACCACCCCGTCTGAACATTTCCACCACAATCCAATAGAAAAATCGTAGAAAGGGTCAAAATTGATACCCTAAGAAACAAATACCACCTCTGCTGAACATTTGCACCACAATCCAATAGAAAAATCGTAGAAAGGGTCAAAATTGATACCCTAAGAAACAAATACCACCTCTGCTGAACATTTGCACCACAATCCAATAGAAAAATCGTAGAAAAGGTCAAAATTGATACACTAGCAAACAAATACCATCCCGTCTGAACATTTCCACCACAATCCAATAGAAAAATCGTAGAAAGGGTCAAAATTGATACCCTAAGAAACAAATACCACACCGTCTGAACATTTCCACCACAATAAAATAGAAAAATCGTAGAAAAAGGCAAAATTGATACGCTAGCAAACAAATACCACCCCGTCTGAAATTTTGCACCACAATCCAATAGAAAAATCGTAGAAAAGGGCAAAATTGATACGCTAGCAAACAAATACCACCCCGTCTGAACATTTCCACCACAATCCAATAGAAAAATCGTAGAAAGGGTCAAAATTGATACGATAGCAAACAAATACCACCCCGTCTGAACATTTCCACCATAATCCAATAGAAAAATCGTAGAAAAGGTCAAAATTGATACCCTAACAAACAAATACCATCCCGTCTGAACATTTCCACCACAATCCAATAGAAAAATAGTAGAAAGGGTCAAAATTGATACGCTAGCAAACAAATACCACCCCGTCTGAACATTTCCACCACAATCCAATAGAAAAATCGTAGAAAAGGGCAAAATTGATACACTAACAAACAAATACCACACCGTCCGAACATTTCCACCACAATAAAATAGAAAAATCGTAGAAAGGGTCAAAATTGATACCCTAAGAAACAAATACCAGCCCGTCTGAAATTTTGCACCACAATCCAATAGAAAAATCGTAGAAAAGGGCAAAATTGATACCCTAAGAAACAAATACCACCCCGTCTGAACATTTCCACCACAATCCAATAGAAAAACCGTAGAAAGGGTCAAAATTGATACCTTAGCAAACAAATACCACCCCGTCTGAACATTTCCACCACAATCCAATAGAAAAACCGTAGAAAGGGTCAAAATTGATACCCTAAGAAAGAAATACCAAACCGTCTGAATATTTCCACCACAATCAAATAGAAAAATCGTAGAAAGGGTCAAAATTGATACCCTAAGAAACAAATCCCACTTCTGCTGAACATTTGCACCACAATCCAATAGAAAAATCGTAGAAAAGGTCAAAATTGATACACTAGCAAACAAATACCATCCCGTCTGAACATTTCCACCACAATCCAATAAAAAAATCGTAGAAAGGGTCAAAATTGATACCCTAAGAAACAAATACCACACCGTCCGAACATTTCCACCACAATCCAATAGAAAAATCGTAGAAAAGGTCAAAATTGATACGCTAGCAAAAAATACCACCCCGTCTGAACATTTCCACCACAATCCAATAGAAAAATCGTAGAAAGGGTCAAAATTGATACCCTAAGAAACAAATACCACCTCTGCTGAACATTTGCACCACAATCCAATAGAAAAATCGTAGAAAAGGTCAAAATTGATACACTAGCAAACAAATACCATCCCGTCTGAACATTTCCACCACAATCCAATAGAAAAATCGTAGAAAGGGTCAAAATTGATACCCTAAGAAAAAAATACCACACCGTCCGAACATTTTCACCACAATAAAATAGAAAAATCGTAGAAAAGGTCAAAATTGATACGCTAGCAAACAAATACCACCCCGTCTGAAATTTTGCACCACAATCCAATAGAAAAATCGTAGAAAAGGGCAAAATTGATACGATAGCAAACAAATACCACCCCGTCTGAACATTTCCACCACAATCCAATAGAAAAATCGTAGAAAGGGTCAAAATTGATACCCTAAGAAACAAAATACCACCCCGTCTGAACTTTTGCACCACAATCCAATAGAAAAACCGTAGAAAGGGTCAAAATTGATACCTTAGCAAACAAATACCACCCCGTCTGAACATTTCCACCACAATCCAATAGAAAAATCGTAGAAAGGGTCAAAATTGATACCCTAAGAAACAAATACCACACCGTCCGAACATTTCCACCACAATAAAATAGAAAAATCGTAGAAAAGGTCAAAATTGATACGCTAAGAAACAAATACCACCCCGTCTGAACATTTCCACCACAATCCAATAGAAAAATCGTAGAAAGGGTCAACATTGATACCCTAAGAAACAAAATACCACCCCGTCTGAACATTTGCACCACAATCCAATAGAAAAACAGTAGAAAGGGTCAAAATTGATACCTTAGCAAACAAATACCACCCGTCTGAACATTTCCACCACAATCCAATAGAAAAATCGTAGAAAGGGTCAAAATAGATACCCTAAGAAACAAATACCACCTCTGCTGAACATTTGCACCACAATCCAATAGAAAAATCGTAGAAAAGGGCAAAATTGATACGATAGCAAACAAATACCACCCCGTCTGAACATTTCCACCACAATCCAATAGAAAAATCGTAGAAAGGTCAAAATTGATACGATAGCAAACAAATACCACCCCGTCTGAACATTTCCACCACAATCCAATAGAAAAATCGTAGAAAAGGTCAAAATTGATACCCTAACAAACAAATACCATCCCGTCTGAACATTTCCACCACAATCCAATAGAAAAATAGTAGAAAAGAACAAAATTGATACCCTAACAAACAAATACCACACCGTCCGAACATTTCCACCACAATAAAATAGAAAAATCTTAGAAAAGGGCAAAATTGATACACTAACAAACAAATATCAACCCGTCTGAAATTTTGCACCACAATCCAATAGAAAAATCGTAGAAAAGGGCAAAATTGATACGCTAGCAAACAAATACCACCCCGTCTGAACATTTCCACCACAATCCAATAGAAAAATCGTAGAAAAGGGCAAAATTGATACACTAACAAACAAATACCACCCCGTCTGAACATTTCCACCACAATAAAATAGAAAAATCGTAGAAAGGGTCAAAATTGATACCCTAAGAAACAAATACCAGCCCGTCTGAAATTTTCCACCACAATCCAATAGAAAAATCGTAGAAAAGGGCAAAATTGATACACTAGCAAACAAATACCACCCCGTCTGAACATTTCCACCACAATCCAATAGAAAAATCATAGAAAGGGTCAAAATTGATACCCTAACAAACAAATACCACCCCGTCTGAACATTTCCACCACAATCCAATAGAAAAACCGTAGAAAGGGTCAAAATTGATACCTTAGCAAACAAATACCACCCCGTCTGAACATTTCCACCACAATCCAATAGAAAAACCGTAGAAAGGGTCAAAATTGATACCCTAAGAAACAAATACCACCCCGTCTGAATATTTCCACCACAATCCAATAGAAAAATCGTAGAAAGGGTCAAAATTGATACCCTAAGAAACAAATCCCACCTCTGCTGAACATTTGCACCACAATTCAACAGAAAAATAGTAGAAAAGGTCAAAATTGATACACTAGCAAACAAATACCATCCCGTCTGAACATTTCCACCACAATCCAATAAAAAAATTGTAGAAAGGGTCAAAATTGATACCCTAAGAAACAAATACCACACCGTCCGAACATTTCCACCAAAATCCAATAGAAAAATCGTAGAAAAGGTCAAAATTGATACGCTAGCAAAAAATACCACCCCGTCTGAACATTTCCACCACAATCCAATAGAAAAATCGTAGAAAGGGTCAAAATTGATACCCTAAGAAACAAATACCACCTCTGCTGAACATTTGCACCACAATCCAATAGAAAAATCGTAGAAAAGGTCAAAATTGATACACTAGCAAACAAATACCATCCCGTCTGAACATTTCCACCACAATCCAATAAAAAAATCGTAGAAAGGGTCAAAATTGATACCCTAAGAAACAAATACCACACCGTCCGAACATTTCCACCACAATAAAATAGAAAAATCGTAGAAAAAGTCAAAATTGATACGCTAGCAAAAAATACCACCCCGTCTGAACATTTCCACCACAATCCAATAGAAAAATCGTAGAAAGGGTCAAAATTGATACCCTAAGAAACAAATACCACCTCTGCTGAGCATTTGCACCACAATCCAAGAGAAAAATCGTAGAAAGGGTCAAAATTGATACCCTAAGAAACAAATACCACCTCTGCTGAACATTTGCACCACAATCCAATAGAAAAATCGTAGAAAAGGTCAAAATTGATACACTAGCAAACAAATACCATCCCGTCTGAACATTTCCACCACAATCCAATAGAAAAATCGTAGAAAGGGTCAAAATTGATACCCTAAGAAACAAATACCACACCGTCTGAACATTTCCACCACAATAAAATAGAAAAATCGTAGAAAAGGGCAAAATTGATACGCTAGCAAACAAATACCACCCCGTCTGAAATTTTGCACCACAATCCAATAGAAAAATCGTAGAAAAGGGCAAAATTGATACGATAGCAAACAAATACCACCCCGTCTGAACATTTCCACCACAATCCAATAGAAAAATCGTAGAAAGGGTCAAAATTGATACGATAGCAAACAAATACCACCCCGTCTGAACATTTCCACCATAATCCAATAGAAAAATCGTAGAAAAGGTCAAAATTGATACCCTAACAAACAAATACCATCCCGTCTGAACATTTCCACCACAATCCAATAGAAAAATAGTAGAAAGGGTCAAAATTGATACGCTAGCAAACAAATACCACCCCGTCTGAACATTTCCACCACAATCCAATAGAAAAATCGTAGAAAAGGGCAAAATTGATACACTAACAAACAAATACCACACCGTCCGAACATTTCCACCACAATAAAATAGAAAAATCGTAGAAAGGGTCAAAATTGATACCCTAAGAAACAAATACCAGCCCGTCTGAAATTTTGCACCACAATCCAATAGAAAAATCGCAGAAAAGGGCAAAATTGATACGCTAGCAAACAAATACCATCCCGTCTGAACATTTCCACCACAATCCAATAGAAAAATCATAGAAAGGGTCAAAATTGATACCCTAAGAAACAAATACCACCCCGTCTGAACATTTCCACCACAATCCAATAGAAAAACCGTAGAAAGGGTCAAAATTGATACCTTAGCAAACAAATACCACCCCGTCTGAACATTTCCACCACAATCCAATAGAAAAACCGTAGAAAGGGTCAAAATTGATACCCTAAGAAAGAAATACCAAACCGTCTGAATATTTCCACCACAATCAAATAGAAAAATCGTAGAAAGGGTCAAAATTGATACCCTAAGAAACAAATCCCACCTCTGCTGAACATTTGCACCACAATCCAATAGAAAAATCGTAGAAAAGGTCAAAATTGATACACTAGCAAACAAATACCATCCCGTCTGAACATTTCCACCACAATCCAATAAAAAAATCGTAGAAAGGGTCAAAATTGATACGCTAGCAAAAAATACCACCCGTCTGAACATTTCCACCACAATCCAATAGAAAAATCGTAGAAAAGGTCAAAATTGATACGATAGCAAACAAATACCACCCCGTCTGAACATTTCCACCACAATCCAATAGAAAAATCGTAGAAAAGGTCAAAATTGATACCCTAACAAACAAATACCATCCCGTCTGAACATTTCCACCACAATCCAATAGAAAAATAGTAGAAAAGAACAAAATTGATACCCTAACAAACAAATACCACACCGTCCGAACATTTCCACCACAATAAAATAGAAAAATCGTAGAAAAGGGCAAAATTGATACACTAACAAACAAATATCACCCCGTCTGAAATTTTGCACCACAATCCAATAGAAAAATCGTAGAAAAGGGCAAAATTGATACCCTAGCAAACAAATACCACCCCGTCTGAACATTTCCACCACAATCCAATAGAAAAATCGTAGAAAAGGGCAAAATTGATACACTAACAAACAAATACCACACCGTCTGAACATTTCCACCACAATAAAATAGAAAAATCGTAGAAAGGGTCAAAATTGATACCCTAAGAAACAAATACCACCCCGTCTGAACATTTCCACCACAATCCAATAGAAAAACCGTAGAAAGGGTCAAAATTGATACCTTAGCAAACAAATACCACACCGTCTGAACATTTCCACCACAATCCAATAGAAAAATCGTAGAAAGGGTCAAAATTGATACCCTAAGAAACAAATACCACCCCGTCTGAATATTTCCACCACAATCCAATAGAAAAATCGTAGAAAGGGTCAAAATTGATACCCTAAGAAACAAATCCCACCTCTGCTGAACATTTGCACCACAATTCAATAGAAAAATAGTAGAAAAGGTCAAAATTGATACACTAGCAAACAAATACCATCCCGTCTGAACATTTCCACCACAATCCAATAAAAAAATTGTAGAAAGGGTCAAAATTGATACCCTAAGAAACAAATACCACACCGTCCGAACATTTCCACCACAATCCAATAGAAAAATCGTAGAAAAGGTCAAAATTGATACGCTAGCAAAAAATACCACCCCGTCTGAACATTTCCACCACAATCCAATAGAAAAATCGTAGAAAGGGTCAAAATTGATACCCTAAGAAACAAATACCACCTCTGCTGAACATTTGCACCACAATCCAATAGAAAAATCGTAGAAAAGGTCAAAATTGATACACTAGCAAACAAATACCATCCCGTCTGAACATTTCCACCACAATCCAATAGAAAAATCGTAGAAAGGGTCAAAATTGATACGCTAAGAAACAAATACCACACCGTCCGAACATTTCCACCACAATAAAATAGAAAAATCGTAGAAAAGGTCAAAATTGATACGCTAGCAAACAAATACCACCCCGTCTGAAATTTTGCACCACAATCCAATAGAAAAATCGTAGAAAAGGGCAAAATTGATACGCTAGCAAACAAATACCACCCCGTCTGAACATTTCCACCACAATCCAATAAAAAAATCGTAGAAAGGGTCAAAATTGATACCCTAAGAAACAAAATACCACCCCGTCTGAACTTTTGCACCACAATCCAATAGAAAAACCGTAGAAAGGGTCAAAATTGATACCCTAACAAACAAATACCATCCCGTCTGAACATTTCCACCACAATCCAATAGAAAAATAGTAGAAAGGGTCAAAATTGATACGCTAGCAAACAAATACCACCCCGTCTGAACATTTCCACCACAATCCAATAGAAAAATCGTAGAAAAGGGCAAAATTGATACACTAACAAACAAATACCACACCGTCCGAACATTTCCACCACAATAAAATAGAAAAATCGTAGAAAGGGTCAAAATTGATACCCTAAGAAACAAATACCAGCCCGTCTGAAATTTTGCACCACAATCCAATAGAAAAATCGTAGAAAAGGGCAAAATTGATACGCTAGCAAACAAATACCATCCCGTCTGAACATTTCCACCACAATCCAATAGAAAAATCATAGAAAGGGTCAAAATTGATACCCTAAGAAACAAATACCACCCCGTCTGAACATTTCCACCACAATCCAATAGAAAAACCGTAGAAAGGGTCAAAATTGATACCTTAGCAAACAAATACCACCCCGTCTGAACATTTCCACCACAATCCAATAGAAAAACCGTAGAAAGGGTCAAAATTGATACCCTAAGAAAGAAATACCAAACCGTCTGAATATTTCCACCACAATCAAATAGAAAAATCGTAGAAAGGGTCAAAATTGATACCCTAAGAAACAAATCCCACCTCTGCTGAACATTTGCACCACAATCCAATAGAAAAATCGTAGAAAAGGTCAAAATTGATACACTAGCAAACAAATACCATCCCGTCTGAACATTTCCACCACAATCCAATAAAAAAATCGTAGAAAGGGTCAAAATTGATACCCTAAGAAACAAATACCACACCGTCCGAACATTTCCACCACAATCCAATAGAAAAATCGTAGAAAAGGTCAAAATTGATACGCTAGCAAAAAATACCACACGTCTGAACATTTCCACCACAATCCAATAGAAAAATCGTAGAAAAGGTCAAAATTGATACGATAGCAAACAAATACCACCCCGTCTGAACATTTCCACCACAATCCAATAGAAAAATCGTAGAAAAGGTCAAAATTGATACCCTAACAAACAAATACCATCCCGTCTGAACATTTCCACCACAATCCAATAGAAAAATAGTAGAAAAGAACAAAATTGATACCCTAACAAACAAATACCACACCGTCCGAACATTTCCACCACAATAAAATAGAAAAATCGTAGAAAAGGGCAAAATTGATACACTAACAAACAAATATCACCCCGTCTGAAATTTTGCACCACAATCCAATAGAAAAATCGTAGAAAAGGGCAAAATTGATACCCTAGCAAACAAATACCACCCCGTCTGAACATTTCCACCACAATCCAATAGAAAAATCGTAGAAAAGGGCAAAATTGATACACTAACAAACAAATACCACCCCGTCTGAACATTTCCACCACAATAAAATAGAAAAATCGTAGAAAGGGTCAAAATTGATACCCTAAGAAACAAATACCACCCCGTCTGAACATTTCCACCACAATCCAATAGAAAAACCGTAGAAAGGGTCAAAATTGATACCTTAGCAAACAAATACCACACCGTCTGAACATTTCCACCACAATCCAATAGAAAAACCGTAGAAAGGGTCAAAATTGATACCCTAAGAAACAAATACCACCCCGTCTGAATATTTCCACCACAATCCAATAGAAAAATCGTAGAAAGGGTCAAAATTGATACCCTAAGAAACAAATCCCACCTCTGCTGAACATTTGCACCACAATTCAATAGAAAAATAGTAGAAAAGGTCAAAATTGATACACTAGCAAACAAATACCATCCCGTCTGAACATTTCCACCACAATCCAATAAAAAAATTGTAGAAAGGGTCAAAATTGATACCCTAAGAAACAAATACCACACCGTCCGAACATTTCCACCACAATCCAATAGAAAAATCGTAGAAAAGGTCAAAATTGATACGCTAGCAAAAAATACCACCCCGTCTGAACATTTCCACCACAATCCAATAGAAAAATCGTAGAAAGGGTCAAAATTGATACCCTAAGAAACAAATACCACCTCTGCTGAACATTTGCACCACAATCCAATAGAAAAATCGTAGAAAAGGTCAAAATTGATACACTAGCAAACAAATACCATCCCGTCTGAACATTTCCACCACAATCCAATAGAAAAATCGTAGAAAGGGTCAAAATTGATACCCTAAGAAACAAATACCACACCGGCCGAACATTTCCACCACAATAAAATAGAAAAATCGTAGAAAAGGTCAAAATTGATACGCTAGCAAACAAATACCACCCCGTCTGAAATTTTGCACCACAATCCAATAGAAAAATCGTAGAAAAGGGCAAAATTGATACGCTAGCAAACAAATACCACCCCGTCTGAACATTTCCACCACAATCCAATAAAAAAATCGTAGAAAGGGTCAAAATTGATACCCTAAGAAACAAAATACCACCCCGTCTGAACTTTTGCACCACAATCCAATAGAAAAACCGTAGAAAGGGTCAAAATTGATACCTTAGCAAACAAATACCACCCCGTCTGAACATTTCCACCACAATCCAATAGAAAAATCGTAGAAAGGGTCAAAATTGATACCCTAAGAAACAAATACCACACCGTCCGAACATTTCCACCACAATCCAATAGAAAAATCGTAGAAAAGGTCAAAATTGATACGCTAGCAATCAAATACCACCCCGTCTGAACATTTCCACCACAATCCAATAGAAAAACCGTAGAAAGGGTCAAAATTGATACCCTAAGAAACAAATACCACCTCTGCTGAACATTTGCACCACAATCCAATAGAAAAATCGTAGAAAGGGTCAAAATTGATACACTAGCAAACAAATACCATCCCGTCTGAACATTTCCACCACAATCCAATAGAAAAATCGTAGAAAGGGTCAAAATTGATACCCTAAGAAACAAATACCACACCGTCTGAACATTTCCACCACAATCCAATAGAAAAATCGTAGAAAAGGTCAAAATTGATAAGCTAGCAAACAAATACCACCCCGTCTGAAATTTTGCACCACAATCCAATAGAAAAATCGTAGAAAAGGGCAAAATTGATACGATAGCAAACAAATACCATCCCGTCTGAACATTTCCACCACAATCCAATAGAAAAACAGTAGAAAGGGTCAAAATTGATACCCTAAGAAACAAATACCACCCCGTCTGAATATTTCCACCACAATCCAATAGAAAAATCGTAGAAAGGGTCAAAATTGATACCCTAACAAACAAATACCACACCGTCCGAACATTTCCACCACAATAAAATAGAAAAATCGTAGAAAAGGGCAAAATTGATACACTAACAAACAAATATCACCCCGTCTGAAATTTTGCACCACAATCCAATAGAAAAATCGTAGAAAAGGGCAAAATTGATACGCTAGCAAACAAATACCACCCCGTCTGAACATTTCCACCACAATCCAATAAAAAAATCGTAGAAAGGGTCAAAATTGATACCCTAAGAAACAAAATACCACCCCGTCTGATCTTTTGCACCACAATCCAATAGAAAAACCGTAGAAAGGGTCAAAATTGATACCTTAGCAAACAAATACCACCCCGTCTGAACATTTCCACCACAATCCAATAGAAAAATCGTAGAAAGGGTCAAAATTGATACCCTAAGAAACAAATACCACACCGTCCGAACATTTCCACCACAATCCAATAGAAAAATCGTAGAAAAGGTCAAAATTGATACGCTAGCAATCAAATACCACCCCGTCTGAACATTTCCACCACAATCCAATAGAAAAACCGTAGAAAGGGTCAAAATTGATACCCTAAGAAACAAATACCACCTCTGCTGAACATTTGCACCACAATCCAATAGAAAAATCGTAGAAAGGGTCAAAATTGATACACTAGCAAACAAATACCATCCCGTCTGAACATTTCCACCACAATCCAATAGAAAAATCGTAGAAAGGGTCAAAATTGATACCCTAAGAAACAAATACCACACCGTCTGAACATTTCCACCACAATCCAATAGAAAAATCGTAGAAAAGGTCAAAATTGATAAGCTAGCAAACAAATACCACCCCGTCTGAAATTTTGCACCACAATCCAATAGAAAAATCGTAGAAAAGGGCAAAATTGATACGATAGCAAACAAATACCATCCCGTCTGAACATTTCCACCACAATCCAATAGAAAAACAGTAGAAAGGGTCAAAATTGATACCCTAAGAAACAAATACCACCCCGTCTGAATATTTCCACCACAATCCAATAGAAAAATCGTAGAAAGGGTCAACATTGATACCCTAACAAACAAATACCACACCGTCCGAACATTTCCACCACAATAAAATAGAAAAATCGTAGAAAAGGGCAAAATTGATACACTAACAAACAAATATCACCCCGTCTGAAATTTTGCACCACAATCCAATAGAAAAATCGTAGAAAAGGGCAAAATTGATACGCTAGCAAACAAATACCACCCCGTCTGAACATTTCCACCACAATCCAATAGAAAAATCGTAGAAAAGGGCAAAATTGATACCCTAAGAAACAAAATACCACCCCGTCTGAACTTTTGCACCACAATCCAATAGAAAAACCGTAGAAAGGGTCAAAATTGATACCTTAGCAAACAAATACCACCCCGTCTGAACATTTCCACCACAATCCAATAGAAAAATCGTAGAAAGGGTCAAAATTGATACCCTAAGAAACAAATACCACACCGTCCGAACATTTCCACCACAATCCAATAGAAAAATCGTAGAAAAGGTCAAAATTGATACGCTAGCAATCAAATACCACCCCGTCTGAACATTTCCACCACAATCCAATAGAAAAACCGTAGAAAGGGTCAAAATTGATACCCTAAGAAACAAATACCACCTCTGCTGAACATTTGCACCACAATCCAATAGAAAAATCGTAGAAAGGGTCAAAATTGATACACTAGCAAACAAATACCATCCCGTCTGAACATTTCCACCACAATCCAATAGAAAAATCGTAGAAAGGGTCAAAATTGATACCCTAAGAAACAAATACCACACCGTCTGAACATTTCCACCACAATCCAATAGAAAAATCGTAGAAAAGGTCAAAATTGATAAGCTAGCAAACAAATACCACCCCGTCTGAAATTTTGCACCACAATCCAATAGAAAAATCGTAGAAAAGGGCAAAATTGATACGATAGCAAACAAATACCATCCCGTCTGAACATTTCCACCACAATCCAATAGAAAAACAGTAGAAAGGGTCAAAATTGATACCCTAAGAAACAAATACCACCCCGTCTGAATATTTCCCCCACAATCCAATAGAAAAATCGTAGAAAGGGTCAAAATTGATACCCTAACAAACAAATACCACACCGTCCGAACATTTCCACCACAATAAAATAGAAAAATCGTAGAAAAGGGCAAAATTGATACACTAACAAACAAATATCACCCCGTCTGAAATTTTGCACCACAATCCAATAGAAAAATCGTAGAAAAGGGCAAATTGATACGCTAGCAAACAAATACCACCCCGTCTGAACATTTCCACCACAATCCAATAGAAAAATCGTAGAAAGGGTCAAAATTGATACCCTAACAAACAAATACCACACCGTCCGAACATTTCCACCACAATCTAATTGAAAAGTCGTAGAAAAGTGCAAAATCGATGCCCTAACAAACAAATATACGACCGCTGACTTTCCTGACTTGGTACAGGTATTTCATTTAAAAGTGGCAGAGTTAATCTATTTGTATGTGACCCCGAATCTCCACTTGTAGTGAAATGATCGGTCATGCACGTGCTTTCCACGTGTGTGTAAAATGTCAACCCACGTGTATAACCGGGAGAACAGCGTTATTATGTTAAAGAAAGCTATAAAGTTATTAATAAAGATATTAATAAAGATATAAATTAAAGTACCTTTATAGCTGCCTCCTTCATGAACTGCTTGGCGGCATCACTCCAAATAGCAGGTAAAGTAAGAACCCATGAGATATCGTCTTCTCTAAAACCATTGATCCTATTACACAGAACACGAACTAAGGACTCCCTCAGGAAGTTAATAGACAATGATATGATTAGTAATGCAGACATCTCTTTCCCATCAACAGTCTTGATTTTAGATTCTCTGGATAAAGGCTGCAAATAACACAAAACAGACTATGGTACGTGTCTAAAGACACTTAAAACAATATTTCATTGATATCATGGCGGCCAGTTTCATTAGTATAAACAATATTTATTTAATGAAATTTCAGTATACAATTATTCAAATATACATATATACTTGCAATGTCCAATGGGATTCAGAAACAAGTTATCAAACTTATGTAAATCTGTCTCCCTAAAGTTGGTGGAGGAAACCGGAGTATCCGGAAAAAACCGACGACCTATTGTCACTGACAAACTTTATCACATAATGTTGTACGGAGTACACCTCGTCTGAACGGGATTTGAATTCACAACGTTAGTTATTATACTCGGAAAATATCTTTCATGCAAATATTAAAATAAATACCAATGACTTTCTTTGTCAGATAATAATATGCTGGTATCGAAGTGATTGGACATCACACTAGAAAAAACAGGATGCGATTCGGTTTTCTACAGTGTTGTTTATATGTTGAACAGTTGACAAATAATCTGCAATTTTATGACAGTTTAATAATTTCAACCTATGTATCTGAGGAACACACTTCACAAATATTCAAATCAGTGCTGTTGTACACAGAATACGTTTTACCCCAAAATGATCACACTTACAAACAACGTTTTACCCCACAGTGATCACACTTCATATATTGAATTTAGTTATTTCCTTTTGTGTTAATATTTTCCATTGTTGTCTCTTATTCCACGAATATAACAATTTTATACTGTTACGTAAAATATATAGGATTCAATATGTTATATAATTTCAAAATTCCTTTAATATTTTTCTAATTGTTTGCTATATAATGTAATTATTATAAATACATTATTACTTGCTGGTGCATATAATACATGTAAATATGTAAAGCGGACCTTTATAAATTGGCAGATTTAAAGTGTGCAATAGCTCGTATCTGCGTGTATTATTTCATAGTTCTTTACTTTTGCTTACATTCTGTTATATAAAACATAAAAAGATAAAAGGTAAATAATATATTCATTTCAGTACAACAACAATTTAAACTTGGTTCTAAAGGAATTAGGTCAGATATAATTTTTTGTACAAAATTACGATAAAATTACGAGCAAATGATATATACATGTATATTAAACCGTTAAGCAGTCTAACGCTGCATCGGGTTCGGTTGTTTTACCGTTTAACCGTGGTATGAATGGTTTATAACATGAAGACATGCAATATCACATCTAGGTCGTTGATTATTGCATGGCTCTCTGAGAGTACGAAAACTACAGCCCAGATTTAAAGTGTGCAATATGGTATGTAAACCATAAAAAGACCAAAAGAATGCATTCATGTTACAACTACCGGTATATATATATATATACTGTAGATACGAATGCATTAGAGTGATACATCCATTAGGGAAGGGCGTTTCAAAAAAATATTCGATAATAACAAAGCAAAAGGTCATAAAAATAGTTAGACATTTAAACTATTAAATACTAAATATAAGACTGATGCACATGAAAATGTGATGACGAATTTGTTTGGTAGAGCGTATCTTATCAAACATACAATTTATGGAAGGTTGAGCAACATGGCTTCCGAAAATTGTAATAATGGGAACAGGACAACCAATCATAAAGACCAATATTTCACAGAAAGCGTAGTCTTAAAAAGAGAAAGAAAATTCTGTCATATCATGGGTTACAACTGATAAATATAAATTTAAAAAACGGGTATTAATAACGACCATATGAAGACAGTTTAAAGATTTTATTATTTACTAGCGATTTAAATGTTTGGTACATCGCCATAGAGGTGCTCGTGTCAAGGAATTACCACCCCCTTTTTTTAACTTTCTGTTTACATATTTATTTGCAATACAATGTCGTTATTATTTCATCTTTTTTTCCTTATTTTAACTTGCTCGTGTCCATATTCATATAATCTTATGAAAACAGCAACTTCCATGGGTCGACCCTATGTAACTCAAAGTTATATTGGGTCGACACATTGTAATTGGAGTTACATAGGGTCGACACATAAAAGTTGCTGTTTACATACATTTTAATAAGATTATATGAATAAGGACACGAACAAGTTAAATTAAGGGAAAAGAGATGAAATTGAAAATATACATGTAAACAGAAAATAAAAAAACGGGAGGAGGGAGTAATTTAGTGCCACGAGCGACTGTGGGGCGATGCACCAAACCTTTAAATTTGATGAGAGTCTAAACATATTAAACACTAATCTTCGCGAGCTGACGAATTTTATATTTTCGTAGTGTTCCCCATCTTCACAAGTTATGGCTTCAGGGCTTTCGTGGATACCTATATATGGACACAGAAACCCTGACCTTTAAGGACATTAGGATAATGCGCCCGAGTGGAGTGATATGTCTACAGATGTTTTAGCGAGCTAAGACTTTGGTTAAAACAATATTTATTATCAAAAACATATATGGTCAATACAACATAAATACTAAACATGAAAGGGATTCGGAAACAAGATTTCCTTATATTAATCCGTCTCCCTGTAATAAAGAATATTGGATCAGACGTGTTTACATTAAACAAAACAAAGTCTATCAGCTATAATAGCAAAATTATATAAATGCAATATGTAATTTTCCAATGCACATAGTTGGACGAATAAGCATTATTATGAAATGGCAATAGTGTGTAGAATTGAATTAATTGAAACGCTTTGATTCTAAGATGAAAGTCAGGGTTTGTTGATTCCTCAAAATATGTTCCTCATCACTTAGCAATTCTCCTCCATGTAGGAGTATGTCAATAATAATTTGAAAAGGCAAAGTTGCTATTGTACGTAGCCGGAGAGCCGTGTAATTCGGACATTCTAGAAGATAGTGCTTAGTAGTTTCGATTTGACCACATGCACATAACTTTGTATTTGATAAATTACAATGGAAAAGGAGATCATTTAGACTACTATTCCTCATTCTGAGTCTGGCATGAAGAATCTGTCCCTTTCTACTATAACTCCCATATAAAAATTACTTTGGAATCTTTATCACATTTTTATTTAAATAACTTTTAATGGCAGCCTTTGAGTAATTTGATCGAACACATTGTAGAATTGTGTTCTAAAGAGAAACAACTGATGGTAGGAACGAATTTTTATAACACGAGGTCCGACAATTAACATTTTGAGGTACTACAATTAACATTTTGAGTGTCATTTGTGCGTCTAGTATTGTAATTATGAACTTCAAAAATTTGTTGAGGCACCATTTGGTTAATATATTCGAGACCCTTTTCATGAAACATTTCATGAAATTTCAAATTTTTATGTTTTTTACGGCGCTCAGAAAGGGTTTCCCACCCAGTATCATTATATAAATTTTGTTTTGAGCATAATAGTTGCCCCCGTGACTATCCTGGCGGCTTAAATTTGAATACTTTCAAGTCTAACCCTCAGATACTCAGGAATATTATCCCAAATTATATTTGCATATTCAAGCAAAGGACGTATGAAGCTGAAACAAATGACCTGGAGATGATTTCTCTGTAAATTAAATTTTAATGTTCTAAATACATTTAACCGAGGAGTAACTTTATCAATAATATGATTGACATGTACATTCCAGTTCCCATCTTCATGAAAAAATAAGCCCAAGTGCTTATGGCTTTCTACCTCTTTAATAATAGTTCCATTCATGTATACAGGCGGATGATGAGGCTTATTAGACTTTTTAGACATTGTCATGGCCTTAGACTTTTTCGGGTTAAAATTAACCAGCCACCTTGTTGATCATTCATATATTTTCTCTGTATCAGTATTTAGTTTGATTGCAGCCTCATACGCATCCTTTACTACAATATACAAAGATGTATCATCAGCGAATAGTCTAATATTACATTGAATTTCATCTACTATATCGTTTATGAAAATCAGAAATAACAAAGGCCAATTATGGATCCTTGTGGCACTCCCACCCTTACCAATTGCAACTTTCTGTTTCCTATCAGACAAATAACTTTTAAAGCATTTAAGCAGAGGACCACGAATACCAATTTTCTGTTATTTGTAAATGAGACCTGCATGCCAGACTCTATCAAAGGCCTTACTTATATCGAAAAACATTACACGGATTTCCTTCCCGTCATCAATAGCCTTACCAAATATGTTTGTTAAATGGAGAAATTGATTTGTTGTTGAATCACCTGGTCGAAAGCCAGATTGAAAACATGTAATATGTTGGTTTTCGACCTAGTAGTTATAAAGATGCTTAAAAACACAACGCTCCATACTTTTTCCTATAATAGATAAAAGTGAAATGGGTCTATAATTTTGTATTAATTCTTTCATTCCATTTTTAAAAACAGGTACTACACTTGCAATTTTCCAGATATCAGGAAACGTAGATGTCTGAAGTGATTTGTTAAAGAGCTGAGCCAGAGGTCTACACAATTCACGAGCAGCTGATTTGAGAAGTCGAGCACCAACTCCGTCAGGGCCGGAAGCTTTAGAAATGTCTAGGGTGGACAAATGGCCAAACACTTGTTCCTCTGTAATATGAATATCGCTTAGAAATGGCGAGCTTTCCGGAGTTGTTATATTAGGAAGGTTAACATTAGAATCGTCAACCATTGCCTGGTTGCAAATAAATATATTAAATGCATCTGCTTTCTTTTTGCTATCTTCAATATACTCATTATCAACAAACATTGGAGGGTAGTCTGATTTTTTACTAGATATTCCAGAGAAGTTTCTTAAAGTTTTCCACCAGTTTTTAATACATGTTTCCGAATTTTCTAAAAGATTGACTTGTTTCTGAAAATGCTCTTTTTTTGGAATTCTGAATTGAATTAACACACTGATTTCTAGCCTGACGGAACTGGTGCCATGAATGCTCAAAGTTTTGACTTTGTTTTGCCTTACGGTGAAGACTGAAATTCCAACTAAGCGTGTTGGTCTAGAACAAAGGGGAGATCGATCATCGTCATTTCATTGACATGTAACTTATTCTCACCACGACATAGTTGTAAAATTCCTCACTTAGCGTTAATCAACAATCACTCAATCACCTAATATTTATTCAAGTTTAACTTTTATACAGGAAGTGAAATTAATCAAACGTAACATTTTAAATATCGTGAAGAGAGATTAGGGTTGGATTATGACCTTTTGAGGCCCCTAGGGTAATGCAATTATAGGGACCACTTCAGACGGAACCGCCCTGTAACTCACCAGCACCCGTCTTGAATAGTTTTTAATCACGATATATTTTAGCGACATTTAGATAGCTTGAAGTAAGCTTATTCTTTAAATAAACTAAAATATTACACTCATTAAAAAAAATATTTGAAAATCTTTCAATATGCATTTGTATATTATAGTTTTTCATACACACCAACACATGTTTATACATCACTCATGTATATCTACGTAGTTAAACACAAAATAATATAAATAAATAATAATACCCACTTTTTGTTTGTACAATTCCATTTTGAAACGTCGAAAATAATACCAGTCATGGTGTTCGTCGTCACCACTAAGTTCAGAAAATTTATTCTCAGCTTTATATCCAAAGGAATGGAATTCTTTCTTTGGGTTTAACAGCACTGCAGTAGGAGCCTTATGAGAGAACGACAACCGTCCACCAGCCTCCCATTGAGGGTTGACTTTTATACGCAAAGGATCCTTTTCATGTTCATGTCGAAAAGAAAAGGCGTATCCTGAAAATGTAGTTCCGAAGTCAAGTGCTGCAACAACCAACTTATCACCTAATTTTGACATATCCGTTATAGGTTAGGGTTATGGTGATAAACATCACTTTCAACAATATTCTGTATTTTAAATGATGTGTCTCGTTTTGAGGCCGCATACCCGGATGTATTTCACAGGTATTTGTGTTACTAAGATTAAGTACATGCATAACATCGGGTGGACTGTTTTGTGAAGTCTATTGTTAGACTCGATCTGGAAATTTTTGTAGAATATATTTGATCATTTGTCATACTATTCTTAATAATCAGTCTTCATCTACATGTTAATTTGAATTACTTCAATTTCTGAATTTATTTAATTTTGCACACATTTGTTTACACTTACGGACTTAACGGGAAATTCATTTTGTTTAAATGTTTATCAGCTAAAGTGTACTATTTTTAATTTTTTTATTGTAATCATAAATTAGAGGAAATGTCCCTAAAGCATTTGTATATAATTTAATTTCACGGTATTTCAAATTTCCCTTTAATTCATTCATGAACACAAGTGTTTTTGTGGAGACAGAAAAACATGAAAAATTTTCACTTCCGACTATAGTTTATGACATTATTTTGCTTAGTTTATTAATTATAATTGATATGACTTGTACATTTGCTGGCATTTGGTTTATTTGTATGGAGGGGGGACTAATAAGTTGTAAAAAAAAAAGTCAGCAGCGAGAGAGGCTTTGGTTAAAAGGGTTAATTTGGTTTCTCCGGATTGTAACGTCGGTCTTCACTCGTTCAGGTCGGGAGGTTATACAACCGCAGCTAATGCTAATGTAAAAGAAAGGTGTCTGAAAAAACACGGTAGATGGAAATCCGATTCGAGCAAAGATCGGTACATTGTTGATTCTACACATAATCGCCTAAAAGCATTGGGATTGTAATTTTCCCTCACCTTCTATGGCCCCCGTTCTTTGTGTTTTTCTATCACGTACGGCGGGCTGTCGGCAAATTGATATTTGCTTTTTGTTTATTATTTTGCCTTATACTTGCGAGTATAGATAAAACTAATATTTTCCAGCGATTTGAAGTATAGCTGGATAATATCGTATTGTCGGTTTGATACTAATGAATATTGATATGGTAAAGGTCGAAATTGACCAATGAGAACATTGTCTTGTGTTTGGGATTTTAGGTGTGTTCGTTTGGTTTTCTTCACTTTCTAACCGTCGTGAATACGTGTAACAACAAAAAATATGTCTGTATGTCAGTCTTACATTATTTATTATTCGCATATTCGTTGCAAATTTTTTAAGGTGAGGTCGGACAACTGATTGTCCAGAGATGGGTTCGAGCATGGTCATCGGATACAGGTTTCCAAATTACTTTGGTTTTTCCTGGACGGCCTTGCCCATCCACAGGGCCTTGTCACTATCCACGTAAATATACTATCAATACATGTTTATGCATTGATAATATATTTACGTGGATAGCGACAAGGCCCTCTGGCCCATCTGTGACGGAATTCTAATTATGCAATATATAGTTTTGTTTGAAATGTTGGTTGTGTACATTGTGAATTGATTACAAGTGTCATGTAGCATGCTATTTTTCTGTTAATAATAATTCTGGCGTCCTTCACGTACGGCGGGCTGTCGGCAAATTGATATTTACGTTTTGTTTATTATTTTGCCTTATACTTGAGAGTATAGATAATACTAGTACATTTAATTTAAACATATTTTATTCATAAATAAATGAAATGAATTGGATAGCAGGCAATAACCTTTATAACTCCTCTCCATACACAAGGCAACAGCAACAATCAACAATGCATTGCAGTTAATATTTACAATGCACAATATAGAATTTCATACTCAAAGGGAAATAACTCGAGTATATAATAGCAGTCAGAAATCTCATATATTCAGTTATTAATAAGTAATTAACATTGATTAGATTTTATCGACAATTTGGCTGATATGAGATCTACTATTTTTTTTAATACACTTGGTTGCTATCTAAAAGTGTTACCAGTGTACAATGTTGCTAGATTTATTACCTCTCAATCTAATTTAAATACTTAATTCATTTCAGAATTTTTTTATTAGCATGCAGTAGGTAATCATAGTGTAAATATGAGATTTATGACATTATATATACATGTATATATTGATAAAACAAAATAAATTATGAATAGAATATCAATAAGTTAATTTAATTTAGTCATGTGAGAGGTATAATACCGATATTTGCAATCATGTGTAACATGCAGGGAGTTGCACGTCACTGGCGTAATCCGGTTCGTACCAGAGTTACTCCTCTGGATTCAAGTGACGCTCTGTATATCGTGTTTTTAGCTTATACAGATAAACCTATGGACAATGTTGTGCGTTTTCGGCACCCGTGCGTCGGACCTGTGCGTTTTACGCACGCACCTATTATTAGTTTAACCTGTGCGTTTTACCCTCGCATCCATTGCTGGTTCAGCCTGTGCGTTTTTGACGCCCGCACCTATTACTAGATCAACCTGTGCGTCAATCTGGTGCGTTTTACGCACACCACTATAGCTAATTCAACCTGTGCGTTTTTACAGCACTTGTGCGTCAGTCCTGTGCGTTTGACGCACGCCACTATAGCTAATTGAACTTGTGGGGTCTTACAGCACTTGTGCGTCAATCCTAACGCTACTATAGTTAATATAACTTATGCGTTGTTCAGCACTGGTGCGTCATACCTGTGCGTTTTGACGCACGTAAATATAGTCAATTTAACCTGTGCGTATAGCTGCTAATCAAGTAACCAAAAGCGAATACTGGTATTGCATAGGCTATTGACCAAACATGTTGCTCAATAGAGCAACACAAAGTGACCAGACACGCTGCGACAAGCGTTTATATACCCTGTTTTAGACTATACCATTTAATACAGACGATTCCAAAATTCTGCATCATCAACACGATTTTATATAACCCAATGATAACCATAAAGCGTGTAAATGATCAGACTATTTCCGTGCATTATTTCATATCCCAACCCGTTTATAGAAACTATTCGTATGTTTGAAATGCTATATTTAATCAACCATTCGATAAATAAAAATGGTCTACTGTTTCGAAAGTTGTAAATTAATCATTTGCATGCCAACTGTGTATATTAAACAATTAAAACACTGTACACACACAGGGGAATTCGTTGAGGTGGGGAAGGAAATTATACGGTCAAGTGCGTAAATTATCACCTATATATAACCTTAATTTATTTTTAGAATTTGCATACGCATTTTAAATACGTGTTATCTAATTTTGTCACAATACCCACGCCTCCAAGAAACGCGTCCTCGCATTTACCTACTCTTCAAGCTTCAACTGAATGTGTGAATTCCTGTGGTCATTTTTTCAGACCCAACTCTATCAATATGCAAAACAACAGTTTTGTCATCAGCTGGACATATTCTCAAAAGAAAGGTCATCGGTCACTAGTCCAAACTGTTCCAATCCCTGATTGGTCAGAACTTCAGCTCGTAGACATTTAGTCTACCACCATGTCCAGAGTTCCATCAGTTTCTACCACGAAGATAAATTCGTAATTACGTGTAATGTGACATTCTACCTACATTGTAAAACAAAACTTACTTTCTCATCCCCTAACCTAATGCATTAAACCCTATAACTGAGCACCTGTAACAGAAATGTATTGCAACAATTAACAAAGGACTGGGTGCTATAAGGGCCAAAATCGGCCCCACCTCAGATGTCGATGAAATTTTCTCCAAAATGTATTCACAATATGTGCTTTTCAGAAATAAATACAGTTAGTTAATATGTGCATCTAAAGTCAGGTAATGAAAAGCACTGTACGTCATATTTTTCAGAATACAGAACGTATGTATTATTGTATTATAATGCATTTCTTTAAAAAACAAAAACAAAAACAAAGCATAATAAAACTCAATAAACAAAGCATAAATTTGACTTAATAAGCAATGTGGATTGATTTCAGGAATAAAAACATGTTCCGAAGCTGTATTAAGAAATTAAAGTGAACGAATAGTAATGTCGCAACGTCACCCATTTTCGACGGTCACCTGTTTTCGACGGTTTGTTTCACGTGATAAAATCTCTCATTATTTTGATCGCTTCATTTGTCAGAGGTTATATTATGATGCTGAAATTGCATGAATGATCTCAAGAAATATGTCATCTTTAAATGTAAGAACTACGTACCACATCTATTATTTCACGTTCAAATTGTATTTTTTCGTAATTCATTTTTTCGTCACCTTAACAAAGCTTTAATCATTAAAAAAATATATCTCATACAGACCAATTTTGGTTTCATCGTCTGCTATGACATTGATAATGTACATATTGAGGTCATATCAATTCAGAAACTTATTAACATTGATTGTCGAAAACTGGTCGAAATTTTGGTATTAACCTTAAAGAAGTAATAGATAGATTTATTTGGACAATAGAACTTTGTCATATTTGAAAATTTTTTAAACACTTTTTTAAACGTACTTTATTCTAAACGACAACCAATGCGATGATATATTCCAGTACGCTTTTACGGACAACCATCACAAATCTATAAAAACAGTGTATAACCGGACAGTTTTCAAAAACGGAAGTTGCTGTGCTGTCCGACCAGGTAATGTTAGTTGCTTGCAGAAATTTCAACATTTTTGGATGATTATCCGTGATTTATTCTTTGAAAGTGGATCAACCGATTCAACAAAAATAAAAAAAAAATACTGCAAAGGTATGTCATTTACATTTCTGATCAAATAACAGTGCCCTATTTGAACATTGAAACTGGAAATCGCCGTTTAAACATAGGTGGATGGCATGTTTTCGCTCGAAGAGTGGGGTTAAAAATGTGTTGCCTGCATTGGAGGACTTGTAAGGAACTACATTTACCAGATATTCAGTAATCTTAGATGATATGTGATTCAAATACATTTGTATCTTATTCCCAGTTTTTGGAACAAGTTAAATGAGTTTTCTCCCGTTTACAGCAGCAGGTGTCTATACATTGACTGTAATGATTGTCTTTTACAACTACGTGATTGATACGAATATCGTGTTTCATACATTAGTCCCGAGAGTAATGCGTATTTTTAAAACAATATTATGTTTGTGACGTCATCAGATGAACAGCTTTGGCGAAGTTGATTTGGATGAAGAACGATGTTTTTCTCTGTCCTCTGTTGATTCAGAATAATAAAACATTTATAGCATGGTAATGTCCGGACACATGCAAATTTGTTCACCCTAGAAAATCATAATTTCCTTCGGGCGGAGCCCTCAGGATATGCTATTCGTCGGGTGAACACATTTTCATGTTTATCCTGCAATCAAGCTATTTGCGGCCTAATAACAGGGATCGGATAAACTTGAGTCGTATTAGGTCATAGACTGTTACTTGTTGACATGAAGGGCGCGCGTAGCGTATTTAGTGTGCCAGCTGCGTCACGACGTTTCCCGCGTTGTTGGTAGCAGTCGGAATCATCTTCAAACGTAGTTACATGCATCTATTGTAGCAATTTTATGATTGCAGGATAAAGACAATACACAATCATTATCGGAAAATATAAAATATTTTGGGTCCCCTTTGAAGCATGCGAAAAAAGCTTGCTAAAGCTCGCCTTTTCTCATGTTTCTTAAGCTCGCCGAAATAACATGATATTTTCCGACAATGACTATGTATTGTATATATACCTCCTATCCATGCAATAAATGTATACTGTTGAGCCAACGCATAATGTCTGTTAAATGATATATGTACGAAGCCCTCTTTGTGCTAGTTGGCCATTACAACCCCGTTCTACCTGACTTTGAAATGATCAATTATCTTTTTAATTACAGATATGGATCCCGCTCTGATTCGACAATATCGATGTGTTACATGTTTCTTCACTGTTTAGTTTTCTCCAAATTCTTGTATATTTGCTATTTAAAATTTTTGTACATATTGATTCTATTTTGAGGACCCTCAGGGAGATTAGCTCTTGCTGGGTTATGCTCTTGAAATAAAGATAATTTATTTATTTATCTATAAAAGAAAACTAAAAGCAGCCAGATTATGTGTCTGTAAGACACGGATGCCCCTCCGGTAATATACGAAGTCTGAGAAATGGACATAAACACTTAATTTAACCAAAGTCACTCAAGCGTACAATGTAGGTCAGGGTGACCCAATTGATGTTGGGATGTGCTTCACTATATATGATGATTATACAGTCATGTGAACTACCTTTGGTATATCATAAGTGGTTCCTGAGAAATGCAGCTAAACAACTTAACCAAAAGGACCACATATACGACGTACAGACGGACAAGGATAAATCTATTTACCCCTTCCACATTCGTGGTTGGGGCATAGCAAAATGGTAAAAATTAAGGACATAATTTTTTAATGAAATGCACTTTTCGATTTTTCTTTTTGGCAAGATCTGGGGCCGGTAACTAGAAAATTCAATAAGAGTGGTCGTAAGTCGTTATTTAAGGGGAAGAAAAGGGAAAACTAAGATTGACAAAAGGGTGTTACACAGAACGTTCTTAGCCTATCCTTTACATGTCAACATCTTCCTCTAAGATGATGTCGTACTAACATTATAGTTAAGAACCCTTAATCGTTTTACGGGGTTTCCGTTATTGGATCCACTCTTAGAAATTAATATCTCCCCTTAAGATTGTCCATACAATCACTCAGACGTTTTAATGCATGATGTTTTACCACACAAGTATTGTTTTCTAAATGAGTAAAATGACCACACAAGTATTGTTTTCTAAATGAGTAAAATGACCACACAAGACATGGACATTCTTAAATAGTTTTTCCCAGTAGATTATTTAGTTGTCCATTTAAGCGTTTCATATTTCGGAATCACTCAGAAAACAAGAACAAAAAAATAATTAACTTACTTTGTTTTTATTGTCATTGCAATTTGAATAGAAAAAACCCAATGATATTTACAAAGCATTTAACTTTCTGTTGTAAAAGATGTAAAGGAGGTTAATTTTTTTTCCTGTAGATACGTTTATTCTTTCATTTAAACATTTCATGTTTCGGAATCACCAAAAATAAAAAAAAAAAAAAGAAGAAAACAAATGATTATTAAGTTCCTTTGTTTTTGTAAATTTTGCCATTTTTTTTCAAGAATAATAATCAACTAAAGAACTATTTTACTTGCTCATTTTTTTTTTTTTTTTTTTTATTGATTATAGTTTCTTGTTATGTTTTGTTTCAATTTTATATTTGTTATGTTTTATTTCAATTTTATACTTGTTATCTATTATATTAATTGGTAAACAGATGATGCCAATAAAATGTTATTAAAACGAATATTGCTTGAATCATTAAATGACATATATATAGTTACGAGATGTCCGTTACCCAGATGGCAAATGATCTGAGGTTGTTGTAGATTATTTCCCCCCATCACAGGATTTGACTCATACGGGACTTGACCATGGACAAGCCCGTTAATCGGTGGGTGTATTGCAATAGGCATGAACAGCTTCCTATTCCGGAGCACCTGAGTTCACTCCTGATTCATCGGGAGTTCGCTTTGTTCATATGTATTTGTAAATGTTTGTGTTTTGTAGGTCTTTGTTAATTGTTGTTTATTTCTGTGTTTCCCGGGTTTGTATTTTGTCCTCAGATATTGTTCATTGATTTGCCCCTTCGGTTTTTCTATTTTCTTCCTTCATCATACAATTAAATAAGCTTTTTGCAGGTTTTTTTGTAATTTGTCTAGCTCATGAGCTATTGTAATCACTAAAAAGAAGGGATGTTATTGCCACAGACAAAATCTTCTCCAAGAAACTACAACGAATAAACCACCCAGATGTCACGCAATGTCTTCAGCACAGTGGAAGCCCACACCAGGAAGTGAGCTCTGGATTGCCACAATTTGCAACTAGGTCACTGTTGTCTACATTGTGAATTGTTTTCAAAGGTCTCTTCTGAATCTTTAGGTTATCTTCTATAAAGGTTATGTTGTGTTTTTGTAATGGTAAACCTGCTAATATGGGCGTCTATGTCTGCAGTCAGTCTCTGAATGAAATGGATCAACAACCATGCAACTTGGTATGAAGCTGCATCAGTCACCACGTGCACTTAACTTCCATACAAACAATTGATTGCACGACCTTTACTTTCTGATTGAATGGCTTTGGTTAAATGAAATAGGAAAGATTGTTAGTTTTTGTCCTGTCTGCAACAAATAATCACAGAAGTGAGACTTGGGTATGATTTCACCAGCTACAGTGGTACATTTTTTGATTACCATGATAATTAAGTTCGCTACATTAAATTATTAACAATATTTGGTATGTAGACGCAGTAGTACCAGTCAGTTATACATATGCAATTTGATCTGGACCTTGTCTTCCAAATTAATAATATAGAGATGTGGAATAAATTTCCATTAGACAACGGTCCACAAAAATACAACAGTCTCATACAGAGATCGTCCTACAGTCTTCAACAATGGACAAATGCCCATACTGCAAAGAAATCTGCATGTGCCCCTAGACAAGGTAAAAACGAATGTGAATACACCAAAACCACTAGAAAATATCCAAGGGAAGATTTCATTCTGACAAAAAAAACTCTGGCAAAATGTTCCTCGCGTAAGACAGGCACATTTAAAAGTTGCAGGCTTACACCAGTTCTATGAGTGCTCAGCCCCCTTTAATACCATTGTCAGAGATAAATATTAAAACATATTTACAGAAATATATATAATAGAGCATAGAATAGGCAAGACCTATTTTAGTGTCCACTCTTGTTACGTTCAAGTTCATTATTACAGTACTTATGGCATACTTTCATGTAAGAAGGTGTGGGAAAGCCTATTAGCATTCTTGGAGCATTTAAACCTAAATAGGTAATTTTGACCTACATTCACGTTCATTGACCTTGGTTTGTTTTTGTCCCGCCTGTGACGAATAGTTGCTGTAGGCGAAACATAAGGTATTGCTTTTCCGGCGGCAGCATTAAAACCCCCTTACAGTAAGCATCGTTTGACATAGCAATCTTGGTGCATATGTAACTTATTGGAGAGAAGAGATGTATGTTTTGACAGCGACAAGACCCTCTCTCAACAAAACAACAAATGATCCAGAGGTCGAAACAAGGTCTTCAATACAGTGGAAAGTGGAAACCCACACCATGTAGCGAGCTCTGAATTGCCCTGGCGAAACCACACAGTGTATTCGTGGTGGACACCAGACAATATCAGTTTATGAGTTAATTAAAAGGTCAAATGAAGACCCATCAACTACTGACCATAACACTCCTGACATGGGACAGGCGCAAGGACATGATGTACCTGTCTGCCACTATTTCACGGTTGACTGACAATGTTAAGTGTTTAGGTTTAACTCAGTTTCTCAGTCCATATACATGGTAGGGCAATGCTATTGTGTACATATATTCCTAGCGAGGTGTGCATGTCTGTCTGGAAGATGGCTTATATCATTGAGCTCAATTTCAGAGTCAAAAGATCATGTTAAGTTTTAAGAGCTCAACTAAGGCAACTTGATATTTGATTTGATTTTCTTACTGTACAAATACATTTCATATGATAATGTTTGCATATTGTATCAGGAGGCGAGACGTTGTCGTGTGTCAGCGTTAAATTTCTCAGATATTTTGTTTACTTCAATGTTGTTCATCTTTTGAGAGCTTGATCGCATTCGTCCCTAAATTTTCCATTATTGATCTACATTTTAAGCTTTATATATAATGACTGATTATATTTTACGTCCAATTTCAAATCTCAGATACTATGTGAAATGTTGGTGCATCTAGCGTAGTCAAGCATATCACCCTAAATAGGTAATTTTTTCCAAATCCTCCCGAAACTCGGCACATAATGTATATATGCCCTCCCTGAAATTTTAGAACAACAGATAACAACTTCGAGACTTGAAGGAATACACAATTGTGCGGACAGCACAGAAACATTCGTTAGCAATTAGGCGTACAGTGATGTACAATGAAGAACGATGTTAAATGCACCCGTCGGAAGGAAAATGAGCGCGCTTACGGTCCTATTTTCCTTGCATTGAAAACGTCGATGTCTATTTAATCAGATAGTGAGAAAATATTTGACATAATTCAAGGAATTCATGGAGAAAAATAGATTTTTAACCCCTTTCTTCCAGCGAAAACATACCATCCACCGTTTCTTAAACGGCGATTTCCAGTTTCAGAATACACACCTCTCCTATATCCCTCCAATGTTAATGTTAAAGATTTACAGATCACATTGGACACAATGTGATGATAATACCCTACATGACCCTTTGGGACTGGTCATGGTGAGGTAAGCGTTGATGCATGTGCGTTTTGTATAAGCATGTACTATATATGCGCTACAAAATAATTCCAAAACTTGATAACGTAAAATAGTTAAAGCATTTGGATTTGCAGTTTCTAAGAAAAAGATTAAATATTAATATGAAAAGTAATGGATAACAGACGACGGATACTAAATGATAATACTTCACTTGGCCGTTTTTTCCAGTTGAGCTTGCAAACATGCTTAATTTCATATAGGTAAACATCATAAAAATATTCAAAAACCACAAGAAATAAGGTTTGGTAAATAAGTAATGAAGTGAGTGATTGTTGTTTAACGCCAAACGAGCAATATGAAGAACTTGATATTTCCAAGAACACTGGTAAACCTTACAAAAATATTAAATTTGACAAAGAAGACATTTTGGCAAATCACAAGTCATTCATGTCATCACTGAATATTCCGATAAATGATGGAAATTGTGAATTATCTACTTTATATTGGATACCAAAATTTCAGAAGAATCAGTATTTAAACAGGTATATTCTTCTCCTTGTTAAAAAAAAGAACTATCTATAAGTATGACTAAAATTGTGCATGCAGTCAAAGGAGGACTACTATCATACTGTGACAAAGTCTATTCACGTGGTAACATCAATCAAAAGCACCGCATCGGTGGTGTAATGGTTAGCGTACTCGCCTCGAGTGCGGTAGATCGTGGGTCCGAGCCCCGGTCGGGTCAAACGAAGGACTATAAAATTGGTATTTGTTGCTCCTCCACTAAGCACGCAACATTACGGAGAAAGAGCAAAGATTGGTTGGCTCGGAATCAGAATAATATGTCCGAATGGAGTGACATTTCCATTCGCGGACTGTTGTTTCAGTGAGCTAGCACTATACAAATCCAACTCAGCGTGTTTGTCTAGAATAAAGCGGACCTCATCATCATCTCATTGATAATTAACTTGTTCTCGCCATAATATAGCAGAAAAATTGCTGAATTGGCATTAAGCAAAATCACTCACTCACTCACTCAATCAATCAAAAGTGGATACTGAAAGAAGAGGATAATTTTAATTCTCGAAAATTTCATCTAGCCAAATATTTGACTTTGTTACCTTTTACACTTTCATTTCCTCTTTAAAGTAAATTATTCACAGCGCATTTTATTTTAAAAAATGGTGGCAACGTTACAAGTTTATAGTATTGGGTCACGAATTAACTTATTTTGTCGATAGCATATATTTGTCGAATTCGAATGGCACATTTTTCAACAAATCATAGCTAGGCATTGGGAATAAAATATGCCCCACTCCTCTCCAACTTTTTCTATACTCCTATGCGTCTGAGTTTATACAAAAACTTATCAATGACAAAAAAAGTAGAGAAGCTTAAAGGACTAGTGACACGATTTTACAAAAAAAATAATTATTGCTCAGATTACTTTTATTTTATGATTAATTAATAAATAAAAGCAAAAAAACTGACCATCCTTGAATAATTAGTTCTCACTTTTTTGTTACCGCGGACGGTATCTGATTAATATTAATGAGATGGTAGGTTACGTGACATTATGACGTCGCTTGTTCTTTTGGAATAAAATGACTGAACGAACACACGAGGAAGTTATTCACATCGAGGAAAGTATCGATTTATTGCTATGGCGAACAGTGACAGCGACATGAACATTGATGAAGCTGTTTCTGATATACGTCCGTACCAGGTTGAGCCTTTGTTGGGCACTGCCAGTGTTGTTTTCAATGAAGAAAGTTCAGATTCCGACTAGGATATTGACCTTGACCAACATTCGCATAACCAACTTACCAAGACCGATTGCTAAAAAGAACCTGGTAAGACGCATACAATCAATAATTTTTACTATATTATTTGCAGAAATGTATTATATGATTCTTCTTCTTTTGCATTTCGCTGATACGAGTTGAACTAGTGGTAAATGAAAGGAAAATAGGATCATGTAGACAGGGAGTGCAAAACAAATCGGCACTGAGACAAATCGGCACTTGGATTAAAAGACAAATAGACACCTGGACAAATCGGCACTTAGACTAATCGGCACTCAATAATATAGACAAATCGGCACTTGGCTCGACAGATCGGCGCTGATTATAAAAATAAAGTTTATTACAAATAATAGATAAAAATATTTTAAAATGCAACAATACTGTGCATCACTGATGGCTGTATAGTACAAGCAAATAAGTTGATTAAACCAAATTATGGATGATAAAATTTGTAGTGTAATACCAAGGACATATATACGTCCTTGGTAATACATAATTAATATTTGTAATGATAGTTAATTAATTATTTCACTTGATCAAAAGATTGTAAACTAACGGGTTAATTTGATCAAAGGAATGATAGTTAATTAGTTTATTTGAAGTATAGCGTAATGGAAAAACACATCATCTGATGCTTACAAATTTGCGCTTACAAGCTGAAACAGAGGTACTTTTATTGAAGTCTTATTGAAAAATTTTAAGGAGTTTCAATTGAGTGTCAATCAACATATTAAGTAATAATAAAAAAGGTGACAGATCGTGGGAAAATCGTTGAGTGTGAAATTTCTCCTACAATGGGCAAACAAATTGTTCTGTTCTCATTAACAAGTATTTGACTATTTGTTTACTAAATGTAGAATAAACATGAAAATACATTAAAATTTTTCCAAAGTGCCGATTTGTCTAAAGTCCGGTGCCGATTTGTCCAGGTGCCGATTTGTCTCAGTGCCGATATGTCTTCGTAAGTGTCGATATGTCTTGATGCCGATTTGTCCTAGTGCCGATATGTCTAGCATTCGGGGGTCATCATGCTCGACATCTTTCTTCGGTTTATATAGTAACCCATTTATTTCGCTGTAATTTATAGAATACAATGTCACAGGTGATTCCGTGTACTATTGAGGTTCTCTGCCCTTGGTAGAAGTTGTTTATAAATTATATTCTGCAAATGTCAATATTCAGAACGTAAACTGAACAGAAAGTAATGTGCACAGTCCCGGGACGTGAGTGGCACGCACTGTCATCTATGCACTTTTGGGCTGCCAACAGTGTTTATACATATGCTGTGGTAAAATAATAATCAACAATATTTTAAAATTTAAAGGTGTGGTTTCATTATTCTTGATGACAATCATGAATGTGCAAAGTGTAAACAACTGCTGAATTCCTTACACAGCTCACAGGCATTTTAAATTACTTTATTACTGATTTTCTTTTATATACATATTATATACATATATTTATTATGATTCAATTAATATCGTACAAAATGCATAACCCTCCCCCTTTTTCACCCGGGCTTGGGACCGACCGATGTTGGCAGAGTTAAAAGTGTTTTTTTGCGTATTGCACATATATATATATATACAGAATATCTTCATTCCATCAGCACTGTCATAGTCCTTAGATCATACACTGCCATGCTTATACTGGCATAAAGCCTGATTTTTCATGTGAAAAACCCTGGCATAAGCATGGATTGGAAGTCAATTAGGGAGAACCGGTAGAATTATAACTGAGGTATAATAAATTAGTTTTATAATGTAATAACATAGTTCTACAGTAGATTTGTACAGTGGATTAGGAGACGTCTTGGAAGAAACAGCAGAAATTTTTTACCAGCATGTGTAGTTATGAAAATTAGACAGACATTTCCATCAGAACAATATTGTGGATTTAAATATGCACAAGTGTAATTTTAATATATTCAAAATTATTAAGTGTCAATGGACAAAACATCATCTGTGATATTCACAATTCAATGTCAATGGATAACACATCATCTATGATTTGTGAATTTGCTGCATATTGTTACATATTAAAACGTGAACGATGTCTTTCAATTAATTGTCTCTTGGAGAACTGAGCGAATTCTGATGTTAACGGAAGTGGAATGTGGCAGTTCATGATCTGGATGTCATCGGTAGCATTCGAGGATGTTGGACACTCCACTTTTCTTCTTTCTATTACTGCCTGTTTGATTAGTCACATAACCTGTAAATAAAAATAATTTTTTAAATATCCAAATAAAAATATAGTTTATTGGTTATTACCTGAATTTGAATTTTGGTGTTTATCGCCACTTTCAGCTATATCATGATGACCAGTTGTAGTGGTGGAGAGAACCACTGACCCTGGGCAGGCAACTTGTAATTTATATCACTTGCGGCTGCGAGTCGAGTGCACTTTTTTTTGTAATTTACAAAGCTGGGCGCGAACCCACACCGTATTGGTGATAGTTGTTAGATCCAACGACCTAACTCATTGAGCCACCCGGGCACATTATTACTTGAATAAACTTTCACTTTACAGCTTCTCCTGCATATGGTGCATACATCTCGCAATTGATTCGCTATACAAGGGCCAATAGCAATTATTCTGATTTCCTGAAACGTCATCTTCATCTGAGAAACAGGCTACTGGACCAGGGCTATGAAAAGATTCGCCTTATTCGATCTCTTAAAAAGTTTATATTCCGATACTAAGATCTTGTCGAAATATATTCCGTCTCTGCAGAAACGATTATAAGCGATGCATTTTAATAAAGGGAAAATGTATAAAGATAAAGAAGTCAAGAAAAATGTCAAGGATATTTTTTTATCAATGTGTGACGTAAAAATATCCTTGACATTTACGTCACCGAATATGGTACTGCTTTGACAACTATTTTACCTGTTTTGTTCCTGTATTTAAATACTGTTATAGTGACAGCCGGAACCTTTGATCCGTAATGAAAGCGGGAGGTTTGGCGCTTTAAAATCTGATTCAACCCACCATTTCTTTAGAAATGCCTGTACCAAGTCAGGGTCATTACGATTTTCACAGTTTTCCGGTTGTTGCCTGATTTTGTCTGTTTATATAATTATGAGTTTTGACTTTCCCTTTGTAAGATTGTTCGGAGTTCGGTAATTTTGTTATTACCCTTATTTACAAACATACGTTGCAATTGTTTTTGGTTCCAGTTTGCATGAAAACATCTCGTATACTAGATAGAGAGTGTAGCGGACATAGGGTTAGGGTATTGTATCTACTCTTATACATGTACATACTAAGGCATATTTTATGATTTTTTTTTTGGAGATGTGTCTTCTAGAAAATGGAAAAAATTACCATAACTCGGAGGACCTTTTCGTGGCTGCACCACTGCTTCGGTACCCTTCTTTGCCTTCGGATAGCTGATGGTGTAGCATAAATCACTATTTTCAATCACAAGTTGTTGTCTTCCACAGTTCTCGTTGTAATGAATGGCTGCTATAGATAACCCTGTGAATAGTATAAAATAGAACTTTAAATTTAAAGAACAGATTAAACAGTAATAATAAGCAAAATAATTATGTTTAACAAAAATTATTGATTGATTGATTGATGATTAATTGATTTACATAATCTCAGCAATACTGCAGCTATCTCATGATGATCAACATAAATACAGATGGGAAACAATTTACTCTATACTGCTATATATATGCACAATTCAATAGAAACTAATAGGAAATCCAAAGAAAATAATTACTTTGCTAGCATTGCTGCATAGGAAAAGTGGGTGCTCTCTGGTGCAAACTGGTTAACTATGGAGTGAAACACTTCTAAACAGTATGATTGGTGAACTGGCGAAAGCTTTGGGACATCTCTCAGCAGGTGACCATTTTCCAAGACACCCTTCAGTAATTTATGTGGCACTGAACCTGAAGCAAAAATAATGAGCAATGGTTAAGCACAGACATATAGTCCCAAATGATTGAGAGTGGGAGGGAAATACATTCAATGAGTTAGGTCGTTGGATATAACATCTCATTCAAGCCTATCACCAATATCGCGTGGGTTCGCGCCCAGCTTTGTAAATTACAAAAAAAGGCTGCACTCGACTCGCAGCCGCAAGTGATAAAGTTTACCAGTTGCTTGCCCAGGGTCGGTGGTTCTCTCCGGTTCCTCCACCACTACAACTGGTCGCCATGATTATTTTGATATAGCTGAAATATTGTTGAAAGTGGCGTTAAACACCAAAAATCATTCATTCATTCATTCCTCTTTGATCTGTTTCATACAGTAATAATACGTCATGTACGATTTGAAAAGGTAACAGCTAAGTATAAAGGTACATTTCAAACACCATCATGAAAAGATGTACATAATCAGACTGGCCACCTTATTTACATTATAATAATACACAATGTTGTTAATTTCAAATGAGTAATTAGCTTAGACAATATCAACAATTGCTCTTTTTTCTAGGTTGTTTTTCGTTCTATCGGTGATATGGTCGGAGTAAGATTGTTTACAAAAGTCAAAATGACGATGCAACCAGGCAGCATTAGGAAATTTGCATATATACCGTTAATATTATTACAAGTTGATTGCACATATACAGATACAAGTTACATTGGAAACGACTATTATATATGCATAAATTTACCAACCTCGACTTTCCTACGCTTTTCGAAAGCTCTTGGCATCGGAAGTTGCATGGGTCGTCCTTCTTTCACCTCTCTGCTGACTGTCAATGGTATCGATGGAACGGCGTCTGGAATTTACCGTGAACACCTAGCTCTGCCATCCTCAAAGGGTCTTACGTAATACTGTCCTTGGAGAAATGCGCAGAACACAACCGGTGACTGGGACCGGGAACGAAGTTCCATCTCTTGCAGTAATGTGTCCACACTTTTCGGAGATTACTGTCTTTCGGGAATGAACATTTATTTTTGTCCATTTCCTTTTTTCGCTTGGTTATCACAACCAAATGCTGCACAATAAACCATGCTGGAATCTATTTCATCAGAACACGTGTTTATATCGTAAACAAAACACCGTTATTGAAAGGTAAATTAGCTGTCAATCAATCTGTCAATCACTTCCTTCTCAAAAATTATCAAAAGAACAAATGACGTCACACAACATCAGCCTCGGTTTGGATTGAAAAATATGCATAAATTACAGGTAGCTCATTAGACAGTTATTATGGGCGTAAACTAGTATTTATGTATTCCAAATATGGGAATAGAGACGTTTGTTTTAAATTCTTGATACCTACTAAGAGATTTAGTTGCAAGAAAACAGATATGATAAAATCATGTCACTAGTCCTTTAAGCCTTTAATCTCACTTTCAGTTTTATAGATGATGTTCTGCCAATTAATAATACGAACTTTGCTAACTGGATTCTATTAATAGAGATTTCTCGATAACTGACGAACGAACGTATCTTCCCGTAACATAACGAAACAATGTTAATTTACGTAAAAATCTTTTGAGGGAGACCTTATTGCAACATTTTTCTTCAATTGTTCATTGAGTGTAAGTGATTAGATAAATATTTTTTTCATTTTGGTGTTTAAAACAGTTAAAAATTAATATCACTGGCCAAAATAATGGTTTCACAGTGACATTACAGTCTGCATACAAAATACATATTTTCCTCAAACGCTATTTATTGATATACTTTAAGGAGGGGTGCTTTTCAATTTTTTTTTTTTTTTTTTTCTTTTTTTAATATTTCTGATTTAAATTTTCGCACAAATAAATAATTTTGCCAGACTTGGGAGGAAAAGAAAATTGACTAAGGAAAATCAAGCAGTATAATAATTATGTAATACTGGATATTGAATGGAACATTTCTGATTTCATATGTAAAGAAAAATAAATGATTCCATTCTCCCAAAACCTGTCTGTCCTAAGGTAAAACAATATCCCCTTTTATGCTTATTGATACCTTATCGGCGACGGTCGCCCGACCATTGACCGATTGTTGTGCAAAAATCGTGCGATTTTCGCTTTCTATTGTTTTTATTAAATAAGAGAAATGCCTTAAACAAATCTACTGTATACTAGTTTAACCCCGTCACTTTTTATTGAAGTACCTGAACTAAGCCAGGAGGCGTCATTTATATGTGTGTTAGGGATATCGAACTTACATATTTCTACGATTTTTCTATTGAATGTTGGAACTGTTCCAACAGTGTGATATCTATTTTTTAATTTTATCATGGGTTATGAAAAAAACCAGCTGAGTTGCAATTGTTAAAAAAAAATATGGTTGTGATCGTCTTCCGTAATTAAAAACGTCAAAATGAAATACAACCGAATTGGTATCAAATGGTGACTTGTTTCAACCTCACTTAAGATATAGCTTGAAATTCTTTCAAAATTCTACTTCACGTTCACGATCTTCTATTACAACACTATTTCACTCAAATGTACATTTTTTCCTGTTCTAGTTAAAGGACTTTATCAAACATAATCATACAGTTTACATGTAATGCAGTTTATACGCATTTAAACCACAGAAGAATATTCCTATTTTCCACACCTTGTGGTGTGGGGTCGCTATTGTGCATGCGAAATATTAATTGCAAACCCCATTGACTGGCTATATGCTGCCTGTCTAGAATATTTTATTTTTTTCTCGATCGACAGTCCAGAAGCTAGAAAACAATATGATGAATATTGTCTGTCAATCATGCAAACAATAACTTATGCACATGACAGAATGCGTTCCCTTTGATTTAAAAGAATGGAACTGATAGAAGTTAAAAGTTTAATTTGGGCGCAAAAGGGGAAACTTTATATAATATATGAAAAGGTGATGTGAATTTTAGGGACCCTCATATTCAAATCCATTCATCTACTTTTCTACACTTTTATACATATTATACATATGTATATTGCAAATGATAGTAAACAACTGCTGAATTCCTTACACAGCTCACAGGCATTTTAAATTACTTTATTACTGATTTTCTTTTAAGCACATCCAAAGTTTTTTTTCCAAGACATACTTGGAGATGTAATCTGCTTTAGTTTATTTAACAATTGCTCTAATCACTTGAGGTGCGAGTGTGAGTCATGTTCCACTATGGATACAGCAGAAGAATGCAGCTGTTGTCAAGCTATTTCGGCAGTGAGCATCAACATGGAAGACGGTGATATTTCCTGCATAACAAAACATGACATATTTGTTGACAACTGTCTGAACCGACATGTACTACATATCAGTATGTTGGAGTACATAGAAAATGTGGGACCATTAGATGACAATGAACCAATAAATGAGTAAGTAGCTGTAGAATTTAATTTTGTTATATAGCTGAAAGATTGCTGCAGTGACGTAAAATAGTAGAAAAAAGGATGAGACGACGACCCCTAACCAACAACAATAAAAAACAAAAACAGGGCACTGCTCAGTCATCAATGTGGAGAATAAATTCTCACTCTACGGCAAGCTCTTATTGGTCCCTTTAATAAAAATGACAAATTTTGTACAAAACTACCACTCATCTGACAAAGACATCCCAAATTCAAATAATGTACACAAAACAGTAAGAGACGGGACCATTACCAAACAGATTCCTGACTTGGGACAGGCCCATGAAATGCAGTGTTAAACCGGTTTGTGGGATCCCAACCCACACCCCATTAAACAAGCAAACAAACAAAACTTTGTGACATGTTGAAGGATGTCCTTTATCACATGTTTGCATTTGAGAGATAAAACACAAACTGTATTATATACATATATTTATTATGATTCAATTAATATCGTACAAAATGCATAACCCTCCCCCTTTTTCACCCGGGCTTGGGACCGACCGATGTTGGCAGAGTTAAAAGTGTTTTTTTGCGTATTGCACATATATATATATATACAGAATATCTTCATTCCATCAGCACTGTCATAGTCCTTAGATCATACACTGCCATGCTTATACTGGCATAAAGCCTGATTTTTCATGTGAAAAACCCTGGCATAAGCATAGATTGGAAGTCAATTAGGGAGAACCGGTAGAATTATAACTGAGGTATAATAAATTAGTTTTATAATGTAATAACATAGTTCTACAGTAGATTTGTACAGTGGATTAGGAGACGTCTTGGAAGAAACAACAGAATTTTTTTACCAGCATGTGTAGTTATGAAAATTAGACAGACATTTCCATCAGAACAATATTGTGGATTTAAATATGCACAAGTGTAATTTTAATATATTCAAAATTATTCAGTGTCAATGGACAAAACATCATCTGTGATATTCACAATTCAATGTCAATGGATAACACATCATCTATGATTTGTGAATTTGCTGCATATTGTTACATATTAAAACGTGAACGATGTCTTTCAATTAATTGTCTCTTGGAGAACTGAGCGAATTCTGATGTTAACGGAAGTGGAATGTGGCAGTTCATGATCTGGATGTCATCGGTAGCATTCGAGGATGTTGGACACTCCACTTTTCTTCTTTCTATTACTGCCTGTTTGATTAGTCACATAACCTGTAAATAAAAATAATTTTTTAAATATCCAAATAAAAATATAGTTTATTGGTTATTACCTGAATTTGAATTTTGGTGTTTATCGCCACTTTCAGCTATATCATGATGACCAGTTGTAGTGGTGGAGAGAACCACTGACCCTGGGCAGGCAACTTGTAATTTATATCACTTGCGGCTGCGAGTCGAGTGCACTTTTTTTTGTAATTTACAAAGCTGGGCGCGAACCCACACCGTATTGGTGATAGTTGTTAGATCCAACGACCTAACTCATTGAGCCACCCGGGCACATTATTACTTGAATAAACTTTCACTTTACAGCTTCTCCTGCATATGGTGCATACATCTCGCAATTGATTCGCTATACAAGGGCCAATAGCAATTATTCTGATTTCCTGAAACGTCATCTTCATCTGAGAAACAGGCTACTGGACCAGGGCTATGAAAAGATTCGCCTTATTCGATCTCTTAAAAAAATTATATTCCGATACTAAGATCTTGTCGAAATATATTCCGTCTCTGCAGAAACGATTATAAGCGATGCATTTTAATATAGTGAAAATGTATAAAGATAAAGAAGTCAAGAAAAATGTCAAGGATATTTTTTTATCAATGTGTGACGTAAAAATATCCTTGACATTTACGTCACCGAATATGGTACTGCTTTGACAACTATTTTACCTGTTTTGTTCCTGTATTTAAATACTGTTATAGTGACAGCCGGAACCTTTGATCCGTAATGAAAGCGGGAGGTTTGGCGCTTTAAAATCTGATTCAACCCACCATTTCTTTAGAAATGCCTGTACCAAGTCAGGGTCATTACGATTTTCACAGTTTTCCGGTTGTTGACTGATTTTGTCTGTTTATATAATTATGAGTTTTGACTTTCCCTTTGTAAGATTGTTCGGAGTTCGGTAATTTTGTTATTACCCTTATTTACAAACATACGTTGCAATTGTTTTTGGTTCCAGTTTGCATGAAAACATCTCGTATACTAGATAGAGAGTGTAGCGGACATAGGGTTAGGGTATTGTATCCACTCTTATACATGTACATACTAAGGCATATTTTATGATTTTTTTTTGGAGATGTGTCTTCTAGAAAATGGAAAAAATTACCATAACTCGGAGGACCTTTTCGTGGCTGCACCACTGCTTCGGTACCCTTCTTTGCCTTCGGATAGCTGATGGTGTAGCATAAATCACTATTTTCAATCACAAGTTGTTGTCTTCCACAGTTCTCGTTGTAATGAATGGCTGCTATAGATAACCCTGTGAATAGTATAAAATAGAACTTTAAATTTAAAGAACAGATTAAACAGTAATAATAAGCAAAATAATTATGTTTAGCAAAAATTATTGATTGATTGATTGATGATTAATTGATTTACATAATCTCAGCAATACTGCAGCTATCTCATGATGATCAACATAAATACAGATGGGAAACAATTTACTCTATACTGCTATATATATGCACAATTCAATAGAAACTAATAGGAAATCCAAAGAAAATAATTACTTTGCTAGCATTGCTGCATAGGAAAAGTGGGTGCTCTCTGGTGCAAACTGGTTAACTATGGAGTGAAACACTTCTAAACAGTATGATTGGTGAACTGGCGAAAGCTTTGGGACATCTCTCAGCAGGTGGTCGTTTTCCAAGACACCCTTCAGTAATTTATGTGGCACTGAACCTGAAGCAAAAATAATGAGCAATGGTTAAGCACAGACATATAGTCCCAAATGATTGAGAGTGGGAGGGAAATACATTCAATGAGTTAGGTCGTTGGATATAACAGCTCATTCAAGCCTATCACCAATATCGCGTGGGTTCGCGCCCAGCTTTGTAAATTACAAAAAAGGCTGCACTCGACTCGCAGCCGCAAGTGATAAAGTTTACCAGTTGCTTGCCCAGGGTCGGTGGTTCTCTCCGGTTCCTCCACCACTACAACTGGTCGCCATGATTATTTTGATATAGCTGAAATATTGTTGAAAGTGGCGTTAAACACCAAAAATCATTCATTCATTCATTCCTCTTTGATCTGTTTCATACAGTAATAATACGTCATGTACGATTTGAAAAGGTAACAGCCAAGTATAAAGGTACATTTCAAACACCATCATGAAAAGATGTACATAATCAGACTGGCCACCTTATTTACATTATAATAATACACAATGTTGTTAATTTCAAATGAGTAATTAGCTTAGACAATATCAACAATTGCTCTTTTTTCTAGGTTGTTTTTCGTTCTATCGGTGATATGGTCGGAATAAGATTGTTTACAAAAGTCAAATTGACGATGCAACCAGGCAGCATTAGGAAATTTGCATATATACCGTTAATATTATTACAAGTTGATTGCACATATACAGATACAAGTTACATTGGAAACGACTATTATATATGCATAAATTTACCAACCTCGACTTTCCTACGCTTTTCGAAAGCTCTTGGCATCGGAAGTTGCATGGGTCGTCCTTCTTTCACCAATCTGCTGACTGTCAATGGTATCGATGGAACGGCGTCTGGAATTTACCGTGAACACCTAGCTCTGCCATCCTCAAAGGGTCTTACGTAATACTGTCCTTGGAGAAATGCGCAGAACACAACCGGTGACTGGGACCGGGAACAAAGTTCCATCTCTTGCAGTAATGTGTCCACACTTTTCGGAGATTACTGTCTTTCGGGAATGCAATTTTATTTTTGTCCATTTCCCTTTTTCGCTTGGTTATCACAACCAAATGCTGCACAATAAACCATGCTGGAATCTATTTCATCAGAACACGTGTTTATATCGTAAACAAAACACCGTTATTGAAAGGTAAATTAGCTGTCAATCAATCTGTCAATCACTTCCTTCTCAAAAATTATCAAAAGAACAAATGACGTCACACAACATCAGCCTCGGTTTGGATTGAAAAATATGTATAAATTACAGGTAGCTCACTAGACAGTTATTATGGGCGTAAACTAGTATTTATGTATTCCAAATATGGGAATAGAGACGTTTGTTTTAAATTCTTGATACCTACTAAGAGATTTAGTTGCAAGAAAACAGATATGATAAAATCATGTCACTAGTCCTTTAAGCCTTTAATCTCACTTTCAGCTTTATAGATGATGTTCTGCCAATTAATAATACGAACTTTGCTAACTGGATTCTATTAATAGAGATTTCTCGATAACTGACGAACGAACGTATCTTCCCGTAACATAACGAAACAATGTTAATTTACGTAAAAATCTTTTGAGGGAGACCTTATTGCAACATTTTTCTTCAATTGTTCATTGAGTGTAAGTGATTAGATAAATATTTTTTTCATTTTGGTGTTTAAAACAGTTAAAAATTAATATCACTGGCCAAAATAATGGTTTCACAGTGACATTACAGTCTGCATACAAAATACATATTTTCCTCAAACGCTATTTATTGATATACTTTAAGGAGGGGTGCTTTTCAATTTTTTTTTTTTTTTTTTTTTTTTTTAATATTTCTGATTTAAATTTTCGCACAAATAAATAATTTTGCCAGACTTGGGAGGAAAAGAAAATTGACTAAGGAAAATCAAGCAGTATAATAATTATGTAATACTGGATATTGAATGGAACATTTCTGATTTCATATGTAAAGAAAAATAAATGATTCCATTCTCCCAAAACCTGTCTGTCCTAAGGTAAAACAATATCCCCTTTTATGCTTATTGATACCTTATCGGCGACGGTCGCCCGACCATTGACCGATTGTTGTGCAAAAATCGTGCGATTTTCGCTTTCTATTGTTTTTATTAAATAAGAGAAATGCCTTAAACAAATCTACTGTATACTAGTTTAACCCCGTCACTTTTTATTGAAGTACCTGAACTAAGCCAGGAGGCGTCATTTATATGTGTGTTAGCGATATCGAACTTACATATTTCTACGATTTTTCTATTGGATGTTGGAACTGTTCCAACAGTGTGATATCTATTTTTTTATTTTATCATGGGTTATGAAAAAAACCAGCTGAGTTGCAATTGTTAAAAAAAAAATATGGTTGTGATCGTCTTCCGTAATTAAAATCGTCAAAATGAAATACAACCGAATTGGTATCAAATGGTGACTTGTTTCAACCTCACTTAAGATATAGCTTGAAATTCTTTCAAAATTCTACTTCACGTTCACGATCTTCTATTACAACACTATTTCACTCAAATGTACATTTTTTCCTGTTCTAGTTAAAGGACTTTATCAAACATAATCATACAGTTTACATGTAATGCAGTTAATACGCATTTAAACCACAGAAGAATATTCCTATTTTCCACACCTTGTGGTGTGGGGTCGCTATTGTGCATGCGAAATATTAATTGCAAACCCCATTGACTGGCTATATGCTGCCTGTCTAGAATATTTTATTTTTTTCTCGATCGACAGTCCAGAAGCTAGAAAACAATATGATGAATATTGTCTGTCAATCATGCAAACAATAACTTATGCACATGACAGAATGCGTTCCCTTTGATTTAAAAGAATGGAACTGATAGAAGTTAAAAGTTTAATTTGGGCGCAAAAGGGGAAACTTTGTATAATATATGAAAATGTGATGTGAATTTTAGGGACCCTCATATTCAAATCCATTCATCTACTTTTCTACACTTTTATACATATTATACATATGTATATTGCAAATGATAGTAATGTTATTTTAAAATATTTCCACTTTGTTTTACTTGTCGTTTTCTTTTAAGAGCACCAGTTTTATACTGCTCATGCTCAGCAACGGACCACCTAAGTCAATTGTTTTAGCTCATCGATGATCATGAGGTCCACTAAGATAAATAACACGGTCCGTGCTATTTATTTATTTATTTATTTATGCTTTGGTGTCAGTGTTTCAACTGTTGACAGAGTCTTAAATTCAACATGGTAGACTTATAGAAAGTGTTTAATCGTAAAATTCAGTGGCCAACCATCCCAGTCTGGTGGCAAAAGAAAGGGTATTGTTCTGATATGCCTAACGTTGTGTCTGCAATTGACGGAACTTCACATGAGATACAAATTCCATCCAATGAACCCGAACAAAAACATACTTTTAGCAAACCAATTATTTTCATTGATTGATATGAAAAGAAAGTTCATAAAGAGTAATAATCATAAATGCCATCAATATCAATAAACCAATTACCTTTCATCTTAACTGAGCTTGAGCCGTCGTGGTCGTATGGTAGTTGAATTACAACTACCTGTGTAATCGTTGCCTATCACCACTTAAAGACGTAACATCCGATCAGCCTGATCGGGAGACTTGCGCATTGAAATGTCATTATTTATAGTAAAGTGGGCTGGGAGTTCCTGATAAACAAACGTTGATAATGGTAAACATAGGCACAATGACATGGATGAGGACTCTTGCGTGAATATATAAACACAACATCAAACACATAAAATTAGATTTCTAAATTTTGATACTTAAAAGTTACGTCTTTAAGTTGTGAGTTTGAACCCCATTCATGGCGAGGTGTACTCGATAAAACATTATGTGATAAAGTTTGTCAGTAACTTGTGACAGGTCTGTGGATTTCTCTGGGTACTCCAATTTCCGGCACAAAAGTAGTAACTGAAATATGTTTGAAAGTGGTGTTAAACACCTAACCTCCAATGGACAAATGATGTATCAAAAGTTTGTGTATGTAGTGCATAACATAAAACACATTTGGATCATAATGTGGAATATCTTTTCAAGTACCAATAATACTACAACAATATTGTTTCCCACACAATTATGTGAACCGTTATATGTCATTAAACAATGTACTGAAAAAGAAACAACTTCACTTTCAAATTTGTTATTAACAATTAGATTAAATTATCTCCATGATCTCAAAATTATGCTTCAGTGTTTACTGCATTTTAATACATACATGTAGGTATGGCTGAATCCTGATGTCTTGTCTGAACTGAAAACTACAATTATTCATGTGTTTCTGAATCATTAAGTAAATATTCAATCACTTAATTCATCACATCTTTCTGTCTTTGATCACTGAATATTGAATCCAAAATATCCATACCATTGTATTCTTTGGATTTATACATGAAAAATCGCAAGTAGACTATGAGGAATCAAACACATTGTTTTACATCATATCCACATTTTTGCATAGATAATTTTGTATAATGTGTCCTGTTCACTACCACATGTAATACACACAGACTCTACACAATACAAACAGCTCCAAAATTCTATTTTATCGATTACTTCCGATCATGCAAATGTATGAGTAAATATCTTGGTTCTTTTTAAGTCAAATATTCCTGTTCCTTTAAAATTTATGTTGATTCTATGTGGTATTTAAATCTTCTTTGAGTTTAAATCATTGACGCAATAGCGTGCGTGACGTCACACGCATTGTCGTTTGAACTCAAAAGGAATTGAACGCACTCTGAAGTGGTCAATAAACCACAATATACAATAATAGCCGCAGATCCCTTGTAAATGAATATCAATATGAAAATCATACAAATGAGTAAGGACTACAGAGAAAATTGGAAGTTCTCTATCCTAAGAGAACACTTCTTTCACTCGTCATTAGACATCTTATTACATTTTGTACTTAATAAAAAAGTTTTTACATATTCGATCTATGCAGGTATATAGTACGTTTGACTTCTATAAATCTCCAGAATAAAAATTCTTAAAGGTTTAAGTAGAAGTAATTTGTAAGTATTTTTACTAATATTCCGTCGTCTCCAGGAATTGAATATTTCTTTTCTTTTCTTTTGATCAGCTAATCCAGAATTTTGTATTGATGTTTATGTATTCGAATGTAACAAGGCTTGCTTGTGGTTGTACAGTTCTAGTTTTTATTTAATTGATGCATTTAGAAAAATAAAATAATTAACATATTTTTCCGGGTTTTTTATTCCACATCGTTCCTTCTATGAGCTGGATGATAAACTAACCCCCTGTCTAATCGAAATAAAATTCTTGGATAATGAGCACGGATATGTTCCATTTGTCGTAAGCACTTCCCGGTCCTTTCCTCATTCACGACTTATTACCGGGTTTGTAACTAGATTAACACGACGAGTGCCACTAGTGGAACAGGAACTACTTACCCTTCCGGAGCACCTGAGTTCACCCCCGTTTTTTTCTGGGGTTCTTGTTACTCGATCTTTAGTTTTATATGTATGTTTTGTAGATCGTTGTTTGTCCTTTTGTACTTTTTCTTTTGGCCATTGTGTTGTCTGTTCTTCTTCGATATACGGATTCTGATTGCCCATTTGGTATCTTCAAACACTTCTTAAGAATATGTTGGATTGTGATAAAAAATTATCTACTCCTTTTGGATCAAACTATTTTACTTCATTTTAGAAGTAGCATCGATAGACCATTAAACCTACCTCAGTATCCCGGTAGTAATAACTATTTCAGAATCCCGGAAGAAAATATATAATCAATAATTGGAGGCTGATGAAAAAAAACTATTTTGGATGAAGTGGTGTTTATTTTATTTTTATCCTATATAACTGTTACGTGTCGACATACCATCGTCTTTTTTACGGCAAAGATTGCTTCTTAAACATCAAAACGTCATCAAAGCGCTTGTAATATTTGAACATTTTCCCGTCGTTTTTCAAGAAATTTAACACCTCGTGCACCAAAAAATACTTTTACAGTATTTGTGTTTTATTTATTTTAATAATCTGGTAAAATATTTTTCTGGTGCACGACTGCGGAGGTGCTTAATTTCTTCGAAAACCGTCGAAATATCGCGGGCAAAATTCCACGAAATACAGAAAACAAATAACGCTCATGACGTCACAATGACATTGGCAGTTTGTATATAAAGGAAATGTTAGGTGTACTCGATTAATGCAACGTTCGTTACAAGTTGTAATACGACAAAAGTTCGTACTTTGGATGTTATAGTCCCCCGCCCATCCACCAATATTAATGCCAAAAGAATTTCAATCACTCGTATATATTTTGCATTTTTTTGGGGGAGTAGAAATGACAGACTGAATGAATTTGTTATGTTGATATATATTTATAATAATGCTATGCGATCTTGTAACGAACGCACAACCCTACACTGTGTCGAGTCTTATTTATATTACGTTATTTTAATTAATAAAGAAATATTTTCGGAGAGGTGAAACGAGGGAGAAAAAAAAATAGACAATATAATTACTAGTATATACATTGTCGAAAATATAAAATTGATATATACGAGTTTTGACGAGGTTTTCTTACCTGTTTAGCAGCGAGTGGAAATGAATTATATATTTTCCGACAATGTACGTATATTGTATCTATCGTGTTATTTCAAAAGCCCCAAAGAAACTGTCAAATTGTCTAAAAAGAGCAGAAACAAGCGTTGTTCTAATCGTTTTTGATTGTGTCCTCTGTGAAGTCCGCGCTTACAAGTCTATAAGCTTATAAGCATCAATGCTGTTACTGTTTCTTACCGTCGCTCAACATGAATCAGGTACTAGATAAAGATATCTTGATCAGAAACCAAATACAAAGGTTAAACAAAAAATATCTAGTCAATACAATGTGACTACTCGAACAGAACAAGTGCAGGATAAAAAAAAACCATTAACTGGGCAGCGAAGAAATACTATAATATTAAAACATCTTATGTTTCAATCTTCCGATTACCCTCATTTTATTTGTATAAACTTCAGACAATTTGATTGCTACATTTATATTATATTGTGAGCTCCATACAGATGTATCTTTACATTCAATATTCACTTACTAGTATCTGCTATATATTAAATTAACTTTACAGATGAATCCTATCAGTGTAACAGCCGTTGAGGAGTCGTTTCATGAAATGCAGGACAAGTCATATTTGTGATCAGTTTGTGGGATGGGGATGAAATGAGCAATCTCTATAGAAGACCTTCCATTGTTGCTTCCTTCCAAGTTTCGGTTCATTTGGCTAAGAAGTTTTAGAGGAGAAGATTAAAACAAATCTGCCCATCAGAAATAAGAATCGCCTGTGGCGACCATGTTTGTTAACGGATCGGGACGAAATGAGTAATCGTTACAGAGGACCTTCCATAGATGCTTCCGTAGTAGTTTCACTTCATTTGGCTGAGGCGTTTCAGAGGAGACGATTAAAATTGTGAAAAGTAAACAGATGACGGACGACGGGCGCCAAGTGATGGTAAAAGCTCACATTGCCTTTGGCAAGGTGAGCTAACAACAGTCAGCGGGTAGATATGTCGCTCCACTCGGACACATTATTCTGATTCCGAGCCAACCAGTCTTTGCTCTTTCTCCCTAATGATGCGTTCTTAGCGGAGAAGCAACAAATACCAATTTTATATTCTTTTGTTTGACCCGACCGGGGCTCGTACCCACAATCTATCGCACTCGAGGCGAGCACGCTAACCATTACGCTGGCGATGCGGTTCCTTATTTTTATTTATTTTTTTTTAATTTTGTAATCATTTTTTTTCATTGTCCTTCAATATATTATTTGAAAAGAAAATTAAACCAAAACAAAAAGAGTTACTTGATATCTATATAAACAGTAAGAGTTCCTACTTTTGATCAAACACTCTTTGAATATTGCAATAATCCAACTGCATAGGAAATAAAGAAAAAAAAATACAAGTTCTATACAAAATCATGACCATTCTGTCGAAGGTGACTTGGCGAATGCCAATTCTGCACAAACCGTTTTGTATTTCTTTCTTTTAATGTTATACAGAACATCCACATGTACAATATTTTGACTATGTGCTGGGTTTTTTTCACAACTTTTATTCATTTAAGACAATTTGTTTTTCTTCTTATCAATTTGCAAGTCGAACATACCCTTCGCAAGTGTTATAATGAACCTTAAATAAATTACAAAAAGGAAACATAATTGTGATATTGAGCTGTTTTCGCTATTCTTTCAATTTTTTACATAGACAAAACCGGTTATGCTGAAACACAATTTTTGGGACTCAACCGGAAAGTAGTGGCTGACAGAGCTGGAACGAATGCACGTAAATAAGCATTGTGTTTTTCACTGTAGTAAGTCTAAAACTATTCATGGTGGCACGCCAGTGCAAACTATCATGTATATAAGCATTACAAAGGGTGTGTGTACTTTAACGATAATTACACATATAAACTACTTTTTATAGCTTTATTTGATGATTTCAATCTCATTATTAGCATTTGTTATTGTTTATATCCATCATTTTATCCATATCTGAGTAATCGATGAAACTAATCACAGTAACATATAGGTAAAAACAAACAAAAATAATCGACAGATGACGACATCTTCTGGATTCAAGATATAATAATACTATATGATCATAATACTTACTTTTTGTCGTCGCCTGTATGTCAATCATGCCTAAGTGATTTGTACCGGAAGCTGACAGAACATTTTTGACCGGGGCTCTTTGACGACAGTGGTAATGTGGATGTTTTTTTTGTACAAGGCGATTAAATGCTAAATTTAACATTTAATGTTTCAATCTTAGAACAGTCCTCAATGTCATATGCTTTGTTTCACAATATTATTCAATAGTTACTTGTGTGAAGTTCTTTTCTTGGATTGCATTCAATAAATCATTAAAATTATCAAAATGGCCACACACAGCATCTGAAATTTCTCCTTTAAAAAGTCTACTGTACATTGAAGCTATTATTTTTTATATGACAGGGCGGTGATTTCTCTCTCTACTACTCCATTTTCCTCCACCAATAAAATGGAGTGACACAATATAGCTGAAATATTGAGAGTGGTGTGTGACACCACAACCCTACATCCCCCTTTTGGGAGTGGTGTACCATCAGGGTCAGCTTTATTACACTTCAATATTGTTTTTATTTTATACTCTGTCATTACTAGCACGATTTTAGAAATATATATTGATACAAACACATTTTCTTGTTAGTTCCTATATAGGGGATAAAGTCAGATATAACATTATAAATCTTATATGATTTACATAATTAGAAATCCTATACTCTGATTTGGTATAAGCGCTTATGGAGGCGGGGTTTTTGTCAGTTTAATTTTCGATAGACGATGTTCACCGGACTACTTTTCCGTAATGTAAACAAAATGGCGGCTTGGATTCCCGATAATAAAAAAAGATAAAAGAAACAATGTTTATTGTTAATAATCGACAATTATTGTTATATATGAAATAAAAAAAAATGCCAATGAAAAAAAAAGCTTGTACAAAACAATTCAGGAAAAAATACTTAAGACAACCATCTATCGACTTTGGCTTTTGTAATATATCGTCATTCTGTGACGTTGTTTACAAAGGACGCTGATTGACACAAGCTGGTTACTGATTTATTTTACGATTTTGTGAGCATTTTACTTGTTTGAGTAGCTAAATGCAAAATGCCATAAAATTGGAAAATATCAGTAACTTAATTATATCACCGTCTAGTTATCAATGTAGGAAAACAACTTAAACAAGGTTAGTGCATTTTGTTATTCATGGCCGACACACATCAATGGAATGTATGTGTGTGCGTACTGGGGATCCCCAAAGGTAAATTTTCAAAAAAAATGAAAAAAAAAAACTTAGTTACAGAATTATAAGGATTAAGCGCATTTTTCCCGGTGTTTATTGATGTATAACCTGGACCAAGTCACTCACAAACTTACATAGAAGTTCTTCGGACTTTTATTTGTTTGGGAGTGAATTGGTCCAGGTTATACATAAATAAACTCCGGAAAAATGCGTTTAATCCTATAGTAAATCTGAACGTAAGTTCTATGTAGTTGTATAATTATGTGTACGGTATTTTATTTATATAAAGTTTTTCTTCATCTATGCAAAATGAAATAAAGTGATATGTTACTATTAAAAAAGATAATAAAGATATGTATTGTGTTTTGTGGTTATTTTTGCGACTGAGTTATAAATTTGGGTGTATTTTGGAGATTGTTTTAAGGAAATTTTATTATGATTTTCAAATAAAAAAAAAATGTTCAATACAAATTCACAATTTTTTACACAAACAAAATAATTCACATTACAGCATCCATCATACCGATTTAAATGCTTTATTGTAAAAAGTTACCGTAAGATGAAAGTTTGATTTTCTGAATTTACAGCAGACATTAATGCTACCCTCAGATACCATTAGCAAAAAGCTTTGATGCGCAGCTTAATAAGACTTTGATGACACCCCAATCACAAGTAATGAAATAGTTTTAATCGATACTTCAATTTCCACCAGCTTAACAAGACCTTGATGATAACCCATACCTTGATAATATCCAAAGCACAATTAATGCAAGCATTGATGTTTGGTTCCTTCAGAAAATAGTTTTAAATTGATACTTGAATTTTCAGCAGCTTAACATGACTTTGATAATACCCAAATCACAAATATGAAAAGTAACTATGCGCTGGCCTTCAGGAGGTAGTTTTTAATTAATACTTGAACTTCCAACAGCTACAAGACTTTGATGATACCCCAAACACTATTGATGACAAGCATTGACACCCTTGGGGCCTTCATGAAATAGGTTTAAATTGTTATTTGAATTTTGAGCAGCTTAACAAGACATTGATAATACCCCAATTGATGTTGGGGGTCTTCAGGAAATAATTTTAAGTCAATACTTGATATATAAGTATAGTTGTTTCTTATTTGATTAGTAAATAAGGAGTTAGATTACTATTAGCTTTACATTATAACACAGAGTACTGTATATAATTAACATTTATTATTATTGTTGACATGTTTTAAAATTATATGAATAAATGCTTTGTAACCTGTATTTTTACCTTTTTATTAGCCACAAACACTGAAGAAAAGTTTGAAATATACCAAAGGGGTAATCAGAAGTCATAAATCGAAGGACAGATAACACAATGGTTAAAAGAAATAAACGTAAATACCGAAGTGGCAATAAAAAATGGAGGATCCAGAGAAACTGCCAAGATAGGGTACACAAGAGGAAGACACACAAAACAGAAACACAACAAAATATGTGTTGGACACAACTATGTGTAAACACAGACATGATCCCTCCCACAAACAACTGGAGGCAAAGACGAACCGAACATCACCTCCATGCGAAACCCAGAAAAATGACTAACTGTAAATGACAAACAATGATCTGCAAAACAATACACACAAAGATTGAGCTACACTAACCCCAGGTGAACTGATCACCTACTCCAGAAGGGTAAGCAGTTTCTCCTCCTCCAATAGTGACAGCAGTCGTGTAACTCATGTTACAAAGGTAAAATGTGTTATTATCTAAATGTCTTATTGGTTACCATTATTAGCAAGACAATTCTTTATACAGTAGTCCCCCTCTTATAATACCACACCTTCTGCAATGAAAAAGTGACCTTAAAAAAAAGATGGCCTCTCTCGAGGGGAACAATTTAGTAGTATTTACTATCTGAAATCTGGCCTGTTAAGAGGGGTGACCATTGGTTGGAAATTTGCTGGGAATTGCCTGATAAGAGGAATGGCCTTTGGTGGGAATGGCCTGAAAAGAGGGATGACCATTAGTGGGAATGGCCTGATAGAGGGGTGGTTTTTGGTTGGAATGGCCTTATAAGAAGGGTGGTTTTTGGTTAGAATGGCCTTATAAGAGGGGTGGTTTTTGGTTGGAATGGCCTTCTAAGAGGGGTGGTTTTTGGTTGGAATGGCCTTATAAGAGGGGTGGTTTTTGGTTGGAATGGCCTTATAAGAGGGGTGGTTTTTGGTTGGAAAGGTCTTATAAGAGGGGTGGTTTTTGGTTGGAATGGCCTTATTAAAGGGGTGGTTTTTGGTTGGAATGGCCTTATAAGAGGGGTGGTTTTTTGTTGGAATGGCCTTATAAGAGGGGTGGTTTTTAGTTGGAATGGCCTTATAAGAGGGGTAGCTTTTGGTTGGAATGGCCTTATAAGAGGGGTGGTTTTTGGTTGGAATGGCCTTTTAAGAGGGGTGGTTTTTGGTTGGAATGGCCTTATAAGAGGGGTGGACAACTGTAATTGTAAAACATGATATTTGTTTCTGTACACATTTTGGTATTTTGTTAAAAACATTCAAAATTAGCAATTTATCTTTTTAACAGAAATGGATTCAAAATTTAAATAGAAAAAACAACATTTAACCATAAATATTTTATGAGCTATTTTCATCATTGCAATTCAATACATGTACATAGTGGTTTTATTTAAAACCTTTAAATTTTTCCCCTACAACCACATTTCCAGATTATCAGGACAATATCTTACTTGCATTTATGGGCCCATGTAGATAAAAATTGTATGCAGGCAGATAGAAATGGTACAGGAAAAGATACAATGGCTTATCACTGGATTCTTAAAAAGAATAACACTATGGGTGCAACTTGTGGAGCAGGAACTGATTACACTGTCCGAGCACCCCTTCAGTACCACATTGAAAAACCGGGGCCCGGGTGGCTCAATGAGTTAGGTCATTGGATCTAACAACTCATACAAGCGTATCACTAATACAGCGTGGGTTCGCGCCCAGCTTTGTAAATTACAAAAAAGTTGCACTCGACTCGCAGCCGCAAGTGATAAAGTTTACCAGTTGCTTGCCCATGGTCGGTGGTTCTCTCCGGGTACTCCGGCTTCCTCCACCACTAAAACTGGTCGCCATGATATAGCTGAAATATTGCTGAAAGTGGCGTTAAACACAAAAATTCAAATTCATTGAAAAAACATTTATGGCTCTAGGATATGACTAGGAAACCTAGTGATTTGGACGAGTTGTGGAATAAGGAAAGTGCAAACGACGGATGACGACGATTGTAAGATGACGAAAAATTATCCCAACGTGTCTACTCTGTTGCACACGTGTCACAATGTTATAATTTAAAGTTGTTTCATTTATTGTGAACAGATTTTGTGATACATAATTTATGCCTTTCATCATCTTTCTGATCTAAAAATTCGAAATATGCCATCATGATATCGCCTGTCTTCTCTTCTGTAGCCTCTACGGCTAATTCAGTTCCACCGAAAATCATTTTTAATAAAATTGGTCTATCGGAATCCCCTTTAGTGTCTTTGAATTGAAATGTTACTAATCCTATAAACTGGCAATTACTGTCTGTCACAAAAGTGGGATTTGGGTCGGAGCTAGCAAAGATCTGGACATTTGCAGATTGTTGATTCTTTCTAATCGGCAGATATCGCTTAGGTCCTATAACTGTGTTAATTGGTAAAATATCTCCAACTTCTACATATTTTATGAAACAATCCTCGCATAACTCTTGCCCGTCCTTCACAACTTTTTTGTTTTCCGGATGTGTTCCCTTTTTAAATGGAATAAAACTGTTTGTTCCGTATGTATACATTGCAACACGTGCAGTAATAACTGAAGGGTTAAACCCAAAAAGAACAGCACCTTTCATAACAGCCAACTCTGGGTCTTCCGGAATCAACACATTTATATCCGGAAATGATGTTTGTATGCTCTTTTGCACGTATTCTGATTCGGAAAAGCCACCTACCATGATTATGTTTTTGATCTCATAAGTCTGCTTGGTTTTTAATAGACACCCAACCTGTCGAATAATATCGTTCACAATGGGACGAAACATCTCTCGTATAATTCCCGCTTCCATTTTTAGCTTATCACGCAACACGCTAACTTGTCGCCGATATGTAGTAGAGTCTATATACTCCGTAATGTCAGTGCAGTCATTCACCGCACGAAAAACTTCCATAAAAGAAACTGGAATCCGAATTGTAATTTTACTGTTATCGTCAATTTTTACTTTTCGCTTAGCCATTTCAAATTCCCGTTCCAATTCTAAATAGTCATATAGATGTGCTTCCCGAAACGTTCGCATAGTTTCGTTTCCAAATAACTTTTCAAGGAAAAATACAAAAGCACTATCTACATTTACTCCTCCCCACGCCCCGCCACTCGCTTTTTGGAGTTCTTTGATACGCCCATTGTCTAATATTTGATGAACGGTTATGTCTGCTGTCCCTCCTGCAATTAAATATTAATTCATATGTTAAAATATACGTTATGCATAAAAAAAATCCTTTCGTTCAGATGAACTTTAGCATTGTCTCGGGGGTTTACCTTTCCTTTAACCAAATCCACCTTCATGATTTTGGTTGTGGTATTTTCATTATTTAACAAATATTGAAATATAATAAATACATAAGATTTAAGTTCAACTGGCCGCTTTCTGTCAGATACGGAATGGATATGGCATAATAGACATGTCATTATAAATAGATTGTTAAAAATTTTAAACAACACTTTGAAAGGTCAACACCACTTGGTGACCAAATAAATCGTTCTCGAATGTAATCTATACTTGTTATGTAGAAGAATGTACATAATAGAGAAGATGTTCTCAGTTGCATAACTTGTATCCTTTTGTTTCTTTATTTGACAATAAAATATGCTTAAACTTAATTTAAAACGTCACATTATGTGTACCGCTACCCCTCTCTCCTTTAACAATAACATAGTTAGAGGGGTAGGTCACCCGGGGTGACACTTTTATGGGGGCGACACTATTGGGTCTGCCGTATAGGCTGTATTGAAATAAAAGTGGGTACAATGTCGGGACACTACTCACAGTTGTAGCACCTTTTAGAGTTCGAGAAACCATGGTATATGTATTTATAAGCGATTTTTATCTTGGCCCAACAATAAACATTATCCAGTGATGTATTCAGGGATGTTTGATCATTGTTGAGAATGCAAAACTTGTGAAGGTACCCATGATGGTTTCTGTTAATGCCGCAGCTAGCACCGCTGTGTGTGTGAGACGCCATATTGATTGTTAAAATTTAAATTATTTTCAAATTATTATAAGTTCGTTTGAGGGTATGCATAGCTCTGTTGTTCTTCTTTTTGGGTCTGGCCCTTCTGGTCAGGTTAATTTTATACGTGGTTATGTTGTTATTTTTTGGTGATTTGGCTGATTGTTTTTGTCCGCGCCCTGGTCAGCTCGTCTTGACCAATCGTCTTTTATCTTTGATTTCAACTGAAATTGGTTTTCCAAATTACTTTATTGTATTCCAACTCATTCACTTTCTTTGTTTTTAAATTACCATCAGTATATTATTTGTCTAGTGATCAAGTCATCTCCGTACGGTCCATTCTCCGATGCTTGACGTTATTGTAATGTATGCTTTAATAAATAGTGTGTATCAGATGTATTTCACGGGTAATTATACATTGTGTATAATGTTTCACCAACAACATTGTCTTATCACGCAATATGTATATCTTATTTACCTCCAAGATCTAACACCATATAAGATGTACCAGGTTGAAAGGCACTGATTCCTCGACCTCCGTGTAGCCTTTCAAAAGGGACATGTTGACAATAGACAGAAGCTGCCTCTGGTTCTAAACATAGCTGTAAATTAGTCATTGGTATTCCAGCCTAAAATGGTATTATGGACATTTACATTCTAAAATTAGAAGATCTTTATTTTCTATAATATTTGGAATCCATTTGACGTCGAATTTAATCAAGTAATCAAGATCTAGAAATTTAGTATATAAATGGCATTCTGAGGGCTCTTCCAGATATAATATAATATTTTGCTTACTGGACCAGGTATGTTGAACCACAGACGCCCGTGTCATGGAAGTACCCCATTTTTTAGAAACTTTATTTTCAATAAAATTTCTTTATTATTTCATCTCTTTTTCCTTAATTCAACTTGTTCGTGTCCGTATCCATACCATCTTATGTTAACAGCAACTTACACGTGTCGACTCAAAATAACTCTAATTATCCACAGAGTCGACACATGTAGGTTGCTGTTAACATAAGATTGTATGAATATGGACACGAACAAGTTAAATTAAGAAAAAAGAGATGAAATGATAAAGAAATTTGATTGAAAATAAATATGTAAACAGAAAGTTAAAAAAAGAGGGTGGTGGGGGTGGGTGGGGGGAGGGGGGGGGGTAATTCCGTGCCTTGAGCGTCTGTGTTTAACAACTATCTCCTTGTGGATGATGAAAATGTTAATACACAGATTTAGAACAGGATGATTGGTTCCCTTTTACTTTGCCGTCGACCGAACCATTTGGAATTAAAGTAGAAAATAGATGCAATAATAATCATTGTCTTAATCTATATAGTTTTTAAGGCTTTTGTGTGAATTACTCATTGTTGCCCATTTACAATTGGCAATTTAATATACATAAGCAGCATTAATTTTTATAACCCATGCTCTTAATGTTATTCAAATAGTTTCACTGTCATTTTGTCTTTGCAATATATTGATGATCGAGTAAAATCGAGCATCCTAACAAACTGTTGCACATGTTGCAAATCGTCCTTTACGTTCAAATGGAGTGGCATTCCCCATGCACTAGCAACTGATTAATGTCCTGTTATATGGACACGTCTGTCGTGTATTTGATTCATCTGACGCAATCGCTAAGCGTGGAGAAACTATACTTTAACAGATTTTCTCAGCTGTTAAAATACGTTGTTTTGTTATGGTTATCGTGTTTAACGCCACTTTCAACAATATTTCAGTTATATCAGGGCGGTCAGTTTTATTGGTGGAGGAAAACGGAATACCCGAAGAAAACCTCCGACCTTTCGCAAGTCACTGAGAAAACGTAATACTGTATCGAGTACACCTCGCCTGAGCTGGATTCGAACTCACAACGTTAGTGGTGATAGGCACTGATTGCATACACATGTAGGTAGTTGTAAATCCAACTACCATACGATCACAACCACAACGGCCCTAGCTGTTATGAGAACGTATCCAGCTGTTAGGAGAACGTATATTAATATAAGTTGTACTTGCCGTGTTAACAACACAATATTTATAACTGAAAGTACTTAATGAAATTAGTGGCTTAATATTTTGTAAACAATATTGTACAAGGAAGTCTTTGTTATATTTAAAAAATGTCAACACATTCACAAACATATGCAACCTCACTGAATGACGTCTAACTATCTATTTGTAAATTGTTTTGTTAATTTGACGTCAAGGTAATACATAAAAGGGTCAAAGTATCACTTCATCTTGTAAAATGATAATTTACCGACACATTTACGCCAAATATAGCAGTTGTACCTTAGATTCCAAGTAAATACACATTTTTCATTCTTATGATAATTACTTGTTTACACGATTTAAATTAATGTACAACTTACTTAAATTGGACAATATTTGCAGTGTATAAGGGGTAATCATATTCCGTAAATCGAAGAAGGTCAGACAGCACAATGGTCAAAAGAAAAAGGACAAAAAGACAAACAACGATCTACAAAACATTACACATAAAACAAAAGATCGAGTAACACGAACACTACTAAGAATCGGAGGTGAACACTGGTGCTCCGGAAGGGTTAGCAGTTCCTGCTCCACTAGTGGCACTCGTCGTCTTATATATTTTTGCATAATATAAGAAATATAAATCCTTTACTGCAGGTTTTCTACTGAAATTACTTGTTCGACCATTAAATCATAAAGAGGCTTTACTGTACTGGCAACTCTTTATCTATGACCTATTTTGTCAGTAGACGAAACAAAGCACATTATATTTACATTTAAAGAATCATATTATTTTTCAAATGATCACAAAGTGTTCCTGAAGCCTAATAAACGAAGAAGGTGTCTATACATTCTTTAGAACAACTGGAAACAGGATATGTTACGACTTTGTAGGGTTATGCTGTTTAACGTCACTTTCAACAATATTTTAGTAATATCGTGGCGGTCAGTTTTATTGGTGGAGGAAACCGGAGTACCCGGAGAAAACTCCCGACATGCCGGAAGACATTGACAAACTTTATCACATAACGTTGTATCGAGTACACTTCACCATGAACGGGGTTCGAACTCACAACTTAAATGGTGATAGACACTGATTGCACCGGTAGTTGTAAATCAACTGCAATACGATCACAACCACGACGGCGCCTACATTGTTTAGAAAAGCAGGACTTGTTAAGACTTTCTAGAACTGATTATTGATATCAATGATTGATTGTGCTATGAAATCCTTTTGACTTCGTTTTAGATTGTATGTTTATATTGGTGTTACAATGGATATTTGACGTTCATGTCGTGTATTTGTTGACTTATTGTTCTACTGTGGATTTCTCAATAGGAAACTATTCTCGGGTAGAGAAGTCATGTCAAACGAAATTGTAGCAACGGTGCAGGCATTGCTTGATAAATTACCAGGTTCGTGGAAAACACACGTGTGCAATCTTTATCAGAGTTAGCGTTCCTTTCTGAGAGTGAGGAACGATAATTCTCGTAAATTGGACACGGGTAATGTCAATATTTCAAGCGTCTCTGTGATACACTCTGAACTCCTCGGATGTTTCGCCACTCAACACTTCATTTCTTGGGTGATCATACACTGACCATAGACTTCTTTAAACCACTTAACACTTATAGAATCGCCAGTCAAAGTATCACGTCCATCAAATAACGCTTCCAAAGACTCCAACTGTTTTGGCACCAAATAAAAGGATACACCCAAGTTTAAGAAAGGGGTAATCAGAAGCCATAAATCGAAGAAAGACAGACAGACAGGCCAAAAGACTAACAGATAAATAATGATCTACAAAACACTACACGGAAAACGTCGTAAAGTATAAATTCGTGAGAAAGCTGGGGTCCGCGATTGTGATTATAAATATGCTCGCTAATACTTGGAAAATAGAAGACGCCATCTCATTTCTTATACATAGAGCTCATTCCTCGTAAGCAATGTTCTGGTAGAGGATCTATACTGTATATGCATTATATAAAGCGGACTTCGACAATATAGGTGGTATCATAAATTTCAAGCTTATTAGGGATATATATACTATCTAGAAAATAGCCAAACTAAATTAAAGAATTGAGGTCGGATCTTCTCTTTTATCTAGAGGAGCCCCTTTATAAAGTTCGCCTCATACCATTTGATTTCTTACCTTTTTTGCTACTAGCCACAGCTTCAATATGGCAGTACGACCTGCATTTGGGAATAGCATACTTCTAAACATATAAAATGGTATTTGGCATATATTTGAGTGAATTCAGAATGATCCGTTATCATTCTGTTGGGTTTAATAAGTTTGTAATATTTTAAGAGTTGGAAATACGCTGTAAACATTTCCTATATACATATCATTGTAACTTATTTTTAACCTGTTGTCATTATTATGTGTAATCAAAGACATTCTTTTGTTATTATAGTGTTAGAACTTAGATGAAATATTATCATCGTACTTATTATGTGAATAATGAGGAAAATAGAGAATTCATAAGACAGATCTATTTTAGTGTGTTTTTTCCACAAACTGACGGAGGAAACATTGCTACACCTCACACTAAACCTGAATACCTCACAATAAACCGACATAATATGTATAGAAGAGGAACACACTAGGTACTCAGTTGTATGTAAAAACACACGACCACCACACACACTATTATCAATCAAATACTAGTAGTCCAATATTTTGAAATTCTGTTTCATTGTACTATTTTTTCTCCACAGAGTTGCGTCTCTACCTAATAAAAGATATTGATACCTACGTTGGACATATTTATCAAAGAAACAAAGTTTAACTGATTATCTTGATAAGATGAAAAAATAGATGCCAAAATGTAAGAAAGAGTCTGACGGCTACATGGAAAATTTGGCGGACTCAACTATATATCGCTGCGTGTATGGAGACATGCAATTTTGGTATCCAATACTGAGGGGGTATCCATTTCATCATCATTGGAGGAAATGCCAGAAAGGAAAACGAAATAAGATTCATGGTTCTATAGATTCCTCTTGTGTTCCCTTTAACATTGTTGAGTCCTCATTAATTTTTTTTAATAGAATATAAAACAAACAAAAAATACCACCAGGTCTGAACATTTCCACCACAATCCAATAGAAAAATCATAGAAAAGGGCAAAGTTGATACCCTAACAAACAAATACCACACCGTCTGAACATTTACACCACAATCCAATAGAAAAATCGTAGAAAAGGTCAAAATTGATACCCTAACAAACAAATACCACCCCTTCTGAACATTTCCACAACAATCCAATGGAAAAATCGTAGAAAAGGTCAAAATTGATACACTAACAAGCAAATACCACCAGGTCTGAACATTTCCACCACAATCGAATAGAAAAATTGTAGAGAGAGTCAAAATTGATACCCTAACAAACAAATACCACCCCGTCTGAACTTTCCACCACAATCTAATAGAAAAATCGAAGAAAGGGTCAAAATTGATACCCTAACAAATAAATACCACCCCGTCTGAACGTTTCCACCACAATACAATGGAAAAATTGTAGAAAAGGTCAAAATTGATACCCTAACAAGCAAATACCACCCGTCTGAACATTTCCACTACAATCGAATAGAAAAATTGTAGAAAGGGGTCAAAATTGATACCCTAACAAACAAATACCACCCCGTCTGAACATTTCCACCACAATCTAATAGAAAAATCGTGGAAAAGGTCAAAATTGATACCCTTACAAACCAATACCACCTCTTTCTGAACATGTCCACCACAATCCAATAGAAAAATCGTAGAAAAGGTCAAAATTGATACCCTAACAAACAAATACCACCCCGTCTGAACATTTCCACCACAATCTAATAGAAAAATCGTAGAAAGGGTCAAAATTGATACCCTTACAAACCAATACCACCCTCTCTGAACATGTCCACCACAATCCAATAGATAAATCGTGGAAAAGGTCAAAATGTATACCCTAACAAACAAATACCATCCCGTCTGAATATTTCCAACACAATCCAAAAGAAAAATCGCAGAAAGGGTTAAAATTGATACCCTAGCAAAGAAATACCACCCCGTCTGAACATTTCCACTACAATCTAATAGAAAAATCGTAGAAAGGGTTAAAATTGATACCCTTACAAACCAATACCACACTCTCTGAACATGTCCATCACAATCCAATAGAAAAATCGTAGAAAAGGTCAAAATTTATACCTAACAAACAAATACCACCCCGTCTGAATATTTCCAAAACAATCCAAAAGAAAAATCGTAGAAAGGGTTAAAATTGATACCCTAACAAACAAATCCCACCCCGTCCGAACATTTCCACCACAATCCAATAGAAAAACCGTAGAAAAGATCAAAATTGATACCTTAAAAAACAAATACCACCCCGTCTGAACATTTCCACCACAATCCAATAGAAAAATCGTAGAAAAGGTCAAAATTGATACCTTAGAAAACAAATACCACCCCGTCTGAACATTTCCACCACAATCCATTAGAAAAATCGTAGAAAAGGTCGAAATGGATACCTTAAAAACCAACTACCACCTCGTCTGAACATTTCCACCACAATCCAAAGGAAAAATCGTAGAAAAGGTCAAAATTGATATCCAAACAAACAAATACCACCTCGACTGAACATTTCCATCACAATCCATTGGAAAAATCGTAGAAAAGGTCAAAATTGATACCCTAACAAACAAATAACACCCCGTCTGAATAGTTCCACCACAATCCAATAGAAAAATCGTAGAAAAGGTCAAAATTGATACCCTAACAAACAAATACCACCCCGTCTGAACATTTCCACCACAATCCAATAGAAAAATCGTAGAAAAGGTCAAAATTGATACCTTAAAAAACAAATACCGCCTCGTCTGAACATTTCCACCACAATCCATTAGAAAAATCGTAGAAAAGGTCACAATTAATACCCTAACAAACAAATCCCACCCCGTCTGAACATTTCCACCACAATCCAATAGAAAAATCGTACAAAGGGTCATCATTGATACCCTAACAAACAAATACCACCCCGTCTGAACATTTCCACCACAATCCATTAGGAAAAATCGTAGAAAAGGTCAAAATTTATACCCTAACAAACAAATACCACCCCGTCTGAACAATTCTACCATAATCTAATAGAAAAATCGTAGAAAGGGTCAAAATTGATACCATGAGAAATAAATACCACCCCGTCTGAACATTTCCACCACAATCCATTAGAAAAATTGTAGAAAAGGTCAAAATTGATACCTTAGCAAACAAATACCACCCCTTCTGAATAATTCCACCACAATCCAATAGAAAAATCGTACAAAGGGTCATCATTGATACCCTAATAAACAAATACCACCCCGTCTGAACATTTCCACCACAATCCATTAAAAAAATCGTATAAAAGGTCAAAATTGATACCCTAACAAACAAATACCACACCGTCTGAACATTTCCACCACAATCTAATAGAAAAATCTTAGAAAAGGTCAAAATTGATACCCTAACAAACAAATACCACCCCGTCTGAACATTTCCACCACAATCCAATAGAAAAATCGTAGAAAGGGTCAAAATTGATACCCTAACAAACAAATACCACTCCGTCTGAACATTTCCAGCACATTCCAAAATAAAAATCGCAGAAAAGGTCAAAATTGATACCCTAGCAAACAAATACCACTCCGTCTGAACATTTCCAGCACATTCCAAAATAAAAATCGTAGAAAAGGTCAACATTGATATCCTAGCAAACAAATACCACACCGTCTGAACATTTTCACAACAATCTAATAGAAAAATCGTAGAAAGGGTCAAAATTGATACCCTAAGAAACAAATACCACCCTGTCTGAACATTTCAACCACAATCTAATAGAAAAATCGTAGAAAGGGTCAAAATTGATACCTTTACAAACAAATACCACCCCGTCTGAACATTTCCACCACAATCCAATAGAAAAATCGTAGAAAAGGTCAAATTGATACCCTAACAAACCAATACCACCCTGTCTGAACATTTCCACCAAAATCCAATAGAAAAATCGTAGAAAGGGTCAAAATTGATACCCTAACAAACCAATACCACCCCGTCTACACATTTCCACCACAATCCAAAATAAAAATCGTAGAAAAGGTCAAATTGATACCCTAACAAACAAATACCACCCCGTCTGAACATTTCCACCACAATCCAATAGAAAAATCGTAGAAAGGGTCAAAATTGATACCCTAACAAAGAAATACCACCCCGTCTGAACATTTCCACCACAATCCAATAGAAAAATCGTAGAAAGGGTCGAAATTGATACCCTAACAAACCAATACCACCCGGTCTGAACATTTCCACCACAATCCAATAGAAAAATCGTAGAAAAGGTCACAATTGCTACACTAACAAACGAATACCACCCCGTCTGAACATTTCCACCACAATCCAATAGAAAAATCGTAGAAAGGGTCAAAATTGATACCCTAACAAACAAATACCACCCCGTCTGAACATTTCCACCACAATCCAATAGAAAAATCGTAGAAAGGGTGAAAATTGATACCCTAACAAACCAATACCACCCCGTCTGAACATTTCCACCACAATCCAATAGAAAAATCGTAGAAAATGTCACAATTGATACACTAACAAACGAATACCACCCCGTCCGAACATTTCCACCACAATCCAATAGAAAAATCGTAGAAAAGGTCACAATTGATACCCTAACAAACAAATACCACCCCGTCTGAACATTTCCACCACAATCCAATAGAAAAATCGTGGAGAGGGTCAACATTGATACCTTAACAAACAAATACCACCCCGTCTGAACATTTCCACCACAATCCAATAGAAAAATCGTAGAAAAGGTCAAAATTGATACCCTAACAAACAAATACCACTCCGTCTGAACATTTCCACCACAATCCAATAGAAAAATCGTAGAAAGGATCAAAATTGATACCCTAACAAACCAATACCACCCGGTCTGAACATTTCCACCACAATCCAATAGAAAAATCGTAGAAAAGGTCACAATTGCTACACTAACAAACGAATACCACCCCGTCTGAACATTTCCACCACAATCCAATAGAAAAATCGTAGAAATGGTCAAAATTGATATCCAAACAAACAAATACCACCTCGACTGAACATTTCCATCACAATCCATTGGAAAAATCGTAGAAAAGGTCAAAATTGATACCCTAACAAACAAATAACACCCCGTCTGAATAGTTCCACCACAATCCAATAGAAAAATCGTAGAAAAGGTCAAAATTGATACCCTAACAAACAAATACCACCCCGTCTGAACATTTCCACCACAATCCAATAGAAAAATCGTAGAAAAGGTCAAAATTGATACCTTAAAAAACAAATACCGCCTCGTCTGAACATTTCCACCACAATCCATTAGAAAAATCGTAGAAAAGGTCACAATTAATACCCTAACAAACAAATCCCACCCCGTCTGAACATTTCCACCACAATCCAATAGAAAAATCGTACAAAGGGTCATCATTGATACCCTAACAAACAAATACCACCCCGTCTGAACATTTCCACCACAATCCATTAGGAAAAATCGTAGAAAAGGTCAAAATTTATACCCTAACAAACAAATACCACCCCGTCTGAACAATTCTACCATAATCTAATAGAAAAATCGTAGAAAGGGTCAAAATTGATACCATGAGAAATAAATACCACCCCGTCTGAACATTTCCACCACAATCCATTAGAAAAATTGTAGAAAAGGTCAAAATTGATACCTTAGCAAACAAATACCACCCCTTCTGAATAATTCCACCACAATCCAATAGAAAAATCGTACAAAGGGTCATCATTGATACCCTAATAAACAAATACCACCCCGTCTGAACATTTCCACCACAATCCATTAAAAAAATCGTATAAAAGGTCAAAATTGATACCCTAACAAACAAATACCACACCGTCTGAACATTTCCACCACAATCTAATAGAAAAATCTTAGAAAAGGTCAAAATTGATACCCTAACAAACAAATACCACCCCGTCTGAACATTTCCACCACAATCCAATAGAAAAATCGTAGAAAGGGTCAAAATTGATACCCTAACAAACAAATACCACTCCGTCTGAACATTTCCAGCACATTCCAAAATAAAAATCGCAGAAAAGGTCAAAATTGATACCCTAGCAAACAAATACCACTCCGTCTGAACATTTCCAGCACATTCCAAAATAAAAATCGTAGAAAAGGTCAACATTGATATCCTAGCAAACAAATACCACACCGTCTGAACATTTTCACAACAATCTAATAGAAAAATCGTAGAAAGGGTCAAAATTGATACCCTAAGAAACAAATACCACCCTGTCTGAACATTTCAACCACAATCTAATAGAAAAATCGTAGAAAGGGTCAAAATTGATACCTTTACAAACAAATACCACCCCGTCTGAACATTTCCACCACAATCCAATAGAAAAATCGTAGAAAAGGTCAAATTGATACCCTAACAAACCAATACCACCCTGTCTGAACATTTCCACCAAAATCCAATAGAAAAATCGTAGAAAGGGTCAAAATTGATACCCTAACAAACCAATACCACCCCGTCTACACATTTCCACCACAATCCAAAATAAAAATCGTAGAAAAGGTCAAATTGATACCCTAACAAACAAATACCACCCCGTCTGAACATTTCCACCACAATCCAATAGAAAAATCGTAGAAAGGGTCAAAATTGATACCCTAACAAAGAAATACCACCCCGTCTGAACATTTCCACCACAATCCAATAGAAAAATCGTAGAAAGGGTCGAAATTGATACCCTAACAAACCAATACCACCCGGTCTGAACATTTCCACCACAATCCAATAGAAAAATCGTAGAAAAGGTCACAATTGCTACACTAACAAACGAATACCACCCCGTCTGAACATTTCCACCACAATCCAATAGAAAAATCGTAGAAAGGGTCAAAATTGATACCCTAACAAACAAATACCACCCCGTCTGAACATTTCCACCACAATCCAATAGAAAAATCGTAGAAAGGGTGAAAATTGATACCCTAACAAACCAATACCACCCCGTCTGAACATTTCCACCACAATCCAATAGAAAAATCGTAGAAAATGTCACAATTGATACACTAACAAACGAATACCACCCCGTCCGAACATTTCCACCACAATCCAATAGAAAAATCGTAGAAAAGGTCACAATTGATACCCTAACAAACAAATACCACCCCGTCTGAACATTTCCACCACAATCCAATAGAAAAATCGTGGAGAGGGTCAACATTGATACCTTAACAAACAAATACCACCCCGTCTGAACATTTCCACCACAATCCAATAGAAAAATCGTAGAAAAGGTCAAAATTGATACCCTAACAAACAAATACCACTCCGTCTGAACATTTCCACCACAATCCAATAGAAAAATCGTAGAAAGGATCAAAATTGATACCCTAACAAACCAATACCACCCGGTCTGAACATTTCCACCACAATCCAATAGAAAAATCGTAGAAAAGGTCACAATTGCTACACTAACAAACGAATACCACCCCGTCTGAACATTTCCACCACAATCCAATAGAAAAATCGTAGAAATGGTCAAAATTGATACCCAAACAAACAAATACCACCCCGTCTGAACATTTCCACCACAATCCAATAGAAAAATCGTAGAAAGGGTCAAAATTGATACCCTAACAAACAAATACCACCCCGTCTGAACATTTCCACCACAATCCAATAGAAAAATCGTAGAAAGGGTGAAAATTGATACCCTAACAAACCAATACCACCCCGTCTGAACATTTCCACCACAATCCAATAGAAAAATCGTAGAAAATGTCACAATTGATACACTAACAAACGAATACCACCCCGTCCGAACATTTCCACCACAATCCAATAGAAAAATCGTAGAAAAGGTCACAATTGATACCCTAACAAACAAATACCACCCCGTCTGAACATTTCCACCACAATCCAATAGAAAAATCGTGGAGAGGGTCAACATTGATACCTTAACAAACAAATACCACCCCGTCTGAACATTTCCACCACAATCCAATAGAAAAATCGTAGAAAAGGTCAAAATTGATACCCTAACAAACAAATACCACTCCGTCTGAACATTTCCATCACAATCCAACACAAAAAACGTAGAAAGGGTTAAAGTTGATACCCTAACAAACAAATACCACCCCGTCTGAACATTTCCACCACAATCCATTAGAAATATCGTAGAAAGGGTCAAAATTGATACATTAGCAAACAAATACCACCCCGTCTGAACATTTCCTCCACAATCCAATAGAAAAATGGTAGAAAAGGTCAACATTGATACCCTAACAAAAAAATACCACCCCGTCTGAACATTTCCATCACAATCCAACACAAAAATCGTAGAAAGGGTTAAAGTTGATACCCTAACAAACAAATACCACACCGTCTACACATTTCCACCACAATCCAATAGAAAAATCGTAGAAAAGGTCAAAATTGATACCCTAACAAACAAATACCACTCCGTCTGAACATTTCCACCACAATCCATTAGAAAAATTGTAGAAAAGGTCAAAATTGATACCTTAGCAAACAAATACCACCCCTTCTGAATAATTCCACCACAATCCAATAGAAAAATCGTACAAAGGGTCATCATTGATACCCTAATAAACAAATACCACCCCGTCTGAACATTTCCACCACAATCCATTAAAAAAATCGTATAAAAGGTCAAAATTGATACCCTAACAAACAAATACCACACCGTCTGAACATTTCCACCACAATCTAATAGAAAAATCTTAGAAAAGGTCAAAATTGATACCCTAACAAACAAATACCACCCCGTCTGAACATTTCCACCACAATCCAATAGAAAAATCGTAGAAAGGGTCAAAATTGATACCCTAACAAACAAATACCACTCCGTCTGAACATTTCCAGCACATTCCAAAATAAAAATCGCAGAAAAGGTCAAAATTGATACCCTAGCAAACAAATACCACTCCGTCTGAACATTTCCAGCACATTCCAAAATAAAAATCGTAGAAAAGGTCAACATTGATATCCTAGCAAACAAATACCACACCGTCTGAACATTTTCACAACAATCTAATAGAAAAATCGTAGAAAGGGTCAAAATTGATACCCTAAGAAACAAATACCACCCTGTCTGAACATTTCAACCACAATCTAATAGAAAAATCGTAGAAAGGGTCAAAATTGATACCTTTACAAACAAATACCACCCCGTCTGAACATTTCCACCACAATCCAATAGAAAAATCGTAGAAAAGGTCAAATTGATACCCTAACAAACCAATACCACCCTGTCTGAACATTTCCACCAAAATCCAATAGAAAAATCGTAGAAAGGGTCAAAATTGATACCCTAACAAACCAATACCACCCCGTCTACACATTTCCACCACAATCCAAAATAAAAATCGTAGAAAAGGTCAAATTGATACCCTAACAAACAAATACCACCCCGTCTGAACATTTCCACCACAATCCAATAGAAAAATCGTAGAAAGGGTCAAAATTGATACCCTAACAAAGAAATACCACCCCGTCTGAACATTTCCACCACAATCCAATAGAAAAATCGTAGAAAGGGTCGAAATTGATACCCTAACAAACCAATACCACCCGGTCTGAACATTTCCACCACAATCCAATAGAAAAATCGTAGAAAAGGTCACAATTGCTACACTAACAAACGAATACCACCCCGTCTGAACATTTCCACCACAATCCAATAGAAAAATCGTAGAAAGGGTCAAAATTGATACCCTAACAAACAAATACCACCCCGTCTGAACATTTCCACCACAATCCAATAGAAAAATCGTAGAAAGGGTGAAAATTGATACCCTAACAAACCAATACCACCCCGTCTGAACATTTCCACCACAATCCAATAGAAAAATCGTAGAAAATGTCACAATTGATACACTAACAAACGAATACCACCCCGTCCGAACATTTCCACCACAATCCAATAGAAAAATCGTAGAAAAGGTCACAATTGATACCCTAACAAACAAATACCACCCCGTCTGAACATTTCCACCACAATCCAATAGAAAAATCGTGGAGAGGGTCAACATTGATACCTTAACAAACAAATACCACCCCGTCTGAACATTTCCACCACAATCCAATAGAAAAATCGTAGAAAAGGTCAAAATTGATACCCTAACAAACAAATACCACTCCGTCTGAACATTTCCACCACAATCCAATAAAAAAATCGTAGAAAGGATCAAAATTGATACCCTAACAAACCAATACCACCCGGTCTGAACATTTCCACCACAATCCAATAGAAAAATCGTAGAAAAGGTCACAATTGCTACACTAACAAACGAATACCACCCCGTCTGAACATTTCCACCACAATCCAATAGAAAAATCGTAGAAATGGTCAAAATTGATACCCAAACAAACAAATACCACCCCGTCTGAACATTTCCACCACAATCCAATAGAAAAATCGTAGAAAGGGTCAAAATTGATACCCTAACAAACAAATACCACCCCGTCTGAACATTTCCACCACAATCCAATAGAAAAATCGTAGAAAGGGTGAAAATTGATACCCTAACAAACCAATACCACCCCGTCTGAACATTTCCACCACAATCCAATAGAAAAATCGTAGAAAATGTCACAATTGATACACTAACAAACGAATACCACCCCGTCCGAACATTTCCACCACAATCCAATAGAAAAATCGTAGAAAAGGTCACAATTGATACCCTAACAAACAAATACCACCCCGTCTGAACATTTCCACCACAATCCAATAGAAAAATCGTGGAGAGGGTCAACATTGATACCTTAACAAACAAATACCACCCCGTCTGAACATTTCCACCACAATCCAATAGAAAAATCGTAGAAAAGGTCAAAATTGATACCCTAACAAACAAATACCACTCCGTCTGAACATTTCCATCACAATCCAACACAAAAAACGTAGAAAGGGTTAAAGTTGATACCCTAACAAACAAATACCACCCCGTCTGAACATTTCCACCACAATCCATTAGAAATATCGTAGAAAGGGTCAAAATTGATACATTAGCAAACAAATACCACCCCGTCTGAACATTTCCTCCACAATCCAATAGAAAAATGGTAGAAAAGGTCAACATTGATACCCTAACAAAAAAATACCACCCCGTCTGAACATTTCCATCACAATCCAACACAAAAATCGTAGAAAGGGTTAAAGTTGATACCCTAACAAACAAATACCACACCGTCTACACATTTCCACCACAATCCAATAGAAAAATCGTAGAAAAGGTCAAAATTGATACCCTAACAAACAAATACCACCCCGTCTGAACATTTCCACCACAATCCAATAGAAAAATTGTACAAAGGGTCAACATTGATACCCTAACAAACAAATACCACCCCGTCTGAACATTTCAACCACAAATCCAATAGAAAAATCGTAGAAATGGTCAAAATTGATACCCTAACAAACAAATACCACCCCGTCTGAACAATTCCACCACAATCCAATAGAAAAATCGTAGAAAGGGTCAAAATTGATACCCTAACAAACAAATACCACACCGTCTCAACATTTCCACCACAATCAAACAGAAAAATCGTAGAAAGGGTGAAAATTGATACCCTAACAAACAAATACCACCCCATCTGAACATTTCCACCACAATCCAATAGAAAAATCGTAGAAAGGGTCAAAATTGATACCCTAACAAACAAATACCACACCGTCTCAACATTTCCACCACAATCAAACAGAAAAATCGTAGAAAGGGTGAAAATTGATACCCTAACAAACAAATACCACCCCGTCTGAACATTTCCACCACAATAAAATAGAAAAATCGTAGAAAGGGTCAAAATTGATACCCTAACAAACAAATACCACCCCGTCTGAACATTTCCACCACAATCCAAAATAAAAATCGTAGAAAAGGTCAACATTGATACCCTAGCAAACAAATACCACACCGTCTGAACATTTTCACCACAATCTAATAGAAAAATGGTAGAAAGGGTCAAATTTGATACCCTAAGAAACAAATACCACCCCGTCTGAACATTTTCACCACAATCTAATAGAAAAATCGTAGAAAGGGTCAAAATTGATACCCTAACAAACAAATACCACCCCGTCTGAACATTTCCACCACAATCCAATAGAAAAATTGTACAAAGGGTCAACATTGATACCCTAACAAACAAATACCACCCCGTAAGAACATTTCCACCACAATCCATTAGAAAAATCGTAGAAAAGGTCAAAATTGATACCCTAACAAACAAATACCACCCCGTCTGAACAATTCCACCATAATCTAATAGAAAAATCGTAGAAAGGGTCAATATTGATACCATGAGAAATAAATACCACCCCGTCTGAACATTTCCACCAGAATCCATTAGAAAAATTGTAGAAAAGGTCAAAATTGATACCTTAGCAAACAAATACCACCCCTTCTGAATAATTCCACCACAATCCAATAGAAAAATCGTACAAATGGTCTACATTGATACCCTAACAAACCAATACCACCCCGTCTGAACAATTCCACCACAATCCATTAAACAAATCGTATAAAAGGTCAAAATTGATACCCTAACAAACAAATACCACCCCGTATGAACATTTCCTCCACAATCCAATAGAAAAATGGTAGAAAAGGTCAACATTGATACCCTAACAAACCAATACCACCCCGTCTGAACATTTCCACCACAATCCATTAAACAAATCGAATAAAAGGTCAAAATTGATACCCTAACAAACGAATACCACCCCGTCTGAACATTTCCACCACAAATCCAATAGAAAAATCGTAGAAAAGGTCAAAATTGATACCCTAACAAACAAATACCACCTCATCAAAACATTTCCACTACAATCCAATAGAAATCGTAGAAAAGGTCAACATTGATACCCTAGCAAACAAATACCATCCCGTCTGAACATTTTCACCACAATCTAATAGAAAAATCGTAGAAAGGTCAAAATTGATACCCTAACAAACAAATACCACCCCGTCTGAACATTTCCACCACAATCCAAAATAAAAATCGTAGAAAAGGTCAACATTGATACCCTAGCAAACAAATACCATCCCGTCTGAACATTTTCACCACAATCCAATAGAAAAATCGTAGAAAGGGTGAAAATTGATACCCTAACAAACAAATACCACCCCGTAAGAACATTTCCACCACAATCCATTAGAAAAATCGTAGAAAAGGTCAACATTGATACCCTAACAAACAAATACCACCCCGTAAGAACATTTCCACCACAATCCATTAGAAAAATCGTAGAAAAGGTCAACATTGATACCCTAACAAACAAATACCACACCGTCTGAACAATTCCACCATAATCTAATAGAAAAATCGTAGAAAGGGTCAATATTGATACCATGAGAAATAAATACCACCCCGTCTGAACATTTCCACCAGAATCCATTAGAAAAATTGTAGAAAAGGTCAAAATTGATACCTTAGCAAACAAATACCACCCCGTCTGAACAATTCCACCAGAATCCATTAAACAAATCGTATAAAAGGTCAAAATTGATACCCTAACAAACAAATACCACCCCGTATGAACATTTCCTCCACAATCCAATAGAAAAATCGTAGAAAAGGTCAACATTGATACCCTAACAAACCAATACCACCCCGTCTGAACATTTCCACCACAATCCATTAAACAAATCGCATAAAAGGTCAAAATTGATACCCTAAAAAACAAATACCACCCCGTCTGAACATTTCCACCACAAATCCAATAGAAAAATCGTAGAAATGGTCAAAATTGATACCCTAGCAAACAAATACCACCCCGTCTGAACATTTCCACCACATTCCAAAATAAAAATCGCAGAAAAGGTCAAAATTGATACCCTAACAAACAAATACCACCCCGTTTGAACATTTCCACCACAATCCAATAGAAAAATCGTAGAAAGGGTCAAAATTGATACCCTAACAAACAAATACCACACCGTCCGAACATTTCCACCACAATCCAATAGAAAAATCGTAGAAAAGGTCAACATTGATACCCTAGCAAACAAATACCACACCGTCTCAACATTTCCACCACAATCAAACAGAAAAATCGTAGAAAGGGTCAAAATTGATACCCTAACAAACAAATACCACCCCGTCTGAACAATTCCACCACAATCTAATAGAAAAATAGTAGAAAGGGTCAAAATTGATACCCTAACAAACAAATACCACCCCGTCTGAACATTTCCACCACAATCCAACAGAAAAATCGTAGAAAGGGTCAAAATTGTTACCCTAACAAACAAATACCACCCCGTCTGAACATTTCAACCACAATCCAATAGAAATATCGTAGAAAAGGTCGAAATTGATACCCTAACAAACAAATACCACCCCGTAAGAACATTTCCACCACAATCCATTAGAAAAATCGTAGAAAAGGTCAAAATTGATACCCTAACAAACAAATACCACCCCGTCTGAACAATTCCACCACAATCTAATAGAAAAATAGTAGAAAGGGTCAAAATTGATACCCTAACAAACAAATACCACCCCGTCTGAACATTTCCACCACAATCAAATAGAAAAATCGTAGAAAGGGTCAAAATTGATACCCTAACAAACAAATACCACCCCGTCTGAACATTTCCACCACAATCCAATAGAAAAATCGTAGAAAGGGTCAAAATTGATACCCTAACAAACAAATACCACCCCGTCTGAACATTTCCACCACAATCAAATAGAAAAATCGTAGAAAGGGTCAAAATTGATACCCTAACAAACAAATACCACCCCGTCTGAACATTTCCACCACAATCTAATAGAAAAATCGTAGAAAGGGTCAAAATTGATACCCTAGCAAACCAATACCACCCCGTCTGAACATTTTCACAACAATCTAATAGAAAAATCGTAGAAAAGGTCAACATTGATACCCTAGCAAACAAATACCACCCCGTCTGAACATTTTCACAACAATCTAATAGAAAAATCGTAGAAAGGGTCAAAATTGATACCCTAACAAACAAATACCACCCCGTCTGAACATTTCCACCACAATCTAATAGAAAAATAGTAGAAAGGGTCAAAATTGATACCCTAACAAGCAAATACCACCCCGTCTGAACATTTCCACCACAATCAAATAGAAAAATCGTAGAAAGGGTCAAAATTGATACCCTAACAAACAAATACCACCCCGTCTGAACATTTCCACCACAATCTAATAGAAAAATCGCAGAAAGGGTCAAAATTGATACCCTAACAAACAAATACCACCCCGTCTGAACATTTCCACCACAATCAAATAGAAAAATCGTAGAAAGGGTCAAAATTGATACCCTAACAAACAAATACCACCCCGTCTGAACATTTCCACCACAATCTAATAGAAAAATCGTAGAAAGGGTCAAAATTGATACCCTAACAAACCAATACCACCCCAACTGAACATTTTCACAACAATCTAATAGAAAAATCGTAGAAAAGGTCAACATTGATACCCTAGCAAACAAATACCATCCCGTCTGAACATTTTCACAACAATCTAATAGAAAAATCGTAGAAAGGGTCAAAATTGATACCCTAACAAACAAATACCACCCCGTCTGAACATTTTCACAACAATCTAATAGAAAAATCGTAGAAAGGGTCAATATTCATACCATGAGAAATAAATACCACCCCGTCTGAACATTTCCACCAGAATCCATTAGAAAAATTGTAGAAAAGGTCAAAATTGATACCTTAGCAAACAAATACCACCCCTTCTGAATAATTCCACCACAATCCAATAGAAAAATCGTACAAATGGTCTACATTGATACCCTAACAAACCAATACCACCCCGTCTGAACAATTCCACCACAATCCATTAAACAAATCGTATAAAAGGTCAAAATTGATACCCTAACAAACAAATACCACCCCGTATGAACATTTCCTCCACAATCCAATAGAAAAATGGTAGAAAAGGTCAAAATTGATACCCTAGCAAACCAATACCACCCCGTCTGAACATTTTCACCACAATCCAATAGAAAAATCGTAGAAAGGGTCAAAATTGATACCCTAACAAACAAATACCACCCCGTCTGAACATTTCCACCACAATCCAAAATAAAAATCGTAGAAAAGGTCAACATTGATACCCTAACAAACCAATACCACCCCGTCTGAACATTTTCACAACAATCTAATAGAAAAATCGTAGAAAGGGTCAAAATTGATACCCTAACAAACAAATACCACCCCGTCTGAACATTTTCACAACAATCTAATAGAAAAATCGTAGAAAGGGTCAATATTCATACCATGAGAAATAAATACCACCCCGTCTGATCATTTCCACCAGAATCCATTAGAAAAATTGTAGAAAAGGTCAAAATTGATACCTTAGCAAACAAATACCACCCCTTCTGAATAATTCCACCACAATCCAATAGAAAAATCGTACAAATGGTCTACATTGATACCCTAACAAACCAATACCACCCCGTCTGAACAATTCCACCACAATCCATTAAACAAATCGTATAAAAGGTCAAAATTGATACCCTAACAAACAAATACCACCCCATCTGAACATTTTCACCACAATCCAATAGAAAAATCGTAGAAAGGGTCAAAATTGATACCCTAACAAACAAATACCACCCCGTCTGAACATTTCCACCACAATCCAATAGAAAAATCGTAGAAAAGGTCAAAATTGATACCCTAACAAACAAATACCACCCCGTCTGAACATTTCCACCACAATCCAATAGAAAATCGTAGAAAGGGTCAAAATTGATACCCTAACAAACCAATACCACCCTGTCTGAACATTTCCACCACAATCTAATAGAAAAATCGTAGAAAAGGGCAAAATTGATACCCTAACAAACAAATACCACCCCGTCTGAACATTTCCACCACAATCCAATAGAAAAATCGTAGAAAAGGTCAACATTGATACCCTAGCAAACAAATACCACCCCGTCTGAACATTTTCACCACAATCTAATAGAAAAATCGTAGAAAGGGTCAAATTTGATACCCTAAGAAACAAATACCACCCCGTCTGAACATTTCCACCACAATCTAAAAAAAAAATCGTAGAAAAGGTCAACATTGATACCCTAACAAAGAAATACCATCCCGTCTGAACATTTCCACCACAATCCAAAATAAAAATCGTAGAAAAGGTCAACATTGATACCCTAGCAAACAAATACCACACCGTCTGAACATTTTCACCACAATCTAATAGAAAAATCGTAGAAAGGGTCAAATTGATACCCTAACAAACAAATACCACCCCGTAAGAACATTTCCACCACAATCCATTAGAAAAATCGTAGAAAAGGTCAAAATTGATACCCTAACAAACAAATACCACCCCGTCTGAACAATTCCACCATAATCTAATAGAAAAATCGTAGAAAGGGTCAATATTGATACCATGAGAAATAAATACCACCCCGTCTGAACATTTCCACCAGAATCCATTAGAAAAATTGTAGAAAAGGTCATAATTGATACCCAAACAAACAAATACCACCCTGTCTGAACATTTCCACCACAATCCAATAGAAAAATCGTAGAAAAGGTCAAAATTGATACCCTAGCAAACAAATACCACCCCGTCTGAACATTTCCACCACATTCCAAAATAAAAATCGCAGAAAAGGTCAAAATTGATACCCTAGCAAACAAATACCACACCGTCTGAACATTTTCACCACAATCCAATAGAAAAATCGTAGAAAGGGTCAAAATTGATACCCTAAAAAACAAATACCACCCCGTCTCAACATTTCCACCACAATCAAACAGAAAAATCGTAGAAAGGGTCAAAATTGATACCCTAACAAACAAATACCACCCCGTCTGAACATTTCCACCAGAATCCAAAATAAAAATCGTAGAAAAGGTCAACATTGATACCCTAGCAAACAAATACCACCCCGTCTGAACATTTCCACCACAATCCAATAGAAAAATCGTAGAAAGGGTCAAATTTGATACCCTAACAATCAAATACCACACCGTCTGAACATTTTCACCACAATCTAATAGAAAAATCGTAGAAAGGGTCAAATTTGATACCCTAAGAAACAAATACCACCCCGTCTGAACATTTCAACCACAATCTAATAGAAAAATCGTAGAAAGGGTCAAAATTGATACCTTTACAAACAAATACCACCCCGTCTGAACACTTCCACCACAATCCAATAGAAAAATCGTAGAAATGGTCAAAATTGATACCCTAACAAACCAATACCACCCTGTCTGAACATTTCCACCACAATCCAATAGAAAAATCGTAGAAATGGTCAAAATTGATACCCTAACAAACCAATACCACCCTGTCTGAACATTTCCACCACAATCCAATAGAAAAATCGTAGAAAGGGTCAAAATTGATACCCTAACAAACCAATACCACCCCGTCTGAACACTTCCACCACAATCCAATAGAAAAATCGTAGAAAAGGTCAACATTGATACCCTAGCAAACAAATACCACACCGTCTGAACATTTTCACCACAATCTAATAGAAAAATCGTAGAAAGGGTCAAATTTGATACCCTAAGAAACAAATACCACCCCGTCTGAACATTTCAACCACAATCTAATAGAAAAATCGTAGAAAGGGTCAAAATTGATACCTTTACAAACAAATACCACCCCGTCTGAACACTTCCACCACAATCCAATAGAAAAATCGTAGAAATGGTCAAAATTGATACCCTAACAAACCAATACCACCCTGTCTGAACATTTCCACCACAATCCAATAGAAAAATCGTAGAAAGGGTCAAAATTGATACCCTAACAAACCAATACCACCCCGTCTGAACATTTCCACCACAATCCAAAATAAAAATCGTAGAAAAGGTCAACATTGATACCCTAGCAAACAAATACCACACCGTCTGAACATTTTCACCACAATCTAATAGAAAAATCGTAGAAAGGGTCAAAATTGATACCCTAAGAAACAAATACCACCCCGTCTGAACATTTCAACCACAATCTAATAGAAAACACGTAGAAAGGGTCAAAATTGATACCCTAACAAACCAATACCACCCCGTCTGAACATTTCCACCACAATCCAATAGAAAAATCGTAGAAAGGGTGAAAATTGATACCCTAACAAAGAAATACCACCCCGTCTGAACATTTCCACCACAATCCAATAGAAAAATCGTAGAAAGGGTCAAAATTGATACCTTTACAAACAAATACCACCCCGTCTGAACATTCCCACCACAATCCAATAGAAAAATCGTAGAAAAGGTCAAAATTGATACCCTAACAAACAAATACCACTCTGTCTGAACATTTCCATCACAATCCAACACAAAAATCGTAGAAAGGGTTAAAGTTGATAGCCTAACAAACAAATACCACCCCGTCTGAACATTTCAACCACAATCCATTAGAAAAATCGCAGAAAAGGTCAAATTTGATACCCTAAGAAACAAATACCACCCCGTCTGAACATTTCAACCACAATCTAATAGAAAAATCGTAGAAAGGGTCAAAATTGATACCTTTACAAACAAATACCACCCCGTCTGAACATTTCCACCACAATCCAATAGAAAAATCGTAGAAAGGGTGAAAATTGATACCCTAACAAAGAAATACCACCCCGTCTGAACATTTCCACCACAATCCAATAGAAAAATCGTAGAAAGGGTCAAAATTGATACCTTTACAAACAAATACCACCCCGTCTGAACATTCCCACCACAATCCAATAGAAAAATCGTAGAAAAGGTCAAAATTGATACCCTAACAAACAAATACCAACCCGTATGAACATTTCCACCACAATCCAACACAAAAATCGTAGAAAGGGTTAAAGTTGATAGCCTAACAAACAAATACCACCCCGTCTGAACATTTCAACCACAATCCATTAGAAAAATCGTAGAAAGGGTTAAAATTGATACATTAGCAAACAAATACCACACCGTCTACACATTTCCACCATAATCCAATAGAAAAATCGTAGAAAAGGTCAAAATTGATACCGTAACAAACAAATACCACCCTGTCTGAACATTTCCACCAGAATCCATTAACAAAATCGTATAAAAGGTCAAAATTGATACCGTAACAAACCAATACCACCCCGTCTCAATATTTCCACCACAATCAAACAGAAAAATCGTAGAAAGGGTGAAAATTGATACCCTAACAAACAAACACCACCCCGTCTGAACATTTCCACCACAATCCAAAATAAAAATCGTACAAAAGGTCAACATTGATACCCTAGAAACACAAATACCACACCGTCTGAACATTTTCACCACAATCTAATAGAAAAATCGTAGAAAGGGTCAAATTTGATACCCTAAGAAACAAATACCACCCCGTCTGAACATTTCAACCACAATCTAATAGAAAACTCGTAGAAAGGGTCAAAATTGATACCTTTACAAACAAATACCACCCCGTCTGAACATTCCCACCACAATCCAATAGAAAAATCGTAGAAAGGGTCAAAATTGATACCCTAACAAACAAATACCACCCCGTCTGAACATTTCCACCATAATCCAAAATAAAAATCGTACAAAGGGTCAACATTGATACCCTAGCAAACAAATACCACACCGTCTGAACATTTTCATCACAATCTAATAGAAAAATCGTAGAAAGGGTCAAATTTGATACCCTAACAAACAAATACCACCCCGTCTGAACATTTCAACCACAATGTAATAGAAAACTCGTAGAAAGGGTCAAAATTGATACCTTTACAAACAAATACCACCCCGTCTGAACATTTCCACCACAATCCAATAGAAAAATCGCAGAAATGGTCAAAATTGATACCCTAACAAACCAATACCACCCTGTCTGAACATTTCCACCACAATCCAATAGAAAAATCGTAGAAAGGGTGAAAATTGATACCCTAACAAACAAATACCACCCTGTCTGAACATTTCCACCACATTCCAAAATAAAAATCGCACAAAAGGTCAAAATTGATACCCTAGCAAACAAATACCACACCGTCTGAACATTTTCACCACAATCCAATAGAAAAATCGTAGAAAGGGTCAAAATTGATACTCTAACAAACAAATACCACCCCGTCTGAACATTTCCACCACAATCCAATAGAAAAATCGTAGAAAAGGTCAAAATTGATACCCTAACAAACCAATACCACCCTGTCTGAACATTTCCACCACAATCCAATAGAAAAATCGTAGAAAGGGTCAAAATTGATACCCTAACAAACCAATACCACCCCGTCTGAACATTTCCACCACAATCCAATAGAAAAATCGTAGAAAAGGTCACAACTGATACACTAACAAACGAATACCACCCCGTCTGAACATTTCCACCACAATCCAATAGAAAAATCGTAGAAAGGGTGAAAATTGTTACCCTAACAAACAAATACCACCCCGTCTGAACATTTCCACCACAATCGAAAATAAAAATCGTAGAAAAGGTCAAAATTGATACCCTAGCAAACAAATACCACCCCGTCTGAACATTTTCACAACAATCTAATAGAAATATCGTAGAAAGGGTCAATATTGATACCCTAACAAACAAATACCACCCCTTCTGAATAATTCCACCACAATCCAAAATAAAAATCGTAGAAAGGGTCAAAATTGATACCCTAGCAAACAAATACCACCCCGTCTGAACATTTCCACCACAATCCAATAGAAATATCGTAGAAAGGGTCAATATTGATACCCTAACAAACAAATACCACCCCGTCTGAACAATTCCACCAGAATCCATTAGAAAAATTGTAGAAAAGGTCAAAATTGATACCTTAGCAAACAAATACCACCCCTTCTGAATAATTCCACCACAATCCAATAGAAAAATCGTAGAAAGGGTGAAAATTGATACCCTAACAAACAAATACCACCCCGTCTGAACATTTCCACCACAATCTAATAGAAAAATCGTAGAAAGGGTCAAAATTGATACCTTTACAAACAAATACCACCTCGTCTGAACATTCCCACCACAATCCAATAGAAAAATCGTAGAAAAGGTCAAAATTGATACCCTAGCAAACAAATACCACTCCGTCTGAACATTTCCATCACAATCCAACACAAAAATCGTAGAAAGGGTTAAAGTTGATAGCCTAACAAACAAATACCACCCCGTCTGAACATTTCAACCACAATCCATTAGAAAAATCGTAGAAAGGGTCAAAATTGATACATTAGCAAACAAATACCACCCCGTCTGAACATTTCCACCACAATCCAATAGAAAAATCGTAGAAAGGGTCAAAATTGATACCCTAACAAACAAATACCACCCCGTCTGAACATTTCCACCACAATCCAATAGAAAAATCATAGAAAAGGTCAAAATTGATACCCTAACAAACCAATACCTCCCTGTCTGAACATTTCCACCACATTCCAAAATAAAAATCGCACAAAAGGTCAAAATTGATACCCTAACAAACAAATACCACCCAGTCTGAACATTTCCACCACAATCCATTAGAAAAATCGTAGAAAGGGTCAAAATTGATACATTAGCAAACAAATACCACACCGTCTACACATTTCCACCATAATCCAATAGAAAAATCGTAGAAAAGGTCAAAATTGATACCCTAACAAACAAATACCACCCCGTCTGAACATTTCCACCACAATCCAATAGAAAAATCATAGAAAAGGTCAAAATTGATACCCTAACAAACCAATACCACCCCGTCTGAACATTTCCACCACAATCCAATAGAAAAATCGTAGAAAAGGTCAAAATTGATACCCTAACAAACCAATACCACCCCGTCTGAACATTTCCACCACAATCCAATAGAAAAATCGTAGAAAAGGTCAAAATTGATACCCTAACAAACCAATACCACCCTGTCTGAACATTTCCACCACAATCCAATAGAAAAATCGTAGAAAGGGTCAAAATTGATACCCTAACATACAAATACCACCCCGTCTCAATATTTCCACCACAATCAAACAGAAAAATCGTAGAAAGGGTGAAAATTGATACCCTAACAAACAAATACCACACCGTCTGAACATTTTCACCACAATCTAATAGAAAAATCGTAGAAAGGGTCAAATTTGATACCCTAAGAAACAAATACCACCCCGTCTGAACATTTCAACCACAATCTAATAGAAAAATCGTAGAAAGGGTCAAAATTGATACCTTTACAAACAAATACCACCCCGTCTGAACACTTCCACCACAATCCAATAGAAAAATCGTAGAAATGGTCAAAATTGATACCCTAACAAACCAATACCACCCTGTCTGAACAATTCCACCAGAATCCATTAGAAAAATTGTAGAAAAGGTCAAAATTGATACCTTAGCAAACAAATACCACCCCTTCTGAATAATTCCACCACAATCCAATAGAAAAATCGTAGAAAGGGTGAAAATTGATACCCTAACAAACAAATACCACACCGTCTGAACTTTCCACCACAATCCAAAATAAAAATCGTAGAAAAGGTCAACATTGATACCCTAGCAAACAAATACCACACCGTCTGAACATTTCCACCACAATCCAATAGAAAAATCGTAGAAATGGTCAAAATTGATACCCTAACAAACCAATACCACCCTGTATGAACATTTCCACCACAATCCAATAGAAAAATCGTAGAAAGGGTCAAAATTGATACCCTAACAAACCAATACCACCCCGTCTGAACATTTCCACCACAATCCAAAATAAAAATCGTAGAAAAGGTCAACATTGATACCCTAGCAAACAAATACCACACCGTCTGAAAATTTTCACCACAATCTAATAGAAAAACTGTAGAAAGGGTCAAAATTGATACCCTAAGAAACAAATACTACCCCGTCTGAACATTTCAACCACAATCTAATAGAAAACTCGTAGAAAGGGTCAAAATTGACACCTTTACAAACAAATACCACCCCGTCTGAACATTTCCACCACAATCCAATAGAAAAATCGTAGAAAAGGTCAAAATTAATACCCTAACAAACAAATACCACTCCGTCTGAACATTTCCATCACAATCCAACACAAAAATCGTAGAAAGGGTTAAAGTTGATAGCCTAACAAACAAATACCACCCCGTCTGAACATTTCAACCACAATCCATTAGAAAAATCGTAGAAAAGGTCAAAATTGATACCCTAACAAACAAATACCACTCCGTCTGAACATTTCCATCACAATCCAACACAAAAATCGTAGAAAGGGTTAAAGTTGATACACTAACAAACAAATACCACCCCGTCTGAACATTTCAACCACAATCTAATAGAAAAATCGTAGAAAGGGTCAAATTTGATACCCTAACAAACAAATACCACCCCGTCTGAACATTTCAACCACAATCTAATAGAAAAATCGTAGAAAGGGTCAAATTTGATACCCTAACAAACAAATACCACCCCGTCTGAACATTTCCACCACAATCCATTAGAAAAATCGTAGAAAAGGTCAAAATTGATACCCTAACAAACAAATACCACCCCGTCTGAACATTTCCACCACAATCCAATAGAAAAATCGTAGAAAAGGTCACAACTGATACACTAACAAACGAATACCACCCCGTCTGAACATTTCCACTAGAATCCATTAAAAAAATCGTATAAAAGGTCAAAATTGATACCCTAGCAAACAAATACCACACCGTCTGAACATTTTCACCACAATCCAATAGAAAAATCGTAGAAAGGGTCAAAATTGATACTCTAACAAACAAATACCACCCCGTCTGAACATTTCCACCACAATCCAATAGAAAAATCGTAGAAAAGGTCAAAATTGATACCCTAACAAACCAATACCACCCTGTCTGAACATTTCCACCACAATCCAATAGAAAAATCGTAGAAAGGGTCAAAATTGATACCCTAACAAACCAATACCTCCCCGTCTGAACATTTCCACCACAATCCAATAGAAAAATCGTAGAAAAGGTCACAACTGATACACTAACAAACGAATACCACCCCGTCTGAACATTTCCTCCACAATCCAATAGAAAAATCGTAGAAAGGGTGAAAATTGATACCCTAACAAACAAATACCACACCGTCTGAACATTTCCACCACAATCCAATAGAAAAATCGTAGAAAGGGTCAAAATTGATACCCTAACAAACCAATACCACCCCGTCTGAACATTTCCACCACAATCCAATAGAAAAATCGTAGAAAAGGTCACAACTGATACACTAACAAACGAATACCACCCCGTCTGAACATTTCCACCACAATCCAATAGAAAAATCGTAGAAAGGGTGAACATTGATACTCTAGCAAACAAATACCACCCCGTCTGAACATTTTCACCACAATCTAATAGAAAAATCGTAGAAAGGGTCAAAATTGATACCCTAAGAAACAAATACCACCCCGTCTGAACATTTCCACCACAATCAAACAGAAAAATCGTAGAAAAGGTCAAAATTGATACCCTAACAAACAAATACCACCCCGTCTGAACATTTCCACCACAATCAAATAGAAAAATCGTAGAAATGGTCAAAATTGATACCCTAACAAACCAATACCACCCCGTCTGAACATTTCCACCACAATCCAAAATAAAAATCGTAGAAAAGGTCAACATTGATACCCTAACAAACAAATACCACCCCGTCTGAACAATTCCACCACAATCCATTAGAAAAATCGTAGAAATGGTCAAAATTGATACCCTAACAAACAAATACCACCCCGTCTGAACAATTCCACCACAATCCAATAGAAAAATCGTAGAAAAGGTCAACATTGATACCCTAGCAAACAAATACCACCCCGTCTGAACATTTCCACCACAATCCAATAGAAAAATCGTAGAAAAGGTCAACATTGATACCCTAGCAAACAAATACCACCCCGTCTGAACAATTCCACCACAATCCATTAGAAAAATCGTAGAAATGGTCAAAATTGATACCCTAACAAACAAATACCACCCCGTCTGAACAATTCCACCAGAATCCATTAGAAAAATTGTAGAAAAGGTCAAAATTGATACCTTAGCAAACAAATACCACCCCTTCTGAATAATTCCACCACAATCCAATAGAAAAATCGTAGAAAGGGTCAAAATTGATACCCTAGCAAACAAATACCACCCCGTCTGAACTTTCCACCACAATCCAAAATAAAAATCGTAGAAAAGGTCAACATTGATACCCTAGCAAGCAAATACCACCCTGTCTGAACATTTCCACCACAATCTAATAGAAAAATCGTAGAAAGGGTCAAAATTGATACCCTAACAAACAAATACCACTCCGTCTGAACATTTCCATCACAATCCAACACAAAAATCGTAGAAAGGGTTAAAGTTGATAGCCTAACAAACAAATACCACCCCGTCTGAACATTTCAACCACAATCCATTAGAAAAATCGTAGAAAGGGTCAAAATTGATACATAAGCAAACAAATACCACACCGTCTACACATTTCCACCACAATCCAATAGAAAATTCGTAGAAAAGGTCAAAATTGATACCCTAAAAAAGAAATACCACACCGTCTGAACAATTCCACCATAATCTAATAGAAAAATCGTAGAAAGCGTCATTATTGATACCATGAGAAATAAATACCACCCCGTCTGAACATTTCCACCAGAATCCATTAGAAAAATCGTAGAAAAGGTCAAAATTGATACCCTAACAAACAAATACCACCCCGTATGAACATTTCCTCCACAATCCAATAGAAAAATCTTAGAAAAGGTCAAAATTGATACCGTAACAAACAAATACCACCCCGTCTGAACATTTCCGCCACATTCCAAAATAAAAATCGCACAAAAGGTCAAAATTGATACGATAGCAAACAAATACCACCCCGTCTGAACATTTCCACCACAATCCAATAGAAAAATCGTAGAAAAGGTCAAAATTGATACCCTAACAAACAAATACCACCCCATCTGAACATTTCCACCACAATCCAATAGAAAAATCGAAGAAAGGGTCAAATTGATACCCTAACATACAAATACCACCCCGTCTCAATATTTCCACCACAATCTAACAGAAAAATCGTAGAAAGGGTGAAAATTGATACCCTAACAAACAAATACCACACTGTCTGAACATTTCCACCACAATCAAATAGAAAAATCGTAGAAAGGGTCAAAATTGATACCCTAACAAACAAACACCACCCCGTCTGAACATTTCCACCACAATCAAATAGAAAAATCGTAGAAAGGGTCAAATTTGATACCCTAAGAAACAAATACCACCCCGTCTGAACATTTCAACCACAATCTAATAGAAAAATCGTAGAAAGGGTCAAAATTGATACCTTTACAAACAAATACCACCCCGTCTGAACACTTCCACCACAATCCAATAGAAAAATCGTAGAAATGGTCAAAATTGATACCCTAACAAACCAATACCACCCTGTCTGAACATTTCCACCACAATCCAATAGAAAAATCGTAGAAAGGGTGAAAATTGATACCCTAACAAACAAATACCACCCGTCTGAACATTTCCACCACAATCCAATAGAAAAATTGTACAAAGGGTCAACATTGATACCCTAACAAACAAATACCACCCCGTCTGAACTTTCCACCACAATCCAAAATAAAAATCGTAGAAAAGGTCAACATTGATACCCTAGCAAACAAATACCACCCCGTCTGAACATTTCAACCACAATCTAATAGAAAAATCGTAGAAAGGGTCAAAATTGATACCTTTACAAACAAATACCACCCCGTCTGAACATTTCCACCACAATCCAATAGAAAAATCGTAGAAAGGGTCAAAATTGATACCCTAACAAACCAATACCACCCCGTCTGAAAATTTCCACCACAATCCAAAATAAAAATCGTAGAAAAGGTCAACATTGATACCCTAGCAAACAAATACCACACCGTCTGAACATTTTCACCACAATCTAATAGAAAAATCGTAGAAAGGGTCAAAATTGATACCCTAAGAAACAAATACCACCCCGTTTGAACATTTCCACCACAATCCAATAGAAAAATCGTAGAAATGGTCAAAATTGATACCCTAACAAACCAATACCACCCCGTCTGAACATTTCCACCACAATCCAAAATAAAAATCGTAGAAAAGGTCAACATTGATACCCTAGCAAACAAATACCACACCGTCTGAACATTTTCACCACAATCTAATAGAAAAATCGTAGAAAGGGTCAAAATTGATACCCTAACAAACAAATACCACCCCGTCTGAACATTTCCACCACAATCTAATAGAAAAATCGTAGAAAGGGTCAAAATTGATACCCTAACAAACAAATACCACTCCGTCTGAACATTTCCATCACAATCCAACAAAAAAATCGTAGAAAGGGTTAAAGTTGATAGCCTAACAAACAAATACCACCCCGTCTGAACATTTCCACCACAATCCATTAGAAAAATCGTAGAAAGGGTCAACATTGATACCCTAAGAAACAAATACCACCCCGTCTGAACATTTCCATCACAATCTAATAGAAAAATCGTAGAAAAGGTCAAAATTGATACCCTAACAAACAAATACCACCCCGTCTGAACATTTCCACCACATTTAAAAATAAAAATCGCACAAAAGGTCAAAATTGATACCCTAGCAAACAAATACCACCCCGTCTGAACATTTCCACCACAATCCAATAGAAAAATCGTAGAAAAGGTCACAACTGATACACTAACAAACAAATACCACCCCGTCTGAACATTTCCACCACAATCCAATAGAAAAATCGTAGAAAGGGTCAAAATTGATACCTTTACAAACAAATACCATCCCGTCTGAACATTTCCACCACAATCCAATAGAAAAATCGTAGAGAGGGTCAAAATTAATACCCTAACAAACGAATACCACCCTGTCTGAACATTTCCATCACAATCCATTAGAAAAATCGTAGAAAGGGTTAAAGTTGATAGCCTAACAAACAAATACCACCCCGTCTGAACATTTCAACCACAATCCATTAGAAAAATCGTAGAAAGGGTCAAAATTGATACATTAGCAAACAAATACCACCCCGTCTGAACATTTCCACCACAATCCAATAGAAAAATCGTAGAAAAGGTCAAAATTGATACCCTAACAAACAAATACCACCCCGTCTGAACAATTCCACCATAATCTAATAGAAAAATCGTAGAAAGGGTCAATATTAATACCATGAGAAATAAATACCACCCCGTCTGAACATTTCCACCACAATCCATTAGAAAAATTGTAGAAAAGGTCAAAATTGATACCTTAGCAAACAAATACCACCCCGTCTGAACATTTCCTCCACAATCCAATAGAAAAATCTTAGAAAAGGTCAAAATTGATACCCTAACAAACAAATACCACCCCGTCTGAACATTTCCACCACAATCCAATAGAAAAATCGTAGAAAATGTTAAAATTGATACCCTAAAAAACAGATACCACCCCGTCTGAACAATTCCACCACAATCTAATAGAAAAATCTTAGAAAAGGTCAAAATTGATACCCTAAGAAACAAATACCACCCCGTCTGAACAATTCCACCACAATCTAATAGAAAAATCGTAGAAAAGGTCAAAATTGATACCCTAACAAACAAATACCACCCCGTCTGAACATTTCCACCACAATCCAATAGAAAAATCGTAGAAAATGTTAAAATTGATACCCTAAAAAACAGATACCACCCCGTCTGAACAATTCCACCACAATCTAATAGAAAAATCATAGAAAAGGTCAAAATTGATACCATAACAAACAAATACCACCCTGTCTGAACATTTCCACCACAATCCAATAGAAAAATCGTAGAAAATGTTAAAATTGATACCCTAAAAAACAGATACCACCCCGTCTGAACAATTCCACCACAATCTAATAGAAAAATCTTAGAAAAGGTCAAAATTGATACCCTAAGAAACAAATACCACCCCGTCTGAACAATTCCACCACAATCTAATAGAAAAATCGTAGAAAAGGTCAAAATTGATACCCTAACAAACAAATACCACCCCGTCTGAACATTTCCACCACAATCCAATAGAAAAATCGTAGAAAATGTTAAAATTGATACCCTAAAAAACAGATACCACCCCGTCTGAACAATTCCACCACAATCTAATAGAAAAATCGTAGAAAAGGTCAAAATTGATACCCTAACAAAGAAATACCACCCCGTAAGAACAATTCCACCATAATCTAATAGAAAAATCGTAGAAAAGGTCAAAATTGATACCCTAACAAACAAATACCACCCCGTCTGAACAATTCCACCACAATCTAATAGAAAAATCGTAGAAAGCGTCATTATTGATACCATGAGAAATAAATACCACCCCGTCTGAACATTTCCATCACATTCCATTAGAAAAATCGTAGAAATGGTCAACATTGATACCCTAAGAAACAAATACCACACCGTCTGAACATTTCCACCAGAATCCATTAAAAAAATCGTATAAAAGGTCAAAATTGATACCTTAGCAAACAAATACCACCCCTTCTGAATAATTCCACCACAATCCAATAGAAAAATCGTAGAAAAGGTCAAAATTGATACCGTAACAAACAAATACCACCCCGTCTGAACATTTCCACCACATTCCAAAATAAAAGTCGCACAAAAGGTCAACATTGATACCCTAACAAACAAATACCACCCCGTCTGAACATTTCCACCACAATCCAATAGAAAAATCGTAGAAAGGGTCAAAATTGATACCCTAACAAACCAATACCACCCCGTCTGAACATTTCCACCACAATCCAATAGAAAAATCGTAGAAAAGGTCACAACTGATACACTAACAAACGAATACCACCCCGTCTGAACATTTCCACCACAATCCAATAGAAAAATCGTAGAAAGGGTGAAAATTGATACCCTAACAAACAAATACCACCCCGTCTGAACATTTCCACCACAATCCAATAGAAAAATCGTAGAAAGGGTCAAAATTGATACCTTTACAAACAAATACCACCCCGTCTGAACATTTCCACCACAATCCAATAGAAAAATCGTAGAGAGGGTCAAAATTGATACCCTAACAAACGAATACCACCCCGTCTGAACATTTTCACCACAATCTAATAGAAAAATCGTAGAAAGGGTCAAAATTGATACCTTAACAAACAAATATCAACCCGTCTAAACATTTCCACCACAATCCAATAGAAAAATCGTAGAAATGGTCAAAATTGATACCCTAACAAACAAATACCACCCCGTCTGAACATTTCCACCACAATAAAATAGAAAAATCGTATAAAAGGTCAAAATTGATACCCTAACAAACAAATACCACCCCGTCTGAACATTTCCACCACAATCCAAAATAAAAATCGTAGAAAAGGTCAACATTGATACCCTAGCAAATAAATACCACACCGTCTGAACATTTTCACCACAATCAAACAGAAAAATCGTAGAAAGGGTCAAAATTGATACCCTAACAAACGAATACCACCCCGTCTGAACATTTCCACCACAATCCAATAGAAAAATCGTAGAAAAGGGCAAAATTGATACCCTAACAAACAAATACACGACCGCTCACTTTCCTGACTTGGTACAGGTATTTCATTTAAAAGTGGCAGTGTTAAACTATTTTTATGTGACCGGAATCTCCCCATGTAGTGAAAAGATCGGCCATGCACGTGCTTTCCACGTGTGTGTAAAATGTCAACCCACGTGTATAACCGGGAGAACAGCGTTATTATCATAAAGAAAGCTATAAAGTTATTAATAAAATTAATAATTAAAATACCTTCCCAGCTGCCTCCTTCATAAACTGCTTGGCGGCATCACTCCAAATAGCAGGTACAGTAAGAACCCATGAGATATCGTCTTCTCTAAAACCATTGATCCTATTACACAAAACATTAACTAAGGACTCCCTCAGGAAGTTAATAGACAATGATATGATTAGTAATGCTGACATTTCTTTCCCATCAACAGTTTTGATTTTAGATTCTCTGGATAAAGTCTGCAAATAACACAAAACAGATGAAATCAATGTTCACATTTACATTGGACTAAGGTGTCTAACGCCACTTTAAACAATATTTCAGTGATATCATGGCGGTCAGTTTCATTAGTGTAAACAATATTTCAGTGATATCATGGCGGTCAGTTTCATTAGTTTAAACAATATTTCAGTGATATCATGGAGGTCAGTTTCATTAGTTTAAACAATATTTCAGTGATATCATGGCGGTCAGTTTCATTAGTTTAAACAATATTTCAGTGATATCATGGCGGTCAGTTTCATTAGTTTAAACAATATTTCAGTGATATCATGGCGATCAGTTTCATCAGTTTAAACAATATTTCAGTGATATCATGGCGGTCAGTTTCATTAGTTTAAACAATATTTATCTAATGAAATTTCAGTATACAATTATTCAAATATACATATATACTTGCAATGTTCAATGGGATTCAGAAGCAAGTTATCAAACTTATGTAAATCTGTCTCCCTAAAGTTGGTGGAGGAAACCGGAGTATCCGGAAAAAACCGACGACCTGTTGCAAGTCACTGACAAACTTTATCACATAATGTTGTACCGAGTACACCTCGCCTGAACGGGATTTGAATTCACAACGTTAGTTATTATACTCGGAAAATATCTTTCATGCAAATATTAAAATAAATACCAATGACTTTCTTTGTCAGAGAATAATATTCTGGTATCGAAGTGATTGGACATCACACTAGAAAAAAGAGGATGCGATTCGGTTTTCTACAGTGTTGTTTATATGTTGAACAGTTGACAAATAATCTGCAATTTTTTGTTAGTTTAATAATTTTAACCTATGTATCTAAGGAACAAAATTCACAAATATTCAAATCAGTGCTGTTGTACACACAACACGTTTTACCCCAAAATGATCACACTTACAAACAACGTTTTACCCCACAGTGATCACACTTCATATATTGAATTTAGTTATTTCCTTTTGTGTTAATATTTTCCATTGTTGTCTTATTCCACGAATATAACAATTCTGTACTGTTACGTAAAATATATAGGATTCAATATGTTATATAATTTCAAAAATCCTTTAATATTTTTCTAATTGTTTGCTATAAAATGTAATTATATAAATACGCTATTACTTGTTGGTGCATATAATATATGTACATGTACATATGTGGAGAGGACCTTTATTAATTGGCAGATTATAAGTGAGCAATAGCTCGTATCTGCGTGTATTATTTCATAGTTCTTATCTTTTGCTTACATTCTGTTATATAAAACATAAACAGATAAAAGGTAAATAATATATTCATGTTAGTACAACAACAATTTAAACTTGGTTCTAAAGGAATTAGGTCAGATATAATTGTTTGTACAAAATTTCGATAAAATTACGAGCAAATGTTATATACATGTAGATTAAACCGTTAAACAGTCGAACGCTGCATCGGGTTCGGTTGTTTTACCGTTTAACCGTGGTATGAATGGTTTGTAACACGAAGCCAGCCATGCAATATCACATCTAGATCGTTGGTTATTGCACGGATCTCTGTGAGTACGAAAACTACAGCCCAAATTTAAAGTGTGCAATATGGTATGTAAACCATAAAAAGACCAAAAGAATGCATTCATGTTACAACTACCGGTATATATATATATACTGTAGATACGAATGCATTAGAGTGATAAATCCATTAGGGAAGGGAGCTTCAAAAAAAATATTCGATAATAATAAAGCAAAAGGTCATAAAAAGTAGTTAGACATGTAATCTATTAAATACTAAATAAAAGACTGATGCACATGAAAATGTGATGACGAATTTGTTTGGTAGAACGTATCTTATCAAACATACGATTTCTGAAAGGCTTCAGAAAATTGCAATAATGGGAACAGGACAGCCAATCAGAAAGACCAATATTTCACACAAAGCGTAGTCTTCAAAAGAGAAAGAAAATTCTGTCATATCATGGGTTACAACTGATAAATATAAATTTAATAAACGGGTATTAATAACGACCATATGAAGACCACCCCCTTTTTTAACTTTCTGTTTACATGTTTATTTTCAATAAAATTTCTTTATTATTTCATCTCTTTTTCCTTATTTTAACTTATTCGTGTCCATATTCATATAATCTTATGTAAACAGCAACTTCCATGTGTCGACCCTATGTAACTCAAAGTTATATTGGGTCGACACATTGTAATTGGAGTTACATAGGGTCGACACATAAAAGTTGCTGTTTACATACATTTTTTTAAGATTATATGAATAAGGACACGAACAAGTTAAATTAAGGGAAAAGAGATGAAATTGAAAATATATATGTAAACAGAAAATAAAAAAAAGGGAGGGGGGAGTAATTTAGTGCCACGAGAGACTGTGGGGCGATGCACCAAACCTTTAAATTTGATGACAGTCTAAACATATTAAACACTAATCGTCGCCAGCTGACGAATTTTATATTTTCATATTGTTCCCCATCTTCACAAGTTATGGCTTCAAGACTTTCGTGGATACCTATATATGGACACAGAAACCCTGACCTTTAAGGACATTATGATAATGCGTCCGAGTGGAGTGGTATGTCTACATATATTTTAGCGAGCTAAGACTTTGAAATTCCAACTAAGCGTGTTGGTCTAGAACAAAGGGGATAATCGTTAAAATATTTATAGAAACAATGGGTTGTATCAAAATGTGTAAAATACGTCAAAAGTAGGTGATTCTGCGTAGAGAAGGTTAGAATAGAGGCACTAAAAGGGAAAATATCTAATTTTAATGAACATAAGGAAAATAAGAGAGTGTACCCGAGTGCCTGTGTTTCAAGTGTCCCAAATGCTCCCCTATGGTATGTCTGATTTGTTATTACTTGCGGTCGGTTCGTTAGTTGCTTTTGTATTGCGAGAATACATTTTAAAAGTTCACGTACTCGTCAGTTCTGAACATAAATTATGCCAGATCTGAAATACTTGTATCGTGTCTTGTATATATAGATCAATTGTTTTTTTTAAGCAAATAGGTGATATTTTTTTTAAACAAAGATTACTATCAAGAGTCAAATATACTAATTATAGCTAACAGTAGTGTGGTCACCGTAGCCGACTGGTTAGATGGAAGTTTTGAAAGTCAAGTTTTGAAAGTCAAAGTTGCCCAGCAGTGGTTCGAGACACGAGAGTCCCTAAGGACGTTTGTAAGCCTAAAACAGTAAAAGTGTAAAGTTCATATACTCAAGAACAAAAGAATAAACTAGATTCTTAAGAATAATCCACTGTTCGAACAATAGTGTGACGTCAGAGCAATGTATTATGTGAAATTAATCAAACGTAAAATTTTAAATATCGTGAAGAGAGATCAGGGTTGGATTATGACCTTTTGATGCCCCTAGGGTAATGCAATTATGGGGACCACCTCAGACGAAACCGCCCTGTAGCTCTCCCGCACCCGGTCTTGAATAGTTTTTAATCATGATATATATTTTAGCAACATTTAGATAGCTTGAAGTAAACTTATTCTTTAAATAAACTAAAATATTACACTCATTAAAAAACATATTTGAAAATCTTTTGGCATGGCCCCTCAAGTTTGGGGACCCCAAGCTTGAGGTGCCCTAAACTGCAGCCTATACTAGTCTGTAAGATAATCCGGCCGCGAGAGAATTACTGATCTCCTGTAAATGTACAATTCAATATGCATTTGTATATTATAGTTTTTCACACCAACACATGTTTATACATCACTCATGTATATCTACGTAGTTAAACACAAAATAATATAAATAAATAATAATACCCACTTTTTGTTTGTACAATTCCATTTTGAAACGTCGAAAATAATACCAGTCATGGTGTTCGTCGTCACCACTAAGTTCAGAAAATTTATTTTCAGCGTCATATCCAAAGGAATGGAATTCTTTCTTTGGGTTTAACAACACTGTAGTAGGAGCCTTATGGGAGATCAACCACAGTCCACCAGCCTCCCATTTAGGGTTGACTTTTATACACAAAGGATCCTTTTCATGTTCATGTCGTAAAGAAAAGGCGTATCCTGAAAATGTAGTTCCGAAGTCAATTGCTGCAACAACCAACTTATTACATAGCTTTGACATATCCGTTATAGGTTAGGGTTATGGTGTTTAACACCACTTTCAACAATATTTCAGATACATCGTGACATATCCGTCAGAAGACATTAACTTCTGTATTTTAAATGATGTGTCTCGTTTTGAGGTCGCCTCACTGTATTCAAATTTACTACTAGCCTACCCGGAAGGATTTCACAGGTATTTGTGTTAGTAAGATTAAGTACATGTAACATCGGGTGGACTGTTTTGTGAAGTCTATTATTAGACTCGATCGATTTGTCCTAGATTTATTTTGGAAATTTTTTGTAGAATATATTTGAACATTTGTCATACTATTCTTAATAATCAGTCTTAATCTACATGTTAATTTGAATTACTTCAATTTCTGATTTTATTTAATTTTGCGCACATTTGCTTACACTTACGGACTTAACAGGAAATTCATTTTGTTTAAATGTTTATCAGTTGAAGTGTAGTATTTTAAATTTTCATTGACCACACTACTATACTCTATGATTAGTATATATGACCCTTGATAGTAAGTGTTGTTAAAACAAATATCAACAATTTGTTTAAAGAAGCAATTGATCAATATATACAAGACACGAGACAAGTATTTCAGGTCTAGCATAATTTATGTTCAGAACTGACGAGTATGTGAACTTTTAAAATGTTTTCTCGCAACTATGATACAAAAACAACAAACGAACCGACCGCAGTAATAACAAATTAGACAGACCGCAAGTGAACATTTGGGACACTTGAAAGACCTTGAAATATCTAAATATAAACGATTCTATTCACTTATTGTATACATTATATATACATGTATAGTGATATCTATTATGAATATTGTGTAATGTAGATGTTTTTCGTGTACAAGGCAATTAAATGCTAAAGGACTGGGAGCTATAAGGGCTAAAATCGGCCCCACCTCAGATGTCGTTAACATTTTCTCCAAAATGTATTCACAATATATGCTTTTCAGAAATAAATACAGTTAGTTAATATGTGTATCTAATTCCTCACAGCGGATCGACAAATTCAGGTCATGAAAAGCAGTGAACGTCATTTTTTTCATTATACAGAACGTACGTATCATTATATTATAATGCATATCTTTAAAAAAACAAAAACAAAAACAAAGCATAATAAAACTCAATAAACAAAACATAAATTTGACTTGATATGCAATGTGGATTGATTTCAGGAATAAAAACATGTTCCGAAGCTGTATTATGAAATTAAAGTGAACGAATAGTAATGTCGCAACGTCACCCATTTTCGACGGTCTCCTGTTTTCGACGGTTTGTTTCTCGTGATAAAATCTCTCATTATTTTGATCGCTTAATTTGTCAGAGGTTATATTATGATGCTGATGAATGATCTCATGAAATCTGATCTAAAAATGTCATCTTTAAATATAAGAACTACGTACCACATCTATTATTTCACGTTCAAATTGTAGTTTTTCCTAATTCATTTTTTCGTCACCTTAACAAAGCTTTAAACATTTAAAAAATATATCTCATACAGACCAATTTTGGATTCATCGTCTGCTATGACATTGATAATGTACATATTGAGGTCAATATCAGGGGCGGACCCTGGATTTCAAGTTGGGGGGGGGGGGGGGGGGGGGGGGGGGGGGGGGGGGGGGTGGTGTGGACTTAAAAAAATTGCGCCGAGGCAGGCGCGATAATTTTTGGGGTATTTCGTGATAATAATAGGATATTATACATTATTATACAGCTATAATTTTAATTCAATCAAAAGCAATATGGTTGTGATCGTCTTCCGTAATTAGAATCGTCAAAATGAAATACAACCGAATTAATATCAAATGGTGACTTGTTTCAACATCATTTAAAATATACCTTGACATTTTTTAATACTTATACATTACGTTCACGATATTTTATTACAACACATTTTGTTCCTGTTCTTGTCAAAGGACTTTATCAAACAGAATCATACAGTTTTTTTTTATTAATTGCGATCTATTTATAGAACTGTTGCTGACAGACCTGTGTCTACGTTAAGGGTTAATACCTCTGCAGTTAGAAAATAGACTTTGAACTACAGTAGTTTTGTTCCATTGTTGCACTCTGATTTGAGGTCTGACAAATAATAATCTTTACTTTAAGTTGCTTCAGTTTATGACTGTCAGTGTCAACACTACATGATGTTTCATTCCATAACCAAAACGGACCATAACCAAAACGGACCATTACTAAAACGGACTACACTAAAACGGACCATAACCAAAATGGACTACCAGAGAAAAATATGTATTGCAAGAATCTTTATTTAGTTTTTATTTTTAGTGCGCGTTGATTTTTTTTTTTAAACTTATCTTATTTGTGATAATTACTTTCTATATTTATGAATAAACCAAATTAGTACAGGTAACTTAGTGAAGCCAAGTAATTATTGGTGTTTTAATTGGTTTATGACACCCAAATCGCTTTTAATTAGATTAAATGATTTGATTATCAGGTGATTGTGTAAGTGTGTGTGGTCTTGAATTTACCTTTCTGGAGCAATCTGCACAGTGGTCTGTCCCCATTGTGAGAATGATAATGAATGAAAACAAACTCCATGTTCTTTTATTGTCTATGAACCAAAGATCAAAGAAATTTACTCGTTTTTGTGATGGAATTTATCAAAATTCCATGTACTGCAATCGGTTAATTATATCTTAATTACTTTTTTTCTTTTTATCAACCCAAGCCCATATTCTTTGGGGGAAACTAAGATAAAAGCATTGAGGGTTTAATAATCTTTGTAATTTAAAACCAAATTCTTTAAAATTAATTAACTTTTAATCAAATAAAAATCAAATTAATCATAATTGTAATTAAGTGTGTAACAATTAATTGTATGATTTGACTAAAAATGTGCTTGCAATGGTTTTTTTTTGCAAAGGACTGGGAGCTATAAGGGCCAAAATCGGCCCCACCTCAGGTGTCGATAAAACAACAACAACAACACTCCTAATAAACTGTTGCTATCAGAATCTGCTGTAAGTTGTCTTTTACGTGTAAGGAGTGTGTCCTTTACATCCCGCGCTAAGGGATGTATTAAAATTGTTCATCATAGCTGTCTGGTGTCCCTTTCACATAAAGTCGGCGTTTTCCTATAGGAAGCCATTTGTTATTTTATTTATGCCAAATTCGCAGTCATGTTAGGATTCTAATAATAATAGGTTATTATACATTATTATACACGCTATAATTTTAATCCAATCAAAAACAATATGGTTGTGATCATCTTCCGTAATTAAAATCGTCAAAATGAAATACAACCGAATTAATATTAAATGGTGTCTTGTTTCAACCTCATTTAAAATATACCTTGACATTCTTTCAAACTTTTATATCACGTTCACGATCTTTTATTACAACATTATTTCACTCAAGTGTACATTATGTCCTGTTCTAGTTAAAGGACTTTATCAAACAGAATCATACAGTTTACATGTAATGCAGTTAATACGCATTTAAGCCACATAATAATATTTCTATTTTCCACACCTTGTGGTGTGGGGTCGTTATTGTGCATGCGAAATATTAATTGCAAACCCCATTGACTGGCTATTTGCTGCCTGTCTAGAATATTTTTTTTTCTCGATCGACAGTTCAGAAGCTAGAAAACGATATGATGAATAGTGTCTGTCAATCATGCAAACAATAAATTATGCACATGACAGAACGCATTTTCAATGCACTACATACACAAACTTTTGATCCATCATTTGTCCATTGGAGGTTGATTTAAGAGAATGGAACTGATAGAAGTTAAAAGTTTAATTTGGGCGCAAAAGGGGAAACTTTATATAATTTATGAAAATGTGATGTAACATATGCGCCAGGGATATTTCCCGAAATTCTTTCAAAATGATATAAACTGTTAATATCTTCCTGGCATTGATGAAACCAGATATGTTCGTGGTAGCCCATCATAAAATGCTGTCAGTTCCCTTTTAGCGCTCTCGCTAACATTAAATTTTTCCAAAATAAATAACAAATCTTTAATTTTTTGTCTTTCTTCTTCAGACAAATCTTGGTATGAAAATTTGTTGGACGACGGTTTGAAATCGACTTTAACAGTCTGCCCATCACTGAGTACTTTCTAATTTTAAGTGCTGGGGTACAAGGCCATATGACTCTACAAACCAAAGCGCAGTTTCAAGCTTCGATTTAAATTATTTTAATTTCCTTGATTTGTTATTTTCGATAATTAACGCCTCTCCCTCTTTATGTGCAAACGAACATATGTTTATAATTTATTCAAGAAATTTACATTTTTTATTTCAATAGTCCGTTTTTGTTATGGTCCGTTTTGGTAATGGTCCGTTTTGGTTATGGTACGTTTTGGTTATGGGATGAAACATCCGGTAGCGAGTGTCAATATACGTTTGTGCTATATTTGCATTCCCTAGCTTTCTATATATAGTTGGACCATTGAGCAAATTGGCATATACACATGTACTGTACATATTTCTTCTGCTGAAGGCTACACAAATACGACTTTTTGCATTTTGTGTGGTATTAATTCAAAGCATAGTCTAAGTGATATTTAAAAAAAGGGGGGGGGGGTACATATTAAACATTATCACCAAAATATATGTCTCACGCAATGATGACATCACAAGTTTTTGTTATAAGAGTTATAACAATATTGGTTGTGATGATGATGATGATGATGAGGAGGAGGAGGTGGACAGTGATGATATGGAATATACTGAGGATGCTATTGACAATATGATTTTAGAATTTTCAGGAGATTAATATAAACATGAATCCAAAATAAAGTGTCTTTTTGTGTTTTTTACTTGCATTCTGGTCTTACCTAATGCATAATTGACATGTCCACATAATATTTGGTACATCATCATGTTTTGAGTTTTGGTGATTTGAATTAATGGTCATTAATGTAGTTTTCAAATTCGGGCCTGTAGAATTGATGGTGGGCCTGTAAATATTTGAACTTACAGGCCCGGTGGGCTTGTAAGGTAAAAAGTTAAGCGTTAAGACTGCCGTTAGCGATAAATCTCTGGAAAATTGAAATAGTATAAAGTTTGGAAAAACTTTCGTCTGCTTCTACTGTAGTCCGCTTTTACTGTAGTCTGCTATTTATATCCAGGTTTCTAAAACAGGCAAAGCGTCCCCGACTTTCATTAAAATCGATGCGTATTTTGATTTACTATATTCGATGTATCTTATTCCAATTTTAACAGCTCCTGCATAGATATCCGTTGTTTATACAGTGACGACAATCGCATTTAGCGTCACACCAACTGAAATACCATAAACCTTCTTCTCACATTATTACCGAGAAAAATACTCCCGCAAGCTTGGAACAACATAATACTTCGCACGCATGTTCATTTTTAGTAACAGGTTCGATATACAAAAGAAGAAGTTGTTCCATGGTTGCGGGGACTATATTTTTTTTTACTTTTTTATGTTAATTTAGGCCTGTTTTGTGGTATTTTCAGTTTTTAGACATAATTTAGCGATTGATTGGGACGTCATAGTGTAAAATTATGACCAGATTAAGTTTGAATTGGGGAGATCTTATCCAGTACTGCTTTCCGAGAAACTTTCAAAATAATGAATTTGCAATTGAAAAATACATATTTTTAGGGCATTTTTAAGCCCTTATCACCCCCACTCCTTTAACATTTTAGAGCAGTCCTCAATGTCATGTCCTCTGTTTCACAATATTATTCAATAGTTACTTGTATGAAGTTCTTTTCTTGGATTGCATTCAATAAATCATTAAAATTATCAAAATGGCCACACACAGCATCTGAAATTTCTCCTTTAAAAAGTCTACTGTACATTGTAACTATTATTTTTTATATGATAGGCCGGTGATTTTTCTCTCTACTACTCCATTTTCCTCCACCAATAAAATGGAGTGACACAATATAGCTGAAATATTGTTGAGAGTGGTGTATGACACCACAACCCCCCTGTTGGGAGTGGTGTACCATCAGGGTCAGCTTTATTACACTTCAATATTGTTTTTATTTTATACTCTCTCATTACTAGCACGATTTTAGAAATATATATTGATACAAACACATTTTCTTGTAGGTGCCTATATAGGGGATAAATGTCAGATATAACATAAATCTGAATGTAAGTTCTATGTAGTTTTATAATTATGTGTACCGGTATTTTTTTTTATAAAGTTTTTTTTTTCATCTATGCAAAATGAAATAAAGTGATATGTTACTATTAAAAAGACTATAAAGATATGTATTGTGTTTTGTGGTTATATTTGCGACTGAGTTTTAAATTTGGGTGTATTTTGGAGATTGCTTTGAAAAAACATAAAAAATAGAGGTGTTAAAATTTATTGCCATGTATTTGCAAAGGAAATTTTATTATGATTTTCAAATAAAAACAAATCTTCAATACAAATTCACAATTTTTTTTACACACAAGATAATTCACATTACAGCATCCATCATCCCGATTTAAATGCTTTGTTGTAAAAAGGTACCTTAAAATGAAAGTATGATTTTCTGAATTCACAGCAGACATTGATGATATCCTCAGTTACCATTAACAAAAGCTTTGATGCACAGCTTAATAAGGCTTTGATGACACCCCAATCACAAGTAATGAAAACCATTGATGTTCGGGGCCTTCAGGAAATAGTTTTAATCGATACTTCAATTTCCATCAGCTTAACAAGACCTTGATGATAACCCAGACCTTGATAATACAATTAATGCAAGCATTGATGTTTGGTTCCTTCAGAAAATAGTTTTAAATTGATACTTGAATTTTCAGCAGCTTAACATGACTTTGATAATACCCAAATCACAAATATGAAGAGCAACAATGCGCTGGCCTTCAGGAAGTAGTTTTAAATTAATACTTGAATTTCCAACAGCTACAAGACTTTGATGATACCCCAAACACAATTGATGACAAGCATTGACACCCTTGGGGGCCTTCATGAAATAGTTTTAAATAATTACTTGAATTTTGAGCAGCTTAGCAAGACATTGATAATACCCCAATTGATGTTGGGGGTCTTCAGGAAATAATTTTAAATCAATACTTGAATTTTGAGCAGCTTAGCAAGACATTGATAATACCCCAATTGATGTTTGGGGCTTTCAGAAAATAATTTTAAGTCAATACTTGATATATAAGTATAGTTGTTTGTTATTTGATTAGTAAATAAGGAGTTAGATTATTATTGACTTTGCATTGTAATACAGAGTATATAATTAGCATTTATTATTATTGTTGACATGTTTTAAAATTATATGAATAAATGATTTGTAACCTATATTTTTACCTTTATATTAGCCACAAACACTGAAGAAAAGTTTGAAATATACCAAAGGAGTAATCAGAAGTCATAAATCGAAGGACATATAGCACAATGGTTAAAAGAAATAAACGTAAATATCGAAGGGGCAATACAAAATGGAGGATCCATAGAAACTGCCAAGATAGGGTACACAATAGGAAGACACACAAATCAGAAACACAACAAAACATGTGTTGGACACAACTATGTACAAACACAGACATGATCCTTCCCACAAACAACTGGAGGCAAAGACGAACCGGACATCTCCTCCTTGCGGAACCCAGAAAAATGATCCATTTCCACCATTAATTCCACCTTATATATGAATGCTGTCTTCTGATTGATTGATAAAAGAGGTATTTTTTTTTTTACCAATTCTTAGTTTTTTTCCGCTTTTCCCCATCGGAGGGGTATTTGTCCTTGGGAATTCCGTATAGCGAGGTGTTTGTCTAAGAAAATACCATGGTACTAGGCAAATACCACGCTCGTGAGAAAATCACTTCTTTAAATAGTTTATGACGTCACGTATGTAATTCCGAATTACTCGGATTTCTTCTTCCAACCAACGATAAAGGAAAGACAAATGACAGACGACAGCGTCCGCCGTTATTTTGAATTTTACAGAGCTCATTTGAATGGTGAAAATAAAACACGTAAAGGATCCTTGGTTCCAATCTGCAATGATACTTGCATGTCACTGTTTTACTGGCTGTTAAATATTTTCTTTAATATACAACATGTAAAAAAAAATAATGCAAATAAATTTGAAATATATACATTTCAACGATTTCGAACATAACTGCTGACACTGTCGTCTGTCATTTTTCTTTACTTTAGCATTGGTTGAAAGAAGAACCCCGAGGAATTGGAATTATATCCATGACGTCATAAACTATTTAAAGAAGGGATTTCCCCCCGAGCGGGTTATTTGCCTATAGTACCGTGGTATTTGCTTAGGGAATTCCCAAGAGCAAATACTCCGGCAGTGGGCATCAAGCGGAAAAAACTAATGATTGGTAGAAAAAACCCTTTCATCAACCAATCAGAAGACAGCATTCATATATAAGGTGAAATTAAAGGTGGAAATGGGAGGATAGTAAATATGGATGGCCTTTGGTTGGAATGACCTGATAAGAGGAATGGCCTTTGGTGGGAATGGCCTTATAAGAGGGATGACCTTTAGCTGGAATGGCTTTATAAGAGGGGTGGTTTTTGGTTGGAATGGCCTTATAAGTGGGGTTGTTTTTGGTTGGAATGGCTTTATAAGAGGGTGGTTTTTGGTTGGAATGGTCTTATAATAGGGGTGGTTTTTGGTTGGAATGGCCTTATAAGAGAGGTGGTTTTTGGTTGGAATGGCCTTATAAGAGGGGTGGTTTTTGGTTGGAATGGCCTTATATGAGGGGTGGTTTTTGGTTGGAATGGCCTTATAAGAGGGGTGGTTTTTGATTAGAATGACTTTATAAGAGGGGTGGCTTTTGGTTGGAATGGCCTTATAAGAAGGGTGTGTTTTTGGTTGGAATGGCCTTATAAGAGGGGTGGTTTTTGGTTGGAATGGCCATATAAGAGGGATGACCTTTAGTGGGAGTGGCCTTATAAGAAGGGTGGTTTTTGGTTGGAATGGCCTTATAAGAGGGGTGGTTTTAGGTTGGAATGGCCTCATAAGAGGGGAGTTTTTGGTTGGAATGGCCTTATAAGAGGGGTGGTCTTTGGTTGGAATGGCCTTATCAGAGGTTGGATTTTTGGTTGGAATGGCCTTATGAGAAGGGTGGTTTTTGGTTGGAATGGCCTTATAAGAGTGGTGGTTTTTGGTTAGAATGGCCTTATAAGAGGGATGGTTTTAAGTTGGAATGGCCTTATAAGAGGGGTGGTTTTTGGTTGGAATGGCCTTTTAAGAGGGGTGGTTTTTTGTTAGAATGACCTTATAAGAGGGGTGTTTTTTGGTTAGAATGGCCTTTTAAGACGGGTGGTTTTTGGCTAGAATGGCCTTATAAGAGGGGTGGTCTTTGTTTGGAATGGCCTTATAAGAGGGCTGGTTTTGGTTATAATTGTCTTATAAGAGGGGTGGTTTTTGGTTGGAATGTCCTTATAAGAGGGGTGGTGTTTGGTTGGAATGGCCTTATAAGAGGGGTGGTTTTTGGTTGTAATGGCCTAATAAGAGGGGTGGTTTTTGGTTGGAATGGACTAATAAAAGGGGTGGTTTTTGGTTGGAATGGCCTTATAAGAGGGGTGGTTTTTGGTTGGAATGGCCTTATAAGAAGGGTGGTTTTTGGTTGGAATGGCTTTATAAGAGGGGTGGTTTTTGGTTGGAATAGCTTTATAAGATGGGTGGTTTTTTGTTGGAATGGCCTTATAAGAGGGGTGGTATTTGGTTGGAATGGCCTTATTAAAGGGGTGGTTTTTGGTTGGAATGACCTGATAATAGTGGTGGGTTTTGGTTGGAATGGCCTTATAAGAAGGGTGGTTTTTGGTTATAATGGCCTTATAAGAGGGGTGGTTTTTGGTTGGAATAGCTTTATAAGATGGATGGTTTTTGGTTGGAATGGCTTTATATGAGGGGTGGTCTTTGGTTGGAATGGCCTTATAAGAGGGGTGGTTTTTAGTTGGAATGGCCTGATAAGAGGGGTGGTTTTTGGTTGGAATGGCCTAATAAGAGGGATTGTTTTTGGTTGGAATGGCCTTATAAGACGGTTGGTTTTTGGCTATAAAGGCCTTATAAGAGGGGTGGTTTTTGTTTGGAATGGCCTTATAAGAGGGGTGGTTTTTAGTTGGAATGGCCTTATAAGAGGGGTGGTTTTTGGTTGGAATGGCCTTATAAGAAGGGTGGTTTTTGGATGGAATGGCTTTATAAGAGGGGTGGTTTTTGGTTGGAATAGCTTTATAAGATGGGTGGTTTTTTGTTGGAATGGCCTTATAAGAGGGGTGGTATTTTGTTGGAATGACCTTATTAAAGGGGTGGTTTTTGGTTGGAATGACCTGATAAGAGTGGTGGGTTTTGGTTGGAATGTCCTTATAAGAGGGGTGATTTTTGGTTGGAAAGGCCTGATAAGAGGGGTGGTTTTTGGTTGGAATGGTGTTATAATAGGGGTGGTCTTTGGTTGGAATGGCCTTATAAGAGGGGTGGTTTTTGGTTGGAATGGCCTGATAAGAGGGGTGGTTTTTGGTTGGAATGGCTTTATAAGAGGGATTGTTTTTGGTTGGAATGGCCTTATAATAGGGGTGGTCTTTGGTTGGAATGGCCTTATAAGAGGGGTGGTTTTTGGTTGGAATGGCCTGATAAGAGGGGTGGTTTTTGGTTGGAATGGCTTTATAAGAGGGATTGTTTTTGGTTGGAATGGCCTTATAAGAGGGGTGGTTTTTGGTTAGAATGGCCTTATAAGAGGGGTGGTTTTTGGTTGGAATGCCCTAATAAGAGGGGTAGATTTTGGTTGGAATGGCCTTATATGAGGGGTGTTTTTTGGTTGGAATGGCCTTATAAGAGGGGTGGTTTTTGGTGGGAGTGGCCTTATAAGAGGGTGGTTTTTGGTTGAAATGTCCTTATATGATAGGGGATTTGAGTTGGAATGGCCTTATAAGAGGGGTGGTTTTTGGTTGGAATGGCCTTATAAGAGGGGTGGTTTTTGGTTGGAATGGCCTTATAAGAGAGGTGGTTTTTGGTTGGAATGGCCTTATAAGAGGGGAGTTTTTGGTTGGAATTGCCTTATAAGAGGGGTGGTTTTTGGTTGGAATGGCCTGATAAGAGGGGTGGTTTTTGGTTGGAATGGCCTTATAAGAGGGATTGTTTTTGGTTGGAATGGCCTTATAAGACTGGTGGTTTTTGGCTAGAAAGGCCTTAGAAGAGGGGTGGTTTTTGTTTGGAATGGCCTTATAAGAGGGGTGGTTTTTGGTTGGAATGGCCTTATAAGAGGGGTGGTTTTTGGTTGGAATGGCCTTATAAGAAGGGTGATTTTTGGATGGAATGGCTTTATAAGAGGGGTGGTTTTTGGTTGGAATAGCTTTATAAGATGGGTGGTTTTTTGTTGGAATGGCCTTATAAGAGGGGTGGTATTTGGTTGGAATGGCCTTATTAAAGGGGTGGTTTTTGGTTGGAATGACCTGATAAGAGGGGTGGGTTTTGGTTGGAATGGCCTTATACGAGAGGTGGTTTTTGGTTGGAAAGGCCTGATAAGAGGGGTGGTTTTTGGTTGGAATGGTGTTATAATAGGGGTGGTCTTTGGTTGGAATGGCCTTATAAGAGGGGTGGTTTTTGGTTGGAATGGCCTGATAAGAGGGTGGTTTTTGGTTGGAATGGCTTTATAAGAGGGATTGTTTTTGGTTGGAATGGCCTTATAAAAGGGGTGGTCTTTGGTTGGAATGGCCTGATAAGAGGGTGGTTTTGGTTGGAATGGCTTTATAAGAGGGATTGTTTTTGGTTGGAATGGCCTTATAAGAGGGGTGGTCTTTGGTTAGAATGGCCTTATAAGAGGGGTGGTTTTTGATTAGAATGACCTTATAAGAGGGGTAAATGTTGGTTGGAATGGCCTTATAAGAAGGGTGGTTTTTGGTTGGAATGGCCTTATAAGAGGGATGATCTCTGGTGGGAGTGGCCTTATAAGAGGGTGGTTTTTGGTTGAAATGTCCTTATAAGATAGGGGGTTTGAGTTGGAATGGCCTTATAAGAGGGGTGGTTTTTGGTTGGAATGACCTTATAAGAGGGGTGGTTTTTGGTTGGAATGGCCTTATAAGAGGGGTGGTTTTTGGTTGGAATGGCCTTATAAGAGAGGTGGTTTTTGGTTGGAATGGCCTTATAAGAGGGGAGTTTTTGGTTGGAATGGCCTTATAAGAGGGGTGGTTTTTGGTTGGAATGGCCTTATAAGATGTGGGATTTTTGGTTGGAATGGCCTTATATGAGGGGTGGTTTTTGGTTGAAATGTCCTTATATGATAGGGGGTTTGAGTTGGAATGGCCTTATAAGAGGGGTGGTTTTTGGTTAGAATGCCCTTATAAGAGGGGTGGTTTTTGGTTGGAATGGCCTTATAAGAGGGGTGGTCTTTGGTTAGAATGCCCTGATAAGAGGGGTGGTTTTTGGTTGGAATGGCGTTATAAGAGGGGTGGTTTTTTGTTAGAATGGCCTTATATGATGGGTGGTTTTTGGTTGGAATGGCCTTATAAGATGGGTGGTTTTTGGCTAGAATGGCCTTATAAGAGGGGTGGTTTTTGGTAGGAATGGCCTTATAAGAGGGGTGGTTTTTGGTAGGAATGGCCTTATAAGAGGGGTGTGTTTTTGGTTGGAATGGTCTTATAAGAGGGGTGGTTTTTGGTTGGAATGGCCAAATAAGAGGGGTGGTTTTTGGTTGGAATAGCCTTATAAGAGGGGTGGTTTTTGGTTGGAATGGTATTATTAGAGAGGTGGTTTTTGGTTGGAATGGCCTTATAAGAGGGGTGGCATTTGGTTGGAATGGCCTAATAAAAGGGGTTGTTTTTTGTTGGAATGGCCTTATAAGAGGGGTGGTTTTTGGTTGGAATGGCCTGATAAGAGGGGTGGTTTTTGGTTGGAATGGTCTTATAAGAGGGGTGTTTTTTGGTTGGAATGACCTAATATGAGGGGTGGTTTTTGGTTGGAATGGTCTTATAATAGGGGTGGTGTTTGGTTGGAATGGCCTTATAAGAGGGGTGGTTTTTGGTTGGAATGGCCTGATAAGAGGGGTGGTTTTTGGTTGGAATGGCCTTATAAGAGGGGCGGTTCTTGGTTGGAATGGCCTGTTAAGAGGGGTGGTTTTTGGTTGGAATGGCCTGATAAGAGAGGTGGTTTTTGGTTGGAATGGCCTTATAAGAGGGGTGGCATTTGGTTGGAATGTCCTAATAAAAGGGGTTGTTTTTTTTTGGAATGGCCTTATATGAGGGGTGGTTTTTGGTTGGAATGGCCTGATAAGAGGGGTGGTTTTTGGTTGGAATGGTCTTATAAGAGAGGTGTTTTTTGGTTGGAATGACCTTATATGAGGGGTGGTTTTTGGTTGGAATGGTCTTATAATAGGGGTGGTGTTTGGTTGGAATGGCCTTATAAGAGGGGTGGTTTTTGGTTGGAATGGCCTTATAAGAGGGGTGGTTTTTGGTTGGAATGGCCTTATAAGAGGGATTGTATTTGGTTGGAATGGCCTTATAAGAGGGGTGATTTTTGGTTGGAATGGCCTTATAAGAGGGGCGGTTCTTGGTTGGAATGGCCTGTTAAGAGGGGTGGTTTTTGGTTGGAATGGCCTGATAAGAGGGGTGGGATTTGGTTGGAATGGCCTGATAAGGGGGGTGGTTTTTGGTTGGAATGGCTTGATAAGAGGGGTGGTTTTTGGTTGGAATGGCCTGATAAGAAGGGTGGTTTTTGGTTGGAATGGTCTTATAAGAGGGGTGTTTTTTGGTTGGAATGGCCTTATAAGAGGGGTGGTTTTTGGTTGGAATGGCCTTATATGAGGGGTGGTTTTTGGTTGGAATGGCCTTATAAGAGGGATTGTTTTTGGTTGGAATGGCCTTATAAGAGGGGTGGTTTTTGGTTAAAATGGCCTTGTAAGATGGGTGGTTTTTGGTTGGAATGGCCTTAAAAGATGGGAGGTTTTTGGTTGGAATGGCCTTATAAGAGGGGTGGTTTTTGGTTGGAATGGCCTTATAAGAGGGGTGGTTTTTGGTTGGAATGGCCTTATAATAGGGGTGGTGTTTGGTTGGAATGGCCTTATAAGAGGGGTGGTTTTTGGTTGGAATGGCTTCATAAGAGGGGTGGTTTTTCGTTGGAATGGCCTTATAAGAAGGATTGTTTTGGTTGGAATGGCCTTATAAGAGGGGTGATTTTTGGTTGGAATGGTCTTATAATAGGTGTGGTCTTTGGTTGGAATGGCCTTATAAGAGGGGTGGTGTTTGGTTGGGATGGTCTTATAAGAGGGGTGGTTTTTGGTTGGAATGGCCTTATAAGAGGAGTGGTTTTTTGGTTGGAATGGCCTTATAAGAGGGGTGGTTTTTGGTTGGAATGGCCTTATAATAGGGATGGTGTTTGGTTGGAAAGGCCTTATAAGAGGGGTGGTTTTGGTTGGAATGGCTTTATATGAGAGGTGGTTTTTGGTTGGAAAGGCTTTATAAGAGGGATTGTTTTTGGTTGGAATGGCCTTATAAGAGGGGTGATCTTTGGTTGGAATGGCCTTATAAGAGGGGTGGTGTTTGGTTGGAATGGCCTTATAAGAGGGGTAGTTTTTGGTTGGAATGGCCGTATTAAAGGGGTGGTTTTTGGTTGGAATGACCTTATAAGAGGGGTGTGATTTGGTTGGAATGGCTTTATAAGAGGGGTGGTTTTTGGTTGTAATGGCCTTATAGGAGGGGTGGTTTTTGGTTGGAATGGCCTTATAAGAGGGATTGTTTTTGGTTGGAATGGCCTTATAAGAGGGGTGATATTTGGTTGGAATGGTCTTATAATAGCCGTGGTTTTTGGTTGGAATGGCCTTAAAAGAGGGGTGGTGTTTGGTTGGACTGGCCTTATAAGAGGGGTGGTTTTTGGTTGGAATGGTGTTATTAAAGAGGTGGTTTTTGGTTGGAATAACCTTATAAGAGGGGTGGGATTTGGTTGGAATGGCCTTATAAGAGGGGTGGTTTTTGGTTGGAATGGCCTGATAAGAGGGGTGGTTTTTGGTTGGAATGGTCTTATAAGAGGGGTGGTTTTTGGTTGGAATGGCCTTATAAGAGAGGTGATTTTTGGTTGGAATGGCCTTATAAGAGAGGTGGTTTTTGGTTGGAATGGCCTTATAAGAGAGGTGGTTTTTAGTTGGAATGGCCTTATAAGAGGGGTGGTTTTTAGTTGGAATGTCCTTATAAGAGGGGTGGTTTTTAGTTGGAATGTCCTTATAAGAGGGGTGGTTTTTGGTTGGAATGGCCTTATAAGAGGGCTGGTTTTTTGTTAGAATGGCCTTATAAGAGGGGTGGTTTTTGGCTAGAATGGCCTTATAAGAGGGGTGGTTTTTGGTAGGAATGGCCTTATAAGAGGGGTGGTTTTTTGTTATAATGGCCTGATAAGAGGGGTGGTTTTTGGTTGGAATGAAGTTATAAGAGGTGTTGTTTTTGGTTGAAATGGCCTGATAAGAGGGGTGGTTTTTGGTTGGAATGGCCTTATAAGAGGGGTGGTTTTTGGTTGGAATGGCCTTATAAGAGGGGCGGTTTTTGGCTAGAATGGCCTTATAAGAGGTGTGGTTTTTGGTAGGAATGGCCTTATAAGAGGGGTGGAGTTTGTTTGGAATGGCCTTATAAGAGAGGTGGTTTTTGGTTGGAATGGCCTTATAAGAAGGGTGGCATTTGGTTGGAATGGCCTAATAAAAGGGGTGGTTTTTTGTTGCAATGGCCTTATAAGAGGGGTGGTTTTTGGTTGGAATGGCCGTATAAGAGGGGTGGTTTTTGGTAGGAATGGCGTTATAGGAGGGGTGGTTTTGGTTATAATGGACTGATTAGAGGGGTGGTTTTTGGTTGGAATGGCGTTATAAAAGGTGTTGTTTTTGGTTGAAATGGCCTGATAAGAGGGGTGGTTTTTGGTTGGTATGGCCTTATAAGAGGGGTAGTTTTTGGTAGAAATGGCCTTATAAGAGGGGTGGTTTTGGTTATAATGGCCTGATAAGAGGAGTGGTTTTTGGTTGAAATGGCCTGATAAGAGGGGTGGTTTTTGGTTGGAATGGCCTTATAAGAGGGGTGGTTTTTGGTTGGAATGGCCTTATATGAGGGGTGGTTTTTGGTTGGAATGGCCTTATAAGAGGGATTGTTTTTGGTTGGAATGGCCTTATAAGAGGGGTGGTTTTTGGTTAAAATGGCCTTGTAAGATGGGTGGTTTTTGGTTGGAATGGCCTTATAATAGGGATGGTGTTTGGTTGGAAAGGCCTTATAAGAGGGGTGGTTTTTGGTTGGAATGGCTTTATATGAGAGGTGGTTTTTGGTTGGAAAGGCTTTATAAGAGGGATTGTTTTTGGTTGGAATGGCCTTATAAGAGGGGTGATCTTTGGTTGGAATGGCCTTATAATAGGGATGGTGTTTGGTTGGAAAGGCCTTATAAGAGGGGTGGTTTTTGGTTGGAATGGCTTTATATGAGAGGTGGTTTTTGGTTGGAAAGGCTTTATAAGAGGGATTGTTTTTGGTTGGAATGGCCTTATAAGAGGGGTGATCTTTGGTTGGAATGGCCTTATAAGAGGGGTGGTGTTTGGTTGGAATGGCCTTATAAGAGGGGTAGTTTTTGGTTGGAATGGCCGTATTAAAGGGGTGGTTTTTGGTTGGAATGACCTTATAAGAGGGGTGTGATTTGGTTGGAATGGCTTTATAAGAGGGGTGGTTTTTGGTTGTAATGGCCTTATAGGAGGGGTGGTTTTTGGTTGGAATGGCCTTATAAGAGGGATTGTTTTTGGTTGGAATGGCCTTATAAGAGGGGTGATATTTGGTTGGAATGGTCTTATAATAGCCGTGGTTTTTGGTTGGAATGGCCTTAAAAGAGGGGTGGTGTTTGGTTGGACTGGCCTTATAAGAGGGGTGGTTTTTGGTTGGAATGGCTTTATATGAGAGGTGGTTTTTGGTTGGAAAGGCTTTATAAGAGGGATTGTTTTTGGTTGGAATGGCCTTATAAGAGGGGTGATCTTTGGTTGGAATGGCCTTATAAGAGGGGTGGTGTTTGGTTGGAATGGCCTTATAAGAGGGGTAGTTTTTGGTTGGAATGGCCGTATTAAAGGGGTGGTTTTTGGTTGGAATGACCTTATAAGAGGGGTGTGATTTGGTTGGAATGGCTTTATAAGAGGGGTGGTTTTTGGTTGTAATGGCCTTATAGGAGGGGTGGTTTTTGGTTGGAATGGCCTTATAAGAGGGATTGTTTTTGGTTGGAATGGCCTTATAAGAGGGGTGATATTTGGTTGGAATGGTCTTATAATAGCCGTGGTTTTTGGTTGGAATGGCCTTAAAAGAGGGGTGGTGTTTGGTTGGACTGGCCTTATAAGAGGGGTGGTTTTTGGTTGGAATGGTGTTATTAAAGAGGTGGTTTTTGGTTGGAATAACCTTATAAGAGGGGTGGGATTTGGTTGGAATGGCCTTATAAGAGGGGTGGTTTTTGGTTGGAATGGCCTGATAAGAGGGGTGGTTTTTGGTTGGAATGGTCTTATAAGAGGGGTGGTTTTTGGTTGGAATGGCCTTATAAGAGAGGTGATTTTTGGTTGGAATGGCCTTATAAGAGAGGTGGTTTTTGGTTGGAATGGCCTTATAAGAGAGGTGGTTTTTAGTTGGAATGGCCTTATAAGAGGGGTGGTTTTTAGTTGGAATGTCCTTATAAGAGGGGTGGTTTTTAGTTGGAATGTCCTTATAAGAGGGGTGGTTTTTGGTTGGAATGGCCTTATAAGAGGGCTGGTTTTTTGTTCGAATGGCCTTATAAGAGGGGTGGTTTTTGGCTAGAATGGCCTTATAAGAGGGGTGGTTTTTGGTAGGAATGGCCTTATAAGAGGGGTGGTTTTTTGTTATAATGGCCTGATAAGAGGGGTGGTTTTTGGTTGGAATGAAGTTATAAGAGGTGTTGTTTTTGGTTGAAATGGCCTGATAAGAGGGGTGGTTTTTGGTTGGAATGGCCTTATAAGAGGGGTGGTTTTTGGTTGGAATGGCCTTATAAGAGGGGCGGTTTTTGGCTAGAATGGCCTTATAAGAGGTGTGGTTTTTGGTAGGAATGGCCTTATAAGAGGGGTGGAGTTTGTTTGGAATGGCCTTATAAGAGAGGTGGTTTTTGGTTGGAATGGCCTTATAAGAAGGGTGGCATTTGGTTGGAATGGCCTAATAAAAGGGGTGGTTTTTTGTTGCAATGGCCTTATAAGAGGGGTGGTTTTTGGTTGGAATGGCCGTATAAGAGGGGTGGTTTTTGGTAGGAATGGCGTTATAGGAGGGGTGGTTTTGGTTATAATGGACTGATTAGAGGGGTGGTTTTTGGTTGGAATGGCGTTATAAAAGGTGTTGTTTTTGGTTGAAATGGCCTGATAAGAGGGTGGTTTTTGGTTGGTATGGCCTTATAAGA